>WOVY01010372.1:0-483583 GCA_013436015.1 Rhipicephalus annulatus | reverse complement strand
TTCTTGTGCATTTATCTTAATTTCTCCCTAGTAGGGCATTGTTGTGACAATATTGTCTTTTTACCTGTTGTCATTACATTAGCTTTCACTCTGACATAAACTATTTGACTTTAGTGTCCCTTTAAAGTGCATCTGTATTATTTCGCTTACGATAACATGAAAATGAAGACTTGCAGCGCCGCAAAACTTTTGCGAGAAACACCTGAACCACTCACTGCTGTTCAAAAACTGCCATGTAGCAGCGCAAAAACTCTACCGAGTCGATAAAACTGATTTTTTTGACGGCTGTTGACTCGACGGCCTGTCAAAGCAGTCTGCGTGAAACACGTATAACTAGCCCTCCTCGGTTGTGCTCAGGCTTAGCTAAAACACGTTGGGCAACTGGTTCGATACAGCTGAAGCAATCAGACATGCATTTACCATCACCACCCCCACCTGCATCTCGCTCTTACTGTCGATCCGTTTGGAGCAGGAGTCTGCAGGCCTCGTCATGGCAACGCTTACGCCGCCTTCGTCAGGCAGTCTGCTTTCTCGTGTTGATGCTGCGGCACTCTTTGACGATGCCTGCGAACAGCGAGGGCCACTAATTTTTGTGAGTCACATTCTGCAAGATGCCTAGTATCACATCTTCATACTTCTCAGTATGTTTGGCAGTTTGCCTTGGCTTTTCCAGCGGTCCAATGATGAATCCAACGGTGAAATTTACAATGCTTTTCGATCACCTTCAACACACACAATTGTGGACAAGCTGCCATTTCACTTGAGCTGTGACAGATGCACACACTTTCATGATGCAGACATGCACAACCTTTGCACCTTGCCTAAGAAACTGATATGATATATGGACCTGGTGTTCGTTATAATGCAGCAGTTACCCTTTTCAGAGAAGAGAAAACACGGGAAGCTAGTTAAAGTGTAAGATTATTGCCCTTGTAAAAGGCATCTCTAGTGCTTTTCCAAATGCGCAATATGAATGAAGCCGCAGAGTCATGATACAGTGCCATGATTTCCCTTACAATTTAGGTCGATACAGGGTACGACTGGCCAGTGCTTAATTGCATGATTTCCAAACCCCGATACTGTTATCTTGTGAGACTATGTTCTTACAGGGACAATGCCCAAAGGGAGCACATAACAGAGCAAATGTTCAGCCGGTGTTACACTCTCGCAACTCAAGAAGCGAAAGATACTCTGCACTCTGGCGAGATTAAACGAGCTGCATTCAGCGGCAGCAGCAAGCACTGAATCTGCATAAACAGCACATGAGGCACAGTGAACCTTATGATGAGCAAGATCGGCTGTGGCAAGTGAACCAGCTAAGGCGGTTTGCCTACCCGGCGGTTGTAGAGTAGTACGTTGTTTCAGTATGCGAAGCAGCACGTGTATTACAGATGTGATATGCTGTCACATTAGCCGATGGAAAATCTTCACCGGCCACCAGATGCCACAACACTTTAGCTTTAGTCGGTTCACTCACGAAACACAATCAATTACGTGTTAACAGTGGTTGGCCGCGTCAGAAGATGAATATATTTTTTTTTTCTTTCGAGCTTCATTTTCTTCTTCTTCACCCCTTCTCCTGCCAGTCATCTAGCTCCTTTCTCTCGTTTCGGACATAGTCACCACGCTGTTTTGTCTAGCCTGCGACGCCACCACCTTGCCCATCGTCGTTCGGCTTCCCGCTTTCACAGTTCATGATCCCTTTGACTTCAGTCGCGCTCATTCAGTCGCAGCAGACCGAGCCGTGCTTCTTTGACTGTAGCATGCTTGCACACCGTGACCCGCTTGAAGGCACCGTCTTAATCTATTATCGCCAGCAACATCAATGCCACAGAAACTGCACCTACAGAGAGAGCACGCCAGTAGCACAGATAAATGTGGTGGTGTGCGTCTTCTGTATGCGTTAAAGGGACACTAAACAGCGGAACGATTTTTTGCGTATTAGTAAAGTACAACATCACAATCCAAAACACCCTTCTTATCACGCCGTGACGCTTGGTAAGTGAGAAAATGTGCAAAAAAAAAATCGCAGGTGGAGACACCACCATGAGAGTCCTGCACCAAGCACCGTCACGTACTAAAGTTTGAAGGCATGTTCTGGGTCCAGCATAGCTTATACTCGATAAATATGAGGTACATTGTTATCTGTATGGATGCCATGGACCGAATATACAAAGTTTTGGAAGGCTTCATTGAGGCAATGTGACAAAAAATACAAAGAAATCAATTATATTGTACTAATCTTAGCTATGCTTTTTAATGGAGCTTACATACTGACGTCACACTTTTAATCCACTTTCATGCATGGAATTTTTCTGGATATTCAGACTTTGTCAGCAATGAAAACTTGGTAGTTTTTAAGCTGAGTAACAGGCTGTTACATTAACTGTATGAAGCAGCCAAAATAAAATGAATACGATATCCGCCTTTCTGCCCTCTGGAAAAACTCTCGTGGGTGACACCTTCCGCCCCCCCCCTCCCAGCTACTAAAAATATTACACCATCTCTCTGAAGTAAAAAATTGGGCGATGCAGCTATAGCATCGCTGGGAGTTCCAACGATGCATTTAACGGCCGTGTTTACAGGCGTGTAGTGTTTTGCGTGTTACCATTGCGGTGAACCTTGCGTGCATTACGTTGCTAACTGGTTGCATAACTTGGTTAGTTACCACGCATCGCGTGACCGGTAGGTGTTCTGCGTGACCGTTGTGTACAAACAGCGTAGTTGTTGAGCCACTCGTCTTGCCGTGGTCATCGCGTTCTGGATGTTTCCAATGCACATGAGGTTGTTGTTTAAACCGAAGTCTGTCGTCACACACCTTGCAACTGCGTCCGAAGCTCCGGTCCAGGGAGTCGCGCTTGAGTCGAGCGTCTGCCTGTGCGCGCTGCCTGGCTCGAGACGCCGCTTCGCGACGCGATCCCGCTCGCGTACAGCATCGAGGGCAGCCTCTCGACGCCGCCGCTTTAGAGCTGCTTCGCGCGCTCGAAAATCGAGATCCGTAGCTCGACGTGACGTTTCCAAGCTGCTTGCCGCGCTCGAACCTCATCGGGATCCGCCGCTCGACGTTGACGTTTTACAGCCGCTTCGCGCTGACGAAGCTCGGGATCTGCCGCTCGACGCTGACGTTGTGAAGCAGCTAGGCGCTAACGAAGCTCGGGATCTGCCGCTCGCTTCAGGCGTTTACGCTCGGCGTCGCGAGCCCTCCTATTCGCAGCAGCAGCAGCCTCGTCATAGTCCCTAGTGGATGCAGCGCTGCTCTCCGAGGGTGGGTTGATGCGTGCTTGCGTCAACCCACTCGCTGATGGAGCTGTTGCCACTGTTGCCTTCATCACACTTCACCACCATCAACTTCTTTGATCGGATCGAGAAGGAGCAGATACCACAGAACAACTATAAACCGACGCGAAGCGCGCGCGCGCCCTGCGCTCGCTACTCGCTAAGGTGTTCTGTGCTACTATCTCCGTGGCAGCAGCTGTTGAAGACGACAAAGAGAGAGGGAGAAAAGAATCGCGCATGCGCAGTATGAGCGTAGACAGACGCCGGACGCAGCGCGCTCTTTCTGCCCGTTTTATTTTTTATCGGCACATTCATCCGTGTTTATGGGTAAATCGGCGCTGCGCCGTATCTCTTATGGGCTGCAGAATTTGGCGGCTTCTCATTCTTCTAACCACCACCACCCACCATATGTCATCACGGCCCCTCTTTATTGCAGCGACTTGCTTGCTGGATTCCGTGTCGAACGATTATGCCGCCCGCGATCTCCAACGCCAGCGCAGCTCTCACCGACTGGTTGCCCTCCGCGACACTCGAGGAGGCTGTCGCACTTCGCCAATTGCAGACCCGAACTTTCCCAAACCACCATTTCACGCATAAAATACACACGACTCGTTATACTGATGCCAACTTTTCACGTTACCGTAGACGACACCGCCGCCTACTTCTCTCCCCTCCATTTAATCTTTTGGTCCACCGTAGCCCAGAGCAGTTGGAAGGCACCCTTCGCGACGGCGCCCCTAAGGTTTGCCGGACCCCCATTCTCAGGGCCTGGGGCTGTCGCAGAGGTTACTATAGGTGTCCTAGCTGGAATAACGACCCTCCCTGTTTTTGAATTTGCATAATAAAATGTTTTCATCACCATCCTGACGCCACTCTCGCAGTGTGGTGCCCTGTCCTCGAACTATCACCCCCCCCTCGCCATCTTTCTTATCTCTGACTCGCATGCGACGACCAGTGCTCCGTTTTCTATAAAGAGAGAGTTAGGCTTCTTCTGCTATCCTTCTCCTATGCTTTATTCCATTCCCCAACAAGGCACTGCGCCGGGTCGCTCAAGAGGCAGACAGATATTAGGTGACTTCAAATTTCCTTTCTTCAAGAACTACTACTACTACCACCATATTGCACTCAGCTGTTAGAGAGAAGGAAGGAAGAGGAGGGTTGCGAGCAAGAGATGTTCCGCATCTAAACAGTTACACCTTCTCCCGCTTAAAGAGGGACCATTACGTGAGGCCGATGCGAAGTGGAGGGGGGGGGGGGCACACGGCGTTACCCACCTCAGTCAAATCGAATCAAAGCCAGTCGCACACGTTGCAGCTGTGCTCGAAGCTACGGTCGACAATTCGCGCTGGGAACCGGGCGTCGGCACCATCGAAGCCAGTTGGATCCGATGAAGCTAGTTGAGCGAGGTGTCCTGCACAGGTGTTGGACTCGCGTCTGTCCGCAGCTGACGCGTTGGCTCGACGCTGACGTTTGGTTTCGTCGTCAGCGTTGCGTACGGCGGAGTTTAATTGTTGCCGACGCTGTCCGTCGGCAATGTCAAGCCCGCGTTTCATCCGTAGCAGCTTCCTGCCGACGTAGTCGTTTGCGCTGGGCTTCCCTAGCTCGGGGTACGCTTGCCGACCGTCTACGTTGCGCTTCGGCGCGTCGAGCCTTTCGCTGCTCCGCAATCTTTACTGCAACTGGCGCCGACATAGACATTGGAACTCATCACGCCAGTGCAGTGACTGACGTGTGTACGACCAACCCAAGGTTTCCGGAGGGAAATACGAGGAGAGGAGGTTGGCTCATGCCAGACGGTTATGGCGGCGGCTGCCTGCGTCATCCCATCCCGGGCCGTCAGCAGGCAGTGCCGGACTACCCTTTCCCAGCGATCTCCACAGCGGTGAACCTGGCGGAACTTCACTTGGCGGCAGAGCTGCTGGCTGAGAAACGTCCCTGCTGAGCAGGTTGCAGTCATGTGCAACAGCAAGCCAGCCCTGCAGACACTAGCCAACCACCGCCGCACCAGGCTCACGGGGAACCCTCCCGGCATCCAAAGTACCGGGACCTTGCGGCAACAGGGACGTCCATCTTCTTCTACTGGCTACCCTCTCATGTGTGCATAGCTGGTAACGAGCAGGCAGACACGCTGATCAAGGCAGCACACCAATCGGGCATCCACGTCACCCAGGCCATGGCAGCTAGGGACTTCACGCAGGCTTGCATCAATAAGCTCCTCGCCTCGGTCCACCCGGGACAGAGGGTGGCCAATGGCCAGGAACCCAAGCATCTCCCCGAGGCAGGCATTACCAGGAGGAAACAAGCTGACCTGCTGCAACTGCGGAACGGACGCGTGTGGACGGCGGCTCGCCGCTATTTTAAGGAACGCTGCACTTCTCCAGCCTGCAGCTGCTGCAGCGACCCCAAAACCTTCAAGCACCTCTTCTGTGCTTGCCCTGCCTAGGCACAGGAACGCTCGAAGGTCACCGTGGCCTACCGGAGACATGGCCTTCCTGCCACCATTTTTATGATTTAAAAAAAATCATGAAAATTTTCGCGAGCAATTAATGATACATCTCCCTATCGGAAAAAAATGAATGGTGGGCATGGTGTAAACCACCACCCACCATTATAGTGGATTAGTGTAGTGGGTGGATGGTGGGAAACGCCCACCATGGCGCATGGTGGGTATGGTGGGTGCTGCAGTGCCGGCAACACTTGAGCGCGAAATGACGTCATAATCACCATGACCAGCTGCCACAAAAAATAAAAAGAATTCTATAAAAACAGTATAAAAACACCCGTCCCGTAAAAAAAAAAAAAAAACAGGGCATCACGGAGGATCGAACGTGCAACCTGCGGATTCCCATTCGAAGACGCTAACCACTGCGCCACACCAACATGGCGTAACTGGGTGTTATTAAATACTTAGTTTTTTTCTTCTTTATTGAAGGGTGTTAAATACTTAGTTAGCATACAAACTTACGGTTCAACTTAACTTATGTTTGTCGTGTACACAACATAGACAAGATCTACACCTGGTACTGAAAATTGCACATTTATTAAACACAAGCAACTGCGGCCTGTAACGATTGCCACTATGTTAACGGCACTAGTGCTATTTTTTTTTTACAATTCACAACTGCAAGAAAAAAACCAAGTGGACTGGGGAGCAGAAACAGTTTACCGGCGGGGTCTGCGAAGTTCAATATCCGTTTCGCGCTCGTTCTAAAGGGTGACATCTGCTCACGCTTTATGACGCCTCTCGGCTAATTCCATAGATACGCCCGCCTAATCTATTTGATTAAGTATTGGGATGCTTTTCGCGCAATGTAGAGGGCGGTCGCGCCAGCGCAATGCTGTAGCTTTTCGCTAAAGCAACTTCATAACGCCTGCGCCAAAACGAATGGAGTGTGCCGGAAACATTACGCTATCATGTTGGTTCGCCAAGCATACGAATTGCCACGTCTGAGTTCTCGTACGAAAGCTAGAGAAGTGCCGGCGAGTGCGACCGGCGGCTGTCGGTGAGAAGACACTTAATTACGTTTTCGGAGTGCTTTAATCACGTCGCATCGATGTTTGTTGCTTGAGCGGACACCATACACAATGAAAAATGCTTAATTTAGGTTAATTGACGCCATGGCTGCGCTGTATTGTCATACTTAATCGTCGAAATCGTGTATTCTGAAACCCGGAAGCACGGATAACACAATTGTACGGGCTCGGTCGGTAGGCCTAACTTTGATGGAAATCATGGTGGTAGAACATGTAGTGTACAGATCCCAGCTGGTACACTATATAAATTGCCCGCCATTATAAGCCCACCCATCATCTGCTTACTGCTTTTCAGCATTATCGCGATGGTGGGCAGAGGCTTCTGCGCTTGGTACACCATGTGGCCCACCATAACAAGCGACACCCCATCATCTGCTTAGTGCTTCCCAGCATTATCGCAAAGGTGGGAAGCGTTTCTCAACTTGGTACACCATGTAGCCCACCATAATAAGCACCACCCACCATATGCTTAGGGCTACCCAGCATTATCGCAATGGTGGGCAGAGTGTCCCATTATTGCCCACTATCTAGCCTCTGCTTTCCACCATCATTTCCACTTTACCCATCATCTGTACACCATACCACCCAGTATGTCCCGGCATAACCACCATATTTTCCACTACGTCCCACCATAGCCATCATAATTTCCACCATGCCCACTATTATTTCCACATGCCCACCATTAGTTCCACTACGCCCACCATGTTTCCAGTATCCACCATGGCAATTTTCCAATAGGGCTATCTCAATAGCCTTGTATAACCTCCTTGAATTCTGTTTTTGTTCTTTGTGCTTTTTTGCGGCTGGGAAATTCTTGTTGTTGCTTGAAGCCCCTCTTTGTCATTTGTGCAACCACTGTTATTAGTTCCAATGTTATTACTTGATTTGTATTTTTATTAGTTATTAGTTGCTCTGTAGTTGCTTTTACTTTGTAGTTGCTTTGTATTGTGACAGAAGTATCACCCACTAGCATTCTTTCCTATGTACCCCCCTTACTCTATGCTCCGTAATAGAGCCTGTAAGGTATTTTTAAATAAAAAAATAAAAATCACCCTGGAGCACCAGCTCTTCACCATCTCATCCCTACCTACCAGCACTCCGGAGCCTAGCGGAGTTCCCGGACGAGGGGGAATCATGGCCTACCGCTGAGGGACCCTTGCCACCCCTATCCTTGCTGCCGGACTGCTGTTCGTGCGGAAGACTTCTGTGCCACAGCTCACCTAACCTTTTCTCTTTTATCCACTTTTCTCCCATTGCCCCTCCCACAGGACTTTGCACTGTGCTTCTAACTGGGCTGCAGGAATTAGGCGCCTTCTTCTTCTAACCACTACTACCACCACCACAGTGCTCACGCCTTCCCACTTCCTCATGCCACTCACGTATGAGGGGAGAATCGGCGCTTGCGCAGTCAAGTTGGTCACGCCGCACACACACTGTATTGAACTCCACCATAAGCTGCTTTGCATCTGAATGTCCTGGTGCAGCCTTTGCGAGCAGGCAAGTGGGCCATTTTTTACACCCGTGCCGACGACTGTGCACTCACGTCCATCATTGCTAGATTTTTACCGCTAATAGAGCTTTATCATTCTATACACAAATAATTTACGAATCAGCAATGCACTTATATGCCACACTGAGATAGTATCACAACAGTAGTGCGAAGCTGTCGGAAGTTAACAGATCAAACAACGAGACATAACCCTTCACTCAAACCATGCAGGTTTGTAGCTAGTGAGAAGTTAAGGCAGTTCTCACACCCTGAAAAATTTCTTTCATGCTTTAACTTTTTCGGATGATATTAAGTATACACACGCCTTCACATTGACCACCTGTTGCCAAAGCTTGCCGTTCGACAAATAAACACCAACCTCCCCCTACAAATTCCTTGGTACAGTCCCGACTCAACCCTTCATAATGTAACCATTCTTTGAAGAAGCGTTATTTTGAATGAGCCACTTTGGCAAAGCAAAATTATCTATTTACACACCATTAAGTAAAAGAGAAAGCGTCTCTCATAATCATATGGTAGTTTTGGGACATTAAACCCCACATGTCATGAGTAAAAGAGAAAACTCCTTCACGTGAGGTTGTGATGTGTTTTCGACATTTCTAGCATTGTCGCACATTAATCTTTGATAAATTGCATAATGGCCTCATCTAAAGTTACCATGATAGCGTGAACAGCCTTGCCAATTTGTTCCTTTGCATGTGAGTGCTGAACACGCATTACAGGTTCATTCCTGCACAAATGATTGTGTAAGAAATTGATACAATTAGTTTTGAGGCATCAATACTTAATTAGCATCTCTTTATGTTATGCACGAATTAGATTCTTTTAATTTATTCTCACTTTCTGCGTGGTTGAGCTGATTCAAAGGAAGAGGACCCCTTGTTTGGGACGCAAATGGATTTGACCACTGAACTTTGCCAATTGCATGCTAACAAGCTTGACACAGCCAATTTCTACAACATGCTGCCCACAGAGCTATAACAAGCCACCTACTGTCTCTTTATGTG
Source organism: Rhipicephalus annulatus (assembly GCA_013436015.1). Classification (NCBI taxonomy): domain Eukaryota; kingdom Metazoa; phylum Arthropoda; class Arachnida; order Ixodida; family Ixodidae; genus Rhipicephalus; species Rhipicephalus annulatus. The sequence continues at coordinate 474,256 of WOVY01010372.1, read as the reverse complement.
CGGAAAAAATGTGTCAGCTTGCCTTATCAAGTGTTGTGTGTCAAGTTGTATAGTGACTCATGTGGGTACAACAGTCCTCAAACATCCAATTTTCTAGATACCTGTCTGCTGCTCTCTTTCCTGCAGTACTTTCTATTTTGTCATGGTGGCAGAATGTGTTCTGTATCTATGTAACCTTCAATTTACTACAAAACGTGCACATAACTGCATTGCTCTATATACTTGATGAAAGTATAAAAAATAAAACTGAGCAAGAAAATAAGCGTTCAGAAGAATGCACTTATCGAAGCGATAGCTCAATTTTTTAAGAGCGTTAAAATCTGTACAGCTGCCAGTGCTCGTCATACACACATAGAAATCTTTGCAGCACTTTTATGGGTTCAGCATGTCTTTACTTCGACTCAAAACAATTTTTATATGGCTGAATTCCCCTGCATTTTCACGCATTTCAGATGCATGCTCCGCTTCCAAATTACAAATCTGCATGCGCCGGCGCAAAAGAAAGTGACACCTTTACCGCGCATGTTCTGTACCCTCGAATCGCAGTGTTTAGCACATAGCACGGCCCAGTTTTCCTTATTTTTTAGACAAACCATTCCTCTCAAGGCACACTAACAGTGTGGAGGCTCCACTACTGCAAAAAATTCAGAAAGTGTGTCGCACGAGCACTCAGCGATTCCCGTTCGTAAAGAACCGCTCACGCTGCGAATCCTAATAATTCAGCCACATACAAGAGAAATCTGCCACCGGCACTGCATTGCAGATCAAGATCCCGGTGCTGAATTCAGCCACATGTGCTTACCATCCACCATCCTCACTGTATTGTTTGAGCTATATGCTGCATGTTTTCTTGTATTGATTGAGCAATATGCTGCATGTTTTCTAAGGTTTTTCTTATTGTAGAATTCAGTACCAGTGCACGAACTGTCATGATTTGCCAAGATCTTGCAATGAAGTACCTGACACTTGCAACACTTTTAATGGCAATGTCAGCGAGAAGTACAAAGTAAAACTCCTTTTTCATGTGGGGATGTTACACAGATGAGAAAGCTGGCAAAAAACATGAGCATGCTCTGGTATATTGAGGACTGTGCCACAAAGTTAAGACACTCTCAAGTGCGCAGACCAACCACCTGAAAATATTTAATGAGCTGAAAGCAGTGCTTCACTACTCCCGACAACACAATCGAGGCATCTGCTGTAGGGGGCGTCACCTTCGATACACCAATGCAAGGTTGGGTGTCCCGAGGCAGACTGTACAGTACAACGAATGAAGAATGAACGAAGGCAAAGTACTTCATGCTGCTTCACGTCACTGATATACAATATCATAAGCGCTCGCAACACTCTGATACAATGTTCTTTCTCAATACCTGTTATGGCACATATGATGCTGACATTGAGGTGTAGCCCTGAATGGGAACGTCCAGCATCTCTGCTGGCCGGAAGGCCAGCACGTGAGCGCAGTGGATGCTATAACTGTTGAAGAAGGACGACTTGCGGACGCTGCACACGACTGGTTTAAAATTGAGAAGCCGCATTTTGTCACTTAACAAAGCCGAGTTCTCACCAGCGACATAACGCTCGCACAAGAGGCACTTTGTTCCTAGCTCCTCGATGTAAGTGGGGATGTAGTCCTGCATTGAGGTCTAGTTTGAACACGCCTTTGAACACAAGGGGCACTTGAGCGCCCACGTACACACTCCTACATAGCTGGTGATGTCGAAACTCCGGCGAACAGTAGCTGCAGCTGTAGACTGTTCTCGTCGACCCTGCTGCCTCAAAGGGAGAGCTTTACTCTTTGCCAAGGAGGGTACCAGTTCCCAGAAGCACTGCGTGCTCACCTCTGCGACACTGTTGCGCCCCTTGAAGGTTGGCACCCGTCAACTCCGCAAGGACTGGCACAACATGCCAGTGAAACAAAAGTATAAATTTATTACCTCGCATTTATTTACCTTGCAACTGTGACCAAAGCTCTGACAACAAAGAGATGCGCTCGAAACGGGCTCGCCGAGCGCGCGCCGCCGCTTGCCTGGCGCGATCGCGAGCGCGGGCGGCAGGGAGATCAGCCTGCCGTTGTCGCCGCTTGTACTCGGCCTCGCGCTGCCTCACTCGAGGATCGGCGACTCGCCGTCGACGTTTCTCCGCCGCACCTTGGGCACACATTTCCGGATTTTGAGCTCGGCGTTGGCGTCTCGCAGCGGCTTCCCGAGCACGAAGTTCGCTATCGGCGGCTCGCTTCGCTCGCTTGCGTGCGGCTTCACGCGCTCTTCGCCTCGCAGCTTTGTCTTCCACTTCTTTTCCTCCGGTTAGTGCACACATTTCCGGATTTTGAGCTCGGCGTTGGCGTCTCGCAGCGGCTTCCCGAGCACGAAGTTCGCTATCGGCGGCTCGCTTCACTCGCTCTTCGCCTCGCAGCTTTGTCTTCCACTTCTTTTCCTCCGGTTGGTGATGACTTTAAAGCTACTGGAGTGACGTCGCCTCCAGCGAGAGGTGTGATGCTCGGGTTGCATTGCGCAACACTTCTTGCTTGGGGCACCGAGGCCGTCGGACAACATTCGCCTTCGTCGGCTTTTGCCATCGCCTGGAGAGGCGCCCAGCCACACAACACCAACCGATTCGCATCACAACCACAGAACACCTACTCACAACTTCGCATCTCGCGATGCGAGCGCCCCACAGAACACCTGCAATTTTGAGCGCCCTCAGAAGCCAGAGCGCGCTCCTCCTCCTCTCCACTCACTTTGCCGCTACTCCGCCCGCACCACCTGCTCCGGTTTCTAGGAGTGCGGACACCGATACGCACACGGATACGCATGACATGCACCACAGAGGAAGACATGCACCGACTAAGAAATGCATTCGCATAAAAAAAAAGAAAAAGATAACCACTGGCTCCAGTGCCCCACACCACCAGTAGATTCTAGCACGCGGCTCGGCCCTGCTGAAGTTTAATACCGCGTCTGTCGGGGTGAAAAAAACAAAATAAAAAAACGCTAGCATTCAAAATTAACTAGAGGGGACTCTGGCGCTGCGATCGTTCAGCGACCATGGGAATGATGGGTAGTACTCACATTTGCCTAGTTTTCGTACTTGCGGCTTCGCTGGTTGCTGTGTGAGCCTGTGTCTCGATTTTGTTTTGAAGGAAAAATTCAACCCTTCTGAACTTCATGACTCAATTTGGAAAGGTAATTCGAAAAAAAAAAGGGTGGTGAAGCGCAATCACTGAACGTTTGCCGATTTTGTTTCGTGAGAAAACAGCTTTAAGCCACACAAACACACGCGGAGCCAAAAGCAGGCCATAAGTACGAAGTTTAGACAAATGTGTGTACTACCCATATTCCCATGCTCATAAAGAGCCGTGCGTTGCAGCTCCCATAGACACTGGCGCCAGAGTTCCCTCTAGTGTATATTAGCAAACTCTATGATGCTAGCCACCATACCACGCCTAGTGTGCTGGTAATACGCTCGGGCATGATGGCCTAGTGCGCTAGTGGCGCAAGTAGGCAATTCACCCCCCCCCCCCCCCCACCTCAACTCAATCCTGCCCGCGACTATGAACTCGTATCTCTTTGCAAGTTTTTTACCACTAAGAGGTTTATAAATGTGAATACGAATGACTTTACGAATCAACAATGCACTCGCCACACTGAATAAGTATTATGGCAGTAGTGCAAAGCTGTCAGAAGTTGACAGGTCAAACAACCAGACATAACTCAGCCCTTCACTCCACCCAGCTGTAATTAAGGGGAATTTGAGCAGTTCTAACACCCGCTGAATTTTTATTTCGCACTTGTTTTTGGTAGGCCCGAAATACACACACAATATATATATATATATATATATATATATATATATATATATATATATATATATATATATATATATATATATATATATATATATATTGGTATACATTCACCAAGCATACTAAAATCATGCATGGTAATCTGCCACTAACTCTCAAGAGGAATTGTATATAGCAGCTACAGCTTGCCAGTACTTACCTGCGAAGCAGAAACCTGGAGGCTTACCAAGAGGGTTCAGCTTGAACTGAGGACCACACAGGGAGCAATGGAAAGGAAAATGATTGGTGTAACCTTAAGAGACAAGCAGAGGGCAGAGTGGGTCAGGGAACAAGCCGGGGTAAGGATATCATAGTTGAAATCAAGAAAAAGAAATGGACATGGGCCGGGCACGTAGCAGGTAGGCAGGAAAACCACTGGTCCTTAAGGGTAACTGAATGGATTCCCAGAGGAAGGCAAATGCAACAAGGAAAGACAGAAAGTTAGGTGGGCAGATGAAATTAAAGAGTTCGCAGGGATGACATGGCAACAGAAAGCACAAGACTGGTCTTATTGATGGATTATGAGAGAGGCCTTTCCCCTGCAGTGGGCGTAGACAGACTGATGATAAAGTATATATACAAACACCTTAACATCAACTACCCATTGCCAAAGTTGGCCTTATTACACATAAACGCTCACCCCCCACAAAAAAAAATATACAGAGTACGGCCCTAACTCGTCAATAACAATGAAACAATTTTTTATGAGCGTTATTTCGAATGAGCCAGTTTGGTGAACGAAAAATGATCATAATCTAAGATTTACGTATACATCTAAGTCGCGAAAACGAAAGCTTCTTCAATGGAAACTTAACGTGTGTTCGACATTCATTTTCACAAGGTAACCTATAATAAATTGTATTAGCGTCTCGTCTAATATTGATACCATGATGGTGTGAGTAGCCTAGTACATTTGTTCCTTGTCATTTATTAAATATTGAATACGCATCACACTGAAGTCGTGCCTTCAAGGATGTTCTCAAACATGCAGAAAAATTGAGACAGCAATTAGTTATATGGCTTCCACAATACTTAATTAGCCCCGCCACGGTGGTCTAGTGGCTAAGGTACTCGGCTGCTGACCCTCAGGTCGCGGGATAATCCCGGCTGTGGCGGCTGCATTTTCGATGGAAGCGGAAATGTTGTAGGCCCGTGTACTCAGATTTGGGTGCACATTATAGAATCCCAGGTGGTCGAAATTTCCGGAGCCCTCCACTACGGCGTCTCGTTATCATATGGTGGTTTTGGGACGTTAAACGCCACAAATCAATCATACAATACTTAATTAGCATCACTTTGCAACCAAATCTTGATAGACATTCCTTCATGTTATGCAAAGTTTACATTCTCATTTTTTCTCACTTTCTGCCAGGTTGAGCCCATTAAGAGAAAAAATGACTTCTTGAGTGTGACGCAAACGAATTTCTGCAACGCTTTGCTCACAGATATAAGCTACATACTGTCTTTAATGTGCAGAAAACAAGTGTCGGCCCACTTTATCTGTGTTTCAAGTTGTGTAGTCACTTGCGTGGGTACAGCAGCCTTCAAATATACAGTTAGCTAGTTATCTGCCCTTCAGCTTTCCTGCACTGCGTGCTATAGCCCGATGCATGCATTTTTGCAATTTGTGCAGCCTCATGTCAGAATGTGTTCATTAACTATGTAACCCGCAATATAATACACACAGGGTGCACATCACTGGGTAGTTCTATATACTTGATGAAACCATAGTTATTACCATAGTTAGAACAGTTTCAACTGCGCAGAAAAGCCATCTGAAAATATTTAATGAGGTTAACGGTGTGCTTCAACCTTCCCAACCACACAATCGAGGCATCTTCTGTAGGGGGGTGCCACCTTCAATAAACCTATGCAATGTTGGGTGTCCTGGGATGACAATACAATACAAAGAATGAACGAAGGCAAAGTACTTCGTGCTGCTTCACGTCACTGATTTACAATCTCATAAGTGCTCTCAACACTCTGGTACATTGTTCTTTCTGAAAATCTGTTATTGCACATATGATACTGAAATTGAGGTGTAGGCCTGAATGGGAAGACTCAGCATCTCTGCTGACCGGAAGGCCAGTACATGAGCGCGGAGATGCTGTAACTGTTGAAGAAGGACGGCTTCCGGACACTGCACACGATGTTAGGAGTTTGCTGTGTCGCGATGGTAGCGGTGGCGAAGAGCGGCGAGCAGTCGAGCGGACTTCGCTGAAGCCTTAGCCCGAAGGCGAAGCAGGGAAACAATCCGTTTTGAAAACAGCAACAAAAAAGAGCGTTTACTGTAGCAGGTTGTCGTTTGTACAGAGCCGGCCAGCACGACAACGTCGGCTGGGGCAAAATCCTCTAACATGGGGCCGGCATGGCCTTAATAACGTCTTTGGTCCATTCTCTCAGACCAGTTCTCGAGCTCGGAGGGGGAGACGTAGCCATACCCGGAACTGCAAGGTGGTTCGGCGGAGGAAGCGACGTTATCCCCGGAACTGCACTTTTCTTCTGCACGGAAGGCGGCGCTGGGATGGGGGGAGACAGTTCGTCGGAACAGCGCTCGATCACGTGAGACGTGCTGCCGAACGAGGAAAATGTCTGTGGCACAACAGCACCCCTGCCGCCAGACAATGCATCCGGAGTTTTGAGCCGTCTAGGGCAGCTCGGAAGGAGGGATGCTGGTTGACCGTCGATACTGTAGCCACTCCGTGGTGATCTTCAGAGCCCTGCAGGGAATCACTGGAACGACGGAGTTGAACACAAAGCCAAACCGCTTTCGTGGAAGCAAGCACCCTCTGAACGTCTCTCATAGCGCCAGACCAAGGCAGCAAAGATTTATTGACTCTCTACTATTGTACGTTTTAGCACGAGAAACATATCCCTTAGAGACCTCAAAACACTGGCCCTCACAGATGCTGTGATTACGCTGCGCAGTTCCAATGCTAAGAAAGGCCGCGCGAAAATATCCTCAATGCCATACGAGTAGGTCGGAACCCGCCGAAGCAGCCAAAAAACAATTCTGTGCAATTTTTTTTGAACAACTTTACCACAATGGTAGAGGCTGGCCTTCCTGCTAACATATCAGAGTACACTTCAAATAAAAATACATCTGTTAGTGCAATGCGACATTGTTGATACATTTTAAAGCAAAACGAAAGAAGAGACACCAAAAGTATGCAAAACACGTCAAACCAGAAGGATGTGCCTCAACTTGTATGAGGGAGCTGGGCTGCACTTCAATAAGCTCTGCTGAGTCCATCTGCATTTGTGTGCAGCTTTCCTTTCTTATAGCGCACACTAAAGTTATGGTGCTGAAGCGTCAAGCTCCACCTAAGTAAGCGACCGCTTTTAGACGACATGTTGTGCAACCAAGTCAAAGGGCAGTGATCAGTTTCTACTATGAAGTTCGATCCTGAGACGTAACATGCTAGCTTACCAATTGCCCAAACAAGGCAAGCGCACTCTTTTTCTGAAGTACTGTAAGCTTCCTCTCTGAGACTGAGCTTTCTGCTGAGATACAAAACTGGCCGCTCGTGCCCTTCGGCGTCCTTTTGGCACAAAACTGCTCCTAGGCCGCGGTCACTGGCATCACACTGAATAATAAAACTCTGAGAAAAGTCTGGTGCCGCTAGCACGGGTCGTTTTGCGAGAGTGCTCTTCAGGCTCTTGAAAGCATTCTCTTTTCTTGTGTCCCACGAAATGACGGTGGGCTCGGTTTTGCGAAGAGAGTCTGTCAGCGGACTAGCGAGGTTTGAGTAACCTTTGACGTAGTGTTGATAATACCCCGCCAGTTCCAAAAACGCCCTCAATTCTGACTTTGTGGTGGGACGACGATACTCTTAAACGGCCGTAACTTTCAGCTCCGACAGGCTACGCTGGCCACGACCCACGATGTGGCTGAGATAACTTACGCTTGCGCACCCTAAGTGGCATTTCTGCGCTCTCACGGTGAGGCCTGCATCACGTAGTTGAGCCAAAACGGTCCTCAAGTGAGTCACATGCTCGACCCACATATCAGAGAAGATCGCCACATCATCGAGATACGGCAGGGCGAAATCTCCTAAACCCTGCAACACCCGATCCATGAGGTTTGAGAAGCAGTAGGGAGCATTCTTTAAGCCGAACGTAAGCATTAAAGGGCGAAATGTTCCCAATGGGGAAATGAATGCGGCATAACGAGAGGCTCGCTCCGTCAACGGGACCTGCCAGTATCCCCGTACCAGATCTAGGAGGGAGATATATGTGGATTTGGCCACGGTTTCCACTTTCTCCTCGATATTAGGTATCGGATACGTCTGATCTAACGTGATCTTATTTAGCCGGCGGTAGTCCACGCATGGCCTAGGGTCTTTTCCCGGAACCTCGACTAGTATGAGTGGGGAAGTGTAATCGCTTTCACCTGGAATGATGACCCCCAAGTCACACATGCGGCGGATTTCGGCTTCCATGATTTCCCTTTGCCTCGGCGATACGCGGTAAGCCTTGCTAGAGATCAATTCTCCACTTGATAACTGAATATCATGCTCTACCATAGAGGTTTTCCCTGGTTTGTCCCAAAACACGTCTGCGTAGTCTCTAACTACTTTCGTGAGATCATCATGCTGACTTTCCGTGAGACTTTGTTGTTCAGCAATAAGCTGTACGAGCCTGCTAGCTGGCGCGCCGCTTTCACGTGGAAAACTTAAGAGGTCGGTCTCCACTTCGTTCGCCGCATTCAGTGTCATGTTAACCACGACATGGCGCTGGATGTAAGGCTTCATTAAATTACTGTGGTAAACCTTACCTTTCTTTTCGGCCCAGTTTTACCTCGTAGTTTGTATCTGAAAGCTTGGACATTACTTTAGCTGGCCCTTCCCACTGCATGTCCATTTTGTTCTTTTTACACTGTCGTAGCAGCATTACCTGATCGCCGATGTTGAACGTGCGCTTTCGGGACAACTTATCGTAGTAAGTCTTCGCTAAACTCTGAGCCGCCTTCATGTTTTCCTCAACGAGCTCTCTGGTTTTAGATAGTCTTTCCAACAGATCTAAAACGTAGCTGACTACGCGCGGGTGTTCTTCATAACCTTCCCACGAGTCTCTTCACAGTAGAAATGGAGATCTTAAGTTTCTTCCATAGACAAGCTCGGCGGGACTGAATCCCGTTGTCTCGTGGGGAGCGGACCGCATGGCGAACAATGTCGCGGGTATGCATGCTTCCCAATCTTTGTTATGTTCAAAGCAAAGTGCTCTCAAAACTCGCTTGAGTACCGCATGCATCCTTTCCACGGGGTTAGACTGTGGATGTCCTATAGAGCTGTGGATTATTTTTATTCCACAGCGTTCAAAAAACGCTGTTGTGAGACAACTGGTAAATACGCTCCCATTGTCACTCTGAATCTCGGCTGGAAAGCAAACGCGAGCAAAAATGGACAAAAGTGCGTCCACAATGCAGGGAGAGGTGAGCTCTTTTAGCGGAACTGCTTCGGGAAATTTCGTTCCCACGCACAAAACAGTTAAAATGTAGCGGCAACCCGAACGGGACTCTGGAAGGGGACCAACAATATCAATTACGAGCCTCCGGAACGGCTCTGTGATAACAGGCACTAATCTCCTCGGGGACTTCCGTTTGTCAGTAGATTTTCCTACTCTCTGACACGTGTCGCACGATCGCACGAAGTTTTCTACATCTTTCCAGCATCCAGGCCAATAAAAATTCTGTGCGAGCCTCGCCTTTGTTTTCTTGATGCCAAGGTGGCCCGCCCAGGCATTTCCGTGCGCCCTTTCCAAAAACTGTCGTCAGTACTTCTCTGGCACTAGATGCTGGTGGAACGTTCTACCCTCAGCGTCCGGATACTTTCGATACATGAGCCCTGCCTTCGTGTAGAATGAGATGTTCTTTCGGTCTACTCCTTCGTTCCCGTTATGCTGCAGATTCTTAATGGTATCATCACTTGCCTGCGCAGTGACGAGTGTGTTCCTGTCTACTTTACTGAGCTCTTCCCAACAAGTGGATGTGGAACCAAGCAGGGACGACTGAACGTTCTCCTGACGCGCCCTGTTTTCATCCACCTCCACAGGCTCGTCGCGTTCGGCAGCCAATACCGTATCCGGAGCCCTACTGTCTTCGATGTCCTGTGATACCCTAGCCGCCTCTTGGCCCGAGTCTCCCTGGGGAGTTGTCTCACGCTCGACTGCCTCCTCGTTCGAAACCGAGATCTCAAGTCTCCCCGCGAGAGCGCGGGACCGCGATCACGTGAGTGCCATGCACGCGAGGGGAGATGAAAATGACTGGCCCTTTTCTTTAAGGAGCTGCTCTGATTTGTCGGAAAAAAGGTACGGAAAATCTTGGGGCAAATTAGGGCTCACGGCCGTCTCAGTGCGCAATTTTCCAAAATTTCCCTCTAGAACAACAGTAGCAATTGGCAGACACTTTGCTCTTCTGCAACCTGTCTGATCCAGGCGCATTCGCCAGTATAGTCGCCAGGGGAGATGCAAGACGAGTGTGCTATGTCCATCGTCGCAGCTGAATCGCGGAGTGCCCGGCATTTCTTTCCGTTTACCACAATTTCGCGCATGTAAAACTCGAGTAACTTCAAGTTCTCGTCCGACTCACGAATGCCAGCAAAAGCAAACTTTTGCTTACAGCTAGATGAGATATGACCCTCCTTTTTGCAATTGTAGCATACAATTGGTCATTTTGATTCAAAAGCTCGAGCGGTGTCGACTCAGGTGCCTCTCCTGGCTTTCTCCTTTCCCTCTCATTGTTAGTCGCTCCCTGACTGAATTCGTCACACGGCGGAGCCATCTTTTGTGCTGTATTTTGAGCAGCAAGCCGCCTTGAGGAGTCCCTCTTCTCTTTTGTATCCTCGCGATCCAACTGAAAATTCCTTTGCGTATAATACTCATCAGCTAGCTAAGCAGTTTTGTCAATGTCTGTTCCCTTCATTCTGTCCTGAAGCCAGAGTCTGGTATCTTCAGGCAACACACGATAGAATTGCTCGAGGGCCACACAATCAATCACTCTGTCGTGGTTACCGCAAGCATTCGCACTTCTAAGCCATTCTTTCAAATCAGACTTAAGCTGGTACACGAACTCTGTGCATGATTCACTGCCCCTTTTTGCTTGCCGAAACCGCTGCCGAAATGCCTCGGCAGACAAGCGGTACTTACGAAGGAGGGCCGCTTTGACCTTAGCGTAGTCGTCAGAGTCTGCTTTAGACAACCATGATATTACTTCAGCGGCCCCTCTAGGAATGACTGACAGAAGCTTCTGGGACCAGACACCTTCATTTATCCCAATTTTCTCGCACGTGCGCTCGAAGTTCACTAAAAAAAGCGCGATGTCTCCACCCGTCCTAAACGGCAGAATCAAATCTTGGACTTTCTGTCTTGGAATTTCGTCTGCCAGGGATAGCGGATTAGACTGCGCCTAGGTTATGCGAAGCTGCTCGAGTTCTAGCTCTTTTATTCTAAGAGCATGTTGATGCTCTTTTCGCCTTTTACGCTCCTCAGCCTCCTCGCGTTCGCGTTTTTGACGCTCCTCAGCCTCCCGCTGTTTTTCTTCAATTGTCTCCATAGCCTCTTTTATTTCCTCTTCAGTTATTCCCTCCGCTCTCGTGACATCAAGAATATTTCCTTTACGGCTCGTCCTAGCAACAGAAACACCCAGCTGCTCACAAACATCGAGAAGGTCCCTCACTTTGAGCTTCTCCATTGTGTACCGCAACTCTTGCACGTTCCTTTCTGAAAGAGCTTTGTCTCAGAAGCTATATTCTACGACATGAAGCAAGTCGAGAACCAGCCAAGCACTAGCCACCTAAAGATCTAAAAAGAACATACTTGGCTACTCTGTGCTAACAGGGTCTGACGACTAAAGACGAACGTCAGGCACTCACCCAACCAGAACAATGACTTCGGCCATCTCGTCGTTGCCGTCGAGCGGTGTCGTGGGTGTCCTCGGGCCTGCAAAGATCCGCTCCAACTTTCCAGCCGTTGAAGTCGGCGTAGCGGGTCCCAGGGCAGCAAAACGATATCACGGTGGTCGTCCTCGGGCTTCCAGGGATCCGATCTAAATTTTCAGCCGTCGAGATTGGGGTAGCGGGTCCCAGAGCAGCAAAACGTTGAGGACAGGGGTAGCGTATCCTGCAGCTGCCAACCACTGTTAGGAGTTTGCTGTGTCGCGATGGTAGCAGTGGCGAAGAGAGGCGAGCAGTCGAGCGGACTTCGCTGAAGCCTTAGCCCGAAGGCGAAGCAGGGAGGCAATCCGTTTTGAAAACAGCAACAAAAAGGAGCGTTTACTGTAGCAAGTTGTCGTTTGTACAGAGCCGGCCAGCACGACAACGTCGGCTGGGGCAAAATCCTCTAACATGGGGCCGGCACAGCCTTAAATAACGTCTTTGGTCCATTCTCTCAGACCAGTTCTCGGGCTCGAAGGGGGAGACGTAGCCATATTCGGAACTGCAAGGTGGTTCGGCGGAGGAAGCGACGTTGTCCCCGGAACTGCACGGTTCTTCTGCACAGAAGGCGGTGCCGGGAGGGGGGAGACAGTTCGTCGGAACAGCGCTCGATCTCGTCAGACGTGCTGCCGAACGAGGAAAATGTCTGTGGCACAACAACGACTGGTTTAAAATTAAGAAGCCGCATTTTGTCACCTAACAAATCCGAGTTCTCGCCAGCGACTTTATGCTCGCATAAGGGGCGCTTTGTTCCTAGCTCCTCGATGCGAGTGGGGATGTGGTCCTGCATTGAGGTCCGGTTGGAACACAAGGGGCACTTGTGCATTCACGGACACACTCCTACGTGGTTGGTGAGGTCCTGTATCTCCAGAAACTCCAGCGAACAGTAGCTGCAGCTGTAGACTATTCTCGTTGACCCTGCTGCCTCAAACGGAGAGCTTTCCTCTTTGCCAAGGAGGGTGCCAGTTCTCAGAAGCACTGCGTGTTCGCCTCTGAGACATCATTGCACCCCTTGATGGTTGGCACCCGCCAACTCCACAAGGGCTGGAACAACTGCCAGAGAAACAAAAGTATAAATTTCAGAGCTCTGTGCTGCAAAGTTGCCGTCATTAGCATACAGTGCTAACTCAATTACTGAATTATGTTATGTATATAATTTTATAAATAATAGGTCCTACATAATATATCCAGGCTAAATGCACAGAAACACCAAATACAATTAATGGGAAGACGAACACCACTGTAGCTCATATTACACGTTATCTACCGGCAGCAAAATGTCTATGTCCACTTCAATTTCTTTACACACATACCGTAATGGCTGCAATAAAACGCTACACATAATGGCGCTGACACGTTCCTTGGCTTTGCTTGTCTCTTGGTCTCATTACATTGTGCCTCAAAAAAAAAAAAACAGGCCCTTGACCAATTCCCCTTCTTTCATTCATTGTCTACATACAAACCATCTGAAACCATCTCTGTGGGAAACCCACACAGGTAAAGTGGTGCAGTACGTGTATATAATGCCATAGCTAACTATTTTTGTAATGCTAAACACTGCTACTTTAGCATGACACCAGCTTTACCTACCTACGCAACTATGCCTGGGAGCATTAACGATATCAGCTCACTTGCGTGACAGTGAAGTTATTGCCAAAAGATTATTTTAGAGATAATTTATCAGTATAAACTAATTCACTGCTTTACTGAGATGTCCCTTCCAAGCAGAACACTTAATAAATTTAGACTGATAAATTATTCTGTGAGAACTGTATTATCACTCATATGCTGCAAAAAAAGGTAAGGTAGTTGGGATGCCTAAATACTAACTCAAAAGTTGGGAGTTGGACTTGCAGTTCAACTTAAAGACTTGGCGCAGAAATCAGCAGATACAGACAAAATTTTCAGACAAAATCCCTATTCTCAGACAAAATCCAGCAGATAACAATGAAATCAATGCATGTCCCAAAGACTGCCTCGTCTAGCGGCTGAGCTGTAACCCAGAGGAGGTGACGTTTAGTGCACCTGAAATGAGCATGACAACAATGCCAACTGTCATATAACCACAACTCTCAACATGGTCTGCTCCCACTGTGGTTCCAAAAACCACTACTAACGGCACCAGCAGTGAACAATTCTCCCAGCTGGGGCAAAGCCGCCGCAGATTGGGGCATGTCTTAACGCATCTGACAAAGAGAGACGATGGGATGAAAACAAAAATTTAGCAAGGAAAGTAGCAGGACTGAAAACAATGCACCTTCTATGTGCCACAAAGGCATCGATGTCACAACTCGTTGTGGCGTACAAGTTGACACACCTTCAAAAATACAGCTAACTGTTAGTAGAGTCAAACAGACACGTTCGTCGAAACTGTTGTGTCTTCAGTGTAAAGATTCAATGTCTGTCATATTTACCTATTTTTGGTCGGTCTCCCATTAAACACAACTTTGACAATTGGTGTCAGTACCGAATTAACTCCACGAGTTGAGAGCAACCCAGGTGTATGTAACTAGTGAGGTCACTCAGGAAAGTTCTGAACACTTACCTCGCCACTCCCCTTCAACTTTGGCGGTGTCCAGCAGCTCTTCAAGATTGGAGGTTTCAGCAGAGTCCGTGAGCACAATTACTGGCCATGAAGCTTTGTGGTAAAAGGTTGCCACAACTCTATGGGAGAACTTGCTGCAAGCTGCAAGCGGAGGCTGCGGAGGGGGGGGGGGGGGGGGGCTCTGCGCTTTTGTCGTGGGCATCGGGCAGGCGGCGGTTGAATACCGTGGCATGTCACCGCACGTTTTGTATAGTATGTTTGCGGGTCTGCGTGTTGTGCCTGAAGGACGAAAAGTGTGCCACGTACCTGTGTGTCGGTCCAGTTACAAGAAAAGTGATGAAAAAGTGTGTTCTGGCTGCCCAGACAGCAAACGATGGGTCCGCGACAGAAAACTGGTGGTGTCATGTTTTATTCCCTGCGAGTATGTGCGAAAACCATCTTGATGAGAGTGAGATCAGAGGGTTGTGAAGAAGCCGCACGATATATTGGAGCTGTTGTTGTGCTGAGGATTTTCCACGGCCTCCCGACATACTTGTCCTGTGCAAAAATGTTCAGAGCTCGCCTGCCTACTAAGCGACGCAAGGAACCGTCAGCCGAGCTGGAAATTGTTGAGGCTGCAACGGCACTGTGCATGAGGCCCTTTGGCAGAGCTGCCATAGATAATGATGGAGTTAATGAAGGTGAGCCTACTAGGCCACCTTTTCTTTATTCCATGCCAGTAATAAAGAAGCTCGAGCAGTCAAATGTTCGCCGTAATTTTTTTACGAGCACTGAGATGACGAAAAGTGTAGAGGTGACACGTCAAACAGATGGAGCTACATGCAGCTCCTCAGAGCTCTGTTCAAAGCACACATCTGTTGCTTGGAACCGAGACTTCAGCGTTATCAACTAAAACTTGCTGAGGTGACAGCGCAAGAGAGGATGCACAAAAGAAACTGTACAAAACTGGTACACGCTGTACAAGCATGAAAAGTTAATTTTCAAAATGAATGCATCATGAGCACGAAACGATAATTTTTTGCGTCGCATGTTGAGTTGGCTGGTGCGAAAATATATTCGTATAGAGACACTGAATATATACAGAGCCTGAAAGAGTGCACATGTGCTGTCAAGAGTTGTGACCACTGTGCTTCTGCGACACGTTAAGATTCATCAGAGTCCTTGAAAAGCTCTGGATTGTCAAGGAATGTTCACCAGATGCTTCGGGGGAACAAATAAAGCGTGTTTTTAAAATGGTAGCAATACTCGCAGCGGAAGAAGCACGTGCTTCTTGCCATTGAATGACTAACTTCAAGGCCCCCATTCGATTCTCAATTCTACTGTATTAAAACTTCCCCGAATTTCCTTGACCGTTTCGCAATTCTAATGCGTGCCGTACTATTGCAGTGCCGGGGCCACTCCAATGCCCCCGTGCACACGAGAGCGCGCCTAGCAGTTGCTCCTGTCCCCAATCACACTTTTTTTTGAAGCTTCAGGACCAGAAAATGCACTAAGGGTTTGGTTTCAGTCCACCTGTGTATCCTGATGGGAACAATTGATGCTTGCGAGGACTTGCACAAATTTTCGTCGGAGATTCTTGGTGTCTCAACAGCGACGTCCACACCACGTTTTGATGACCGCGATGACTCTGCCTGTTCTTGCGTCGATTTTGGGCATGTGCTGCTGTTCAGAGATTCGCCGATTTCGACCTGGACAGATGAGAGATAAAAAAAAGTGAACAGGTAAAGGTTTTTGGGGATACAAGTCTTGATTTTTTAAAGGGACGACATGTTCAAGTGGCAATCTCTCTGAAAGTGCAATCACAAGGGCATCTTCCATGTTTTGCATGCTTTCCACTTTTAGGAGCAAGAAATGCAATACTTGTGTCACATCGGTGTCTGGAAAGCCATTGTCAATAGTCAAGCACAAGCTGTCACACAAGTGATTCTGAAGGCTATTGAGTCAATAGTCTATTAAGTCAAATAAGCACCCCACACCTGCTTTGAAACTTCAATGGCTATTGAGCGATGGAGGCAAAAGCGGTATGAATGTGCTAACACTGACAAGAAGTAACCACGTGGCCACAATTTCGCTGCTCAACAACTTAAAAACCAAATGCACATTAGCAATTATGTGAGACCAACTTATTTAAATGTTTCTAAGAAAAATAACAGATGCATGTGTACTTTAAAAAGCATCTATGTTATTTCACTTACAATAACATGAAAATGAAGACTTGGAGCATTGCACAATTTTTGTTTTGCGAGAAACACACAAACCACTTAATAGCTGTTTAAAACTTTGTGTAGCAGCGTGACAACTCTATTGAGCTGTAGAGCTGCGACGTTTTGACGGGCGTTGACTCTATAGCCTGTGCAAAACACGCATAACTTGTGTAGTGGCCTGCATCTCGCTCTCACTGTCGGCCCGTTTGCAGCAGATAGCAGGCCTCGTCATGGCAGTCTGCTTTTTCGTGTTGATGCTGCGGCCTGCGTACAGGAATGGCCGCTAATTTTTGAGAGTCACATTCTCCAAGATGCTTAGTGTAACATCTCCATCGTTCCCTGTATGTCATTTCAACAGAGTGACTGGTTGGGCGAGTTGGTTCATTCTCAATGAGCTTATGGCGCTAAGTTAAGAATGGCGCTACGTTACGCTTGTCCTTCTCTCGTGTTTTTTTTTGCGCCATAAGCTACGTTAAAACCAGTATGTTAGGCTGTTCTTTTTGGTCTTTCTAGCGCAATTTCAGTTCGTGGCGCACACCACTGAACTCCGCGATAAGCTGCTTTGCATCTAAGAACAGCGTAGCAAGTTGAGCCGCATAGAGAAACAGTACACACATAGATAGGGTGAAGCTGGTTAGAGAGGGCACAGCAAAAGTGAAGCTGTGACAGAAGCGGTGGTGTGGAGGAGAGAGCAGGCACGCAATTGGCTGTGCTGATGAAAGGGGTCTCCCAAAAGTAGAGCGCAGGTAATGCTGATCTCACATGAAGAAAGGTGTGCTGAACGGTGGCGAATACGGAGTAAAGGTACGATCTTGCCACCAGCTTCCCTATTTAATGAGCTTTCACGACATTCAGTTGAAGCTGCACATAACTTTAATATCTTAACTCTTAATTAACCTCCACAGCCACATTTTAATGAAGATATGAAAAGGCTGACAATGTTAACATGAGCCCTCCAATTATCCCCTCTAGAAGCACCGCGTACTTCGTGACGATACACCCTGATCATGAAACCCCGCTTCTCGAAACTTGAGTTGCACGCACAAAGCAAATTTTAGCAGTTGACATGTGCTTGTCCACCAGTCCCTTCACTTGATTTCAGTCCAGCAGTCCTCTGGAGCTTCTCTGCCTTACTGTCTGTGCTTTCATTGCTTGAAAACGCTCCCACAAACAGTTACACTTTACATCCTTCTTCATAAAGTTGGAATTGGAATACAGTGAGTTGGAATAAAGTTGGAATTTACTCACTACAGTGTGACGCCTCCTCTCACCAGAGAGCACTTGCTTTGCGAAGTCCATACCAGTATGCCAACAACCCACACAATTCTGCACAATCTGACCCTTCACTCGAGCCGTGAGAGATGCACACACTTTCGTGATGCGGGCATGCACAATCATCGCAACTTGCCTCAGGAGCCGATAAGATATATGAACCCGAGATTCATTATAATGCAGCAGTTACCCTTCTCGATGAATAAAAACTAAAACAAATAGTGCAACAGCAAGAATATGGCCATTGTAAAATACAGATTGATTGCTTTTCCTTAATGAAATATTCTGAATTACTCTTATGATTCATCATACATTGGCATGAATGCGTTCACACTCTACATCGATACAGTGCATGACCAAGTAGCGTCTAACTGCACGATTTCCGAACACCAGTATTGCCGTCTTGCGAGACCAATTTCATACAGGGGCAATGTCCGAAAGGGAGCATGTAACAGAATGAAAGTTAAGCCAGCGTTGTACCTTCTAGGGTGCAAATTCACTTATCATGTTCATAGTGGCAGTGCCGAATCCACAGGGGGGCACGACACGTAAAAGCATGGCTTCTAAAATGCACAGCACATAAAAGCATGGCACCCTGGTGTTAGAGAATGATAAATTGAGTGACCAGAGATGTCTTGAGGCCAACGTTTCCTGCTACTTTGCAATCACGAAACTATGTAGCAATGTGCGCGCGCTGACTTGGCGTTTAGCAGAAAGGATGCGACGACTGCCACAAATTTTTTTTCCTTTCTTTCCCACACTCGTTCGATCACATCTACTTTGCCACTCTTACCTCACCCAGAGTTAGCAAACAATGCACCACTTTGCCAGTTTCCCGTGCGTTCTATTCCTCGCCGGGTTTTAGTCATGCACTCTTACTTCACCCAGAGTTAGCAAACAACGTACCACTTTGCCAGTTTCCCGTGCATTCTATTCCTTGCCAGGTTTTAGTCGTGCAAGCGGAACATGCGGAGAAGAAATGGCTATTCACTTCTTTGCCGCAGTTTGTTTTCAGGAGAGGCTCTAGCGGTAGTGACACATGGTCCCCACTGTGATGAAGCAATGTGCCGAATGCCCGATTGAACTTCATTGAAGTCTCGCTATTCAGGAGCGCTTCCTTGCAAAAATTGTCAGCTCTGTCGTGAAGCATTTGCACGTTGCAGTTGTGTAGGCTGGATTAATTACACAGCGAAGAGCTTGCTCGCCACTTTGAATAGGTGGTCGAATGTTTACATCACACGGTTTGTTCATATTGATCGGTGTAACCGAACGTTGGGTGTAACCAACACACACATGCATTGCTTTAGCACAGTGGGGTCAATCTGTCGCAATCACTATAGTTTCAAAATTTTAGTTTCAGCTGACGCATCTCCTGAAAACAAACTGCCGCAAAAAAAAAAAAAATCTACCGTTAAGAGAGACCATGAGGCGATGCGAAGCAGCACGGGGGGGTGCACACACCTTGAAGTGGTCGGGTTGAATCGGCGACAGCTCGTCGTTAAACTCGCGCAGGAGCACTTGCACCATCGCGTTCGGTTGGGGTTCGTTGTGCATGCTACCGTCCTCGGTCAGATCGTTATCGAACCAATTACGGTCGGAGACGCAGCTGCGCCCGAAGTTCCGGTCGAGGAATCCGCGCTGTAACCGGGCGTCGGCACCGTCGAATCCCGTGCGTTGTCTAGCGAGGCGTTCTGCACGGGCTTCGGACTCCCGTCGTCTGTCCGCGGCCGACGCGCTGGCTCGACGCTGACGCTTAGCTTCGACGTCGGCGTTGCGTACGGCGGGGTTCGATTGCCGACGCTGCCGTTGCCTTTCGGCATGCCGTGCCCGTGTTTCGTCCGTAGCAGTTTCCCGCCGACGCTGCCGTTTGCGCAGGGCTTCCCTAGCCCGGAGCTCGGGGTCCGCCTGCCGACGTCTACGCTGCGCTGCGGCGCGTCGAGCCCTCCGCTGCTCCCGAAATTTACGCTGCGCTTCGGCGCGTCGAGCCTTCCGCTGCTCCATCCGCAGTTTCGCCTTCGCGATCTCGGCAGGCGGTAAACTGCAACTGGCGCCGACGTTGGAACTCATGACGCCGGCGCAGTGCTCGAGCGTGAGTACGACTTAACAGCCTTTGATAGAACTATAGTGTACTAGAATATGATAGAACACCTACATAAACAAGGAGGGGGAATGTGGAAAGAGAGAGAGGTTGGCTACGGAGCCGATGTTCTGTGGCCCACTGGTTTGTGGAGGGGATTCACGCATGCGCAATAAGGGAGTCACGCCGCACATCACAGTGGTGTAAACTTAACGAGAAAATCGCTAAATTTAGCGTCTTTTCAGTCGTCTAGGCGACAATTACATTTCCTTGGTGTATTGGCATTATACAGTATTAGCATAAAGTTTTTTAGCGACTAAACTGCTTGTGGTGCTGCGATCTTTATAGTGTGCAATGCTTCCCGGTTCTGGGCGTAGCCTGGAGGTAGCAGCACAGTGAAACTTCATTCGTCACAAATGAACTTGATTTGAAATGTTGCTCAAATATAAAATAACCACCTTACGTGCGCCTTATGAAATCAAAAACCAATGCCTTAAAAAAATTCTGGATATTCACCGTTTAGCGGCTTTTAGTCAAAATTGGCGACTTTCCAGAAACGTTCTGGCGACTGCAAAAAAAAAAAAAAGACCTTACCTCTCGATGAACCAACGTTTACATATAAACGTTGCGAAGATAACAGCCATACAGTTAATGATATAAGCATTGTATCTGAAGGTAGGGTGGCTTACTTAAGAGAATCGTGAGGACATGCGAATGCACGGCGTAGTAATTTTAATGGCGTAAACTAATAGGGAGTTTTCGAATAGGGGACCCAGAGAAACAGCGTCGAGACCACTGTGTAAAACCAAACCACGTTAGTGTTTTGCGTTGGGGACGCTACTTTTCGAATTTGGCGGGCGCCCCAAAGCCTTCCCCAAAATCTTTGCGACAGAAGAACATGACATCACCCACATAACGCGTCGCAGACCCTATTCGAAAGCTCTTTGGTCCTGCTTGACCCAAAGCGTGCCTAAGAAAAGGGCTTTGGGGCCCCTATTCGGAAACTCTCTAATGACGAGACGAGATATATACCGTAAGCATTTATTCTGGCGCTATAACTATCGTCTTGTCATACCACCTAGCCTAAGCTGCCACACTCCCTTGCCGGGTTCGGCAAGATCGCTCATGCACTCGCGAAATGCACTGCGGACGACACCAAACCCTCACGAAGTCACAACTACAGGGGCGAATTTCTCTGCCAAATTTGGCGCCAGCCTGGCAACAACCACCCCTAAATCTGGCAACTGATTATGCAACGCCAAACAGAACATGGCTATTTGTTTACCTTGCAGTTGTTACCAAAGTTGTGGTCCTCGAAGTCCTGCTTCAAACGGGCCCGCCGCCGAGCGCGCGCCGCCGCTTGCGTGGCGCGATCGAGAGCGCGGGCGGCAGCGAGATTAGCCTGTCGTCGTCGCCGCCTACCCTCGTTCTCACGCCGCTTCACTTGAGGATCGGTGGCTCGCCGTCGACGTTTCTCCGCTGCCTCTCGAACACGAAGTTCGGCGTTCTCGGCTCGCCGTTGACGTCTCGCAGCGGCGTATCGAGCACATATTTCCGGATTTTGGGCTCGGCGTTGGCGTTTCGCAGCGGCTTCCCGAGCACGGAGTTCGCTATCGGCAGCTCGCTTCGCTCGCTTGCGTGCGGCTTCACGCGCTCTTCGCCTCGCAGCCTTGTCTTCCGCTTCTTTTTTTCCGGTTGCAGACTTTGAAGCTACTGCAGTGACGTCACCTCCAGCGATTGGTGCGATGCTCGGGTTGCATTGCATTACGCTTCTTGCTTGGAGTACCGTTGCAGTCAGACATTCGACTTTACAGACTTCTGCCATCGCCTCAGTCAGCGAAGTCGCGATGCGAGCGCCCTCACACACTAAAGCACGCTCCTCTGCACACGCTCTCAGCCCGCACCACCTGCTCCGGTTACTAGGGGCGAGGATACGTGCGCGCGCCTGCATCTGTTGATGTGGGCAAGTGAGTGAGAGTGGAGAGATAACACCTGCCGGCGCGCGGACACCGACAGACGCCAGGAGCTGCGCCGTGCTCCGAACCGGGCTGCAGAAATTAGGCTCCTTCTACCAACCACTACCACCACCACAGACGCCTGGCATGCAACGACTAAGAAGAAATGCATTCACATTTAAAAATGACGGCATATCCATGGGGTGAATGACGGAGAGTGGGCAGAGCTCTTGTGTATTAAAAATCGCCAAGGGAGACCACAAGTTCTATCACACGAAGGACAACGACGATAGATGGCAAACAAATTTCGACGACTTGAGCAACGCCGACTGCCCATCATCACGCAGCGGTACCTCCAGTCCTTGGAGCAAAACATCAATCGAGCCACCGAATTCACGTTCGTTCCTTCACTTTGAGGGATTCACTAAAAAAAAAGTTCAACAAATCTCAGTTCACAACAGCAACTTCAAGCCCACACAAGGGGCACTTTATTTCTATGTCCTGGATGTGCATGGGGATGTGGTCATGCGTTGAGGTCCAGTTTGAACACACGTTTCAACACAAGGGGCACAAGTGAGCCTGCAGCCACGGACACATTTCCACATGATTGGTGGGGTCCTGTATCTCCCAAAACTCTTGCAAGCAACAGCTGCAGGCGACTCTCGGTGATCCTGCTGCTGCAGAGACAGAGCTTTCCTCTTTGCGAAGGACGGCGCCAGTTCCCACAAGCATTGCACGGTCATCTCTGGGACATTGTTGCACCACTTGATGGTCGGATTCTGCCAACTCTGCAGAGACTGGAACAACTGGCAGCGAGACAAAAGTATAAATTTCAGAGCTTTGTGCTGCAAAGTTGCAATCATTAGTATACAGTGCTTGTTCATTTACGAAATTATGTTGTCTATATAATTGTGGATATCATAGGTGCGAGATAATATACCCATGCTACAGGCACTGAAATACCAAGTAAAATGGAGGGGTGGACGACCGCCACTGTAGCTAATTTGGTAGCACATATTGCACAGCTTATCCGAAGGTTGTAGGTCCTATCTCTATCAGCAGCCAAATATCTTTTTTGTGTATAAAAACACACTACAATAGAAAAGGACACCAAGAAGAAAGAACACTAAAGAGATCGAGCGCGATGTCTTTTTGTCCACTTCAATTCCTTTAGAGTAAGACCATAATTGCTGCAGTACATTTATAACGCTACACATAATGTCCCCGATACATTCCCTTGCTTTGCTTTTCTGTTGGCTTCATTTTTTTGTGTTTCACAAAGAAAACAGGCCCTTGACCGATTTCCCTTCTTTCCTTTATCGTCTACACACAAGCCATTTGAAACAATCCCTATGGAACGCCAACAAATAGTTAAGTGGGGCAGTACGTGTGCATAATGACATAGGGAGCTTTTCTTGTTATACTAAATACCGCCACTTTAGTACGGCACTGGCTTCCCCTGACCTCGCAAGTTAGTCAATACAAGCTGAACCATCCAGAAATCTTTACTAGATGCTTCAGAAAAAAAATAGCTTGTTTTCAAAGTGGTAGCAATACTCACTGCGGAAGCACGTGTTTGTTGCCATCGAGTGTTCAACTTCAAGGCCCCCATGCGATGCTCAATTCTACTGTATTAGAACTTCCCCGAATTTCCTTGACTGTAACACCAGTCTGAAGATGTAATCAATCACGGGTGCATTGATTCACATTTCGCAAATCCAATGCGTGCTGTACCATTGCAGTGCCGCGGCTACTCCGATGCCCCCACGCACACGAGGGCGCCCCTAGCGGTTGCTCCTGTCCCTAATGACACTTTTGCTGAAGCTTCAGGACCATGAAATGTACTAAGGGAGTGGTTTCCGTCCACCGGTGAATCCTGATGGGAACAACTGATGCTTGCGAGGACTTGCACAAGTTTTGGTCAGAGATTCTTGGTGTCTCAACAGCGACGTCCACACCACGTCTTGAGGGCTGCGATGACTCTGCCAGTTTTCCCGACGATTCTGGCCATGCGCTGCTGTTCAGAGATTCGCCAATTTCGACCTGGTCAAATGAACGACAAAGGTCAAGGGGTAAAAGGTAAAAGACATGTTCAAGTGGCAATCTCTCTGTAAGTGCTGTTACAAGGACATCTATGTTTTGCATGCTTTCCCTTTCAGGAGCAACATGGAGTAACAGATGCAATACTTGTGTCACATGGGCATTTGGAAGGCCATCACTATCAAGCACAAGCTGTCACACGCGTGATTCTGAAATCTATTGAGTCAATAGTCTATCAAGTCAAAGGTGCACCCCACACCTGCGTTAAAGCTTCAATGGCTATTGAGCGACGGAGGCAGAACAGTACAAACATGCCAACATTGACGAGTGATAACAGCGTGGCTATAGTTTCACTGCTCAACAACTTAAAAACAAACATGCATTAGCCATTATGTAAGAACAACTTACAGAAGTTTTTCTAAGAAAAACAACAGACACCTCTGTACTTTAAAGGGACACTAAAGCCAACTATTAGGTTGACGTTGATTGTTGAATTGGCGGTCCAGAAACATGATAGTGTTACTTTCGTGTCAAGGAAGGGCCTATTTTGTAATAAAATCACGTTTTAGCGCTCTGCGTTGGGTTAGGGCATTTCAAATTACCAGCGTCAAGAAGTGAACCGACCGGACTGTCTCATGTCACTGTTCGTTGCCCGGCTTTACTGCGCTAGTAGCAGCAGACTGAAAGCAACGGGAGCCACAGCAGCAACAACAGCCATTGATCGATTCCCGCCGTTGAATTTGAGATTGCAGACGCTTTTGTTTCAACTGTGCCCCGCTAGTAACACGACCCGTCTCGTGTAACTACTCGCGCCATTCCCCATAGTAACGTCCGGCGGTTCTTTTTTCCATTAATCAAACAGAAACAAACAAGCAGCATTTTATTGCATCTCTTGATGCATGGAAGGCTCTTTAACTAGTGCAGTTAAATCGATTACTAGTGATTAATTGTAAGCGGTCCGTCTAATGTCATCGGGGTCATTTTGAAGATGTCTTACTGCGGTGTTCGTGTTCTTGTGCATTTACCTTAATTTCTCGCTAAGTAGGGCATTGTTGTTGACAATATTGTCTTTTTACCTGTTGTCATACATTGAGCTTTCACTCTGACATAAACTGTTTGACTTTAGTGTCCCTTTAAGGTGCATCTGTATTATTTCGCTTACGATAACATGAAAATGAAGACTTGCAGCGCCGCAATACTTTTGCGAGAAACACCTGAACCACTCAACTGCTGTTCAAAAACTGCCATGTAGCAGCGCAACAACTCTACCAAATCGATAAAACTGATTTTTTTACGGCTGTCGACTTGACGGCCTGTCAAAACAGCCTGCGTGAAACACGTATAACTAGCCCTCCTCGGTTGTGCTCAGGCTTAGCTAAAACACGTTGGGCAACTGGTTCGATACAGCTGAAGCAATCAGACATGCATTTACCATCACCGCCCCCACCTGCATCTCGCTTTTACTGTCGATCCGTTTGGAGCAGGAGTCTGCAGGCCTCGTCATGGCGACGCTTACGCCGTCTTCGTCAGGCAGTCTGCTTTCTCGTGTTGATGCTGCGGCACTCTTTGACGATGCCTGCGAACAGCGAGGGCCACTAATTTTTGTGAGTCAAATTCGGCAAGATGCCTAGTATAACATCTTCATACTTCTCAGTATGTTTGGCAGTTTGCCTTGGCTTTTCCAGCGGTCCAATGATGAATCTAACGGTGAAATTTACAATGTTTTTCGATCACCTTCAACACACACAATTGTGGACAAGCTGCCATTTCACTTGAGCTGTGACAGATGCGCACACTTTCATGATGCAGACATGCACAACCTTTGCACCTTGCCTAAGAAACTGATATGATATATGGACCTGGTGTTCGTTATAATGCAGCAGTTACCCTTTTCAGAGAAGAGAAAACTCGGGAAGCTAGTTAAAGTGTAAGATTATTGCCCTTGTAAAAGGCATCTCTAGTGCTTTTCCAAAATGCGCAATATCAATGAAGCGGCAGAGTCATGATACAGTGCCATGAATTCCCTTACAATTTAGGTCGATACAGGGTACGACTGGCCAGTGCTTAATTGCATGATTTCCAAACCCCGATACTATTATCTTGTGAGACTATGTTCTTACAGGAACAATGCCCAAAAGGGAGCACATAACAGAGCAAATGTTAAGCCGGTGTTACACTCTCGCAACTCAAGAAAGCGAAAGATACTCTGCACTCTCGTGAGATTAAACGAGCTGCATTCAGCGGCAGCAGCAAGCACTGAATCTGCATAAACAGCACATGAGGCACAGTGAACCTTATGATGAGCAAGATCGGCTGTGGCAAGTGAACCAGCTAAGGCGGTTTGCCTACCCGGCGGTTGTAGAGTAGTACGTTGTTTTAGTATGCGAAGCAGCACGTGTATTACAGATGTGATATGCAGTCACATTAGCCGATGGAAAATCTTCACCGGCCAACAGATGCCACAACACTTTAGCTTTAGTCGGTTCACTCACGAAACACAATCAATTACGTGTTAACAGTGGTTGGCCGCGTCAGAAGATGAATATATTTTTTTTCTTTCGAGCTTCATTTTCTTCTTCTTCACCCCTTCTCGTGCCAGTCATCTAGCTTCTTTCTCTCATTTCGGACATAGTCACCACGCTGTTTTGTCTAGCCTGCGACGCCACCACCTTGCCCATCGTCGTTCGGCTTCCCGCTTTCACAGTTCATGATCCCTTTGACTTCAGTCGCGCTCATTCAGTCGCAGCAGACCGAGCCGTGCTTCTTTGACTGTAGCATGCTTGCACCGTGACCCGCTTGAAGGCACCGTCTTAATCTATCATCGCCAGCAACATCAATGCCACAGAAACTGCACCTACAGAGAGAGCACGTCAGTAGCATAGATAAATGTGGTGGTGTGCGTCTTCTGCATGCGTTAAAGGGACACTAAACAGCGGAACGATTTTTTGCGTATTAGTAAAGTACAACATCACAATCCAAAACACCCTTCTTAACACGCCGTGACGCTTGGTAAGTGAGAAAATGTGCAAAAAAAAAATCGCAGGTGGAGACACCACCATGAGAGTCCTGCACCAAGCACCGTCACGTACTAAAGTTTGAAGGCATGTTCTGGGTCCAGCATAGCTTATACTCAATAATATGAGGTACATTGTTATCGGTATGGATGCCATGGACCGAATATACAAAGTTTTGGAAGGCTTCATTGAGGCAATGTGACAAAAAATACAAAGAAATCAATTATATTGTACTAATCTTAGCTATGCTTTTTTAATGGAGTGCTTACATACTGACGTCACACTTTTAATCCACTTTCATGCATGGAATTTTTCTTGATATTCAGACTTTGTCAGCAATGAAAACTTCGTAGTTTTCAAGCTGAGTAACAGCCTGTTACATTAACTGTATGAAGCAGCCAAAATAAAATGAATACGATATCCGCCTTTCTGCCCTCTGGAAAAACTCTCGTGGGTGACACCTTCCCCCCCCCCCCCCCCAGCTGCTAAAAATATTACACCATCTCTCTGAAGGAAACCATGGGGCGATGCAGCTATAGCATCGCTGGGAGTTCCAACGATGCATTTAACGGCCGTGTTTACAGGTGTGTAGTGTTTTGCGTGTTACCATTGCGGTGAACCTTGCGTGTATTACGTTGCTAACTTGGTTAGTTACCACGCATCGCGTGACCGGTAGGTGTTCTGCGTGACCGTTGTGTACAAACAGCGCAGTTGTTGAGCCACTCGTCTTGCCGTCGTCATCGCGTTCTGGATGTTTCCAATGCACGTGAGGTTGTTGTTAAACCAAAGTCTGTCACACACACCTTGCAACTGTGTCCGAAGCTGCGGTCCAGGGAGTGGCGCTTGAGTCGAGCGTCTGCCTGTGCGCGCTGCCTGGCTCGAGACGCCGCTTTCGCGACGCGATCCCGCTCGCGTACAGCATCGAGAGCAGCCTCTCGACGCCGCCGCTTTAGAGCTGCTTCACGCGCTCGAAAATCGGGATCCGTAGCTCGACGTTGTCGTTTCCAAGCTGCTTGCCGCGCTCGAACCTCATCGGGATCCGCCGCTCGACGTTGACGTTTTACAGCCGCTTCGCGCTGACGAAGCTCGGGATCTGCCGCTCGACGCTGACGTTGTGAAGCAGCTAGGCGCTGACGAAGTTCGGGATCCGCCGCTCGCTTCAGGCGTTTACGCTCGGCGTCGCGAGCCCTCCTACTCGCATCAGCAGCCTCGTCATCGTCCCGAGTGGATGCAGCGCTGCTGTCCGAGGGTGGGTTGATGCGTGCTTGCGTCAACCCACTCGCTGATGGAGCTGTTGCCACTGTCGCTTTCATCGGAGAAGGAGCAGATACCACAGAACAACTATAAACCGACGCGAAGCGCGCGCGCGCCCTGCGCTCACTACTTGCTAGCTCCATGGCAGCAGCTGATGAAGACGACGAAGAGAGAGGGAGAAGAGAATCGCGCATGCGCAGTATGAGCGTAGACAGACGCCGGACGCGGCGCGCCCTCTCTACCCGTTTTATTTCTTATCGGCACATTCATCCGTGTTTATGGGTAAATCGGCACTGCGCCGTATCCCTAATGGGCTGCAGAATTTGGCGGCTTCTCATTCTTCTAACCACCACCACCATATGCCACCACGGTACCTCTTTATTGCAGCGACTTGCTTGCTCGATTCCGTGCCGAACGATTATGCCGCCCGCGATCTCCAACGCCAGCGCAGCTCTCACCGTCTGTACCTGAGGTCTGCCGGAAACCCATTCTCAGGGCCTGGGGCTGTCGCAGAGGTTACTATAGGTGTCCTAGCTGGAATAGGGACCTTCCCTGTTTTTGAATTTGCATAATAAAATGTTTTCATCATCATCCTGACGCCGCTCTCGCCGTGTGGTTCCTTGTCCTCGAACTATCACCACCCCCCCCTCGCCATCTTTCTTATCTCTGACTTGCATGCGACGACGAGTGCTCCGTTTTCTATAGGGAGAGAGTTATCTTTCTCCTCCTGCTATCCTTCTCCTACCCTTTATTCCCTTCCCCAACAAGGCACTGCGCCGGGTCGCTCAAGAGGCAGACAGAGATCAGGTGACTTCTAATTTCCTTTCTTCAAGAACTACTACTACTACCACCATATTGCATCAAGCTGTTAGAGAGAAGGAAGGGAGAGGAGGGTTGCGAGTGCGGAGGCCGGCCGGTTTACCCGTGCCACACACACGAACAAGAGATATTCCGCATCTAAACAGTTACACCTTCGCCCGCTTAAAGGGACCGTACGTGAGGCTATCCGAAGCGGGGGGGAGGGGGGCACACGCGTTACCCACCTCAGTCAAATCGAAGCAAAGGCAGTCGCACACGTTGCAGATGTGCCCGAAGCTACGGTCGACGAATTCGCGCTGGGACCGGGCGTCGGCACCATCGAAGCCAGTCGGATCCGATGAAGCCAGTTGAGCGAGGTGTCCTGCACAGGCGTTGGACTCGCGTCTGTCCACAGCTGACGCGTTGGCTCGACGCTGACGTTTGGTTTCGTTGTCGGCGTTGCGTACGGCGGAGTTTAATTGTCGCCGACGCTGCCGTCCGGCATGTCAAGCCCGCGTTTCATCTGTAGCAGTTTCCCGCCGACGTAGTCGTTTGCGCTGGGCTTCCCTAGCTCGGGGTACGCTTGCCGACGTCTACGTTGCGCTTCGGCGCGTCGAGCTATTCGCTGCTCCGCGATCTTTACAGGCGTTAAGGTATTACTGCAACTGGCACCGACATAGATGTTGGAACTCATCACGCCAGTGCAGTGACTGAACGTGTGTACGACCAAACCCAAGGTTTCTGGAGGGAAATGTGGGGAGAGGAAGGTTGGCTCATGCCAGACGATATAGCGGCGGCTGCCTGCGTCATCCCATCCCGGGCCGTCTGCAGGCAGTGCCGACTACCCTTTCCAGCGAGCTCCAAAGCTGTGAACCTGGCGGGACTTTACTTGGCGGCAGAGCTGCTGGCTGAGAACGTCCCTGCTGAGCAGGTAGCAGTCCTGTGCAACAGCAAGGCAGCCCTGCAGACACTAGCCAACCACCGCCGCGCCAGGCTCACGGAGAACCTCATGGCATTCAAGTACCGGGCCCTTGCGGCAACCGGGACGTCCATCTTCTTCTACTGGCTACCCTCTCATGTGCGCATAGCTGGTAATGAGCAGGCAGACACGCTGACCAAGGCAGCACACCAATCGGGCACCCACATCACCCAAGCCATGGCAGCTAGGGAATTCACGCAGGCTTGCATCAAGAAGCTCCTCGCCTCGGTCCACTCGGGACAGAGGGTGGCCAATAGCCAGAAACCCAAGCATCTCCTCGAGGCAGGCCTTACCAGGAGGGAATGAGCTGACCTGCTGCAACTGCAGAACGGACGCGTGTGAACGGTGGCTTGCCGCTATTTTAAGGAACACTGCGCCTCTCCAGCCTGCAGCTGCTGCAGCAACCCCAAAACCTTCAAGCACCTCCTCTGTGCTTGCCCTGCCTAGGCACAGGAACGCTCGAAGGTCACTCTGGCCTACCGGAGATATGGCCTTTCTGCCATCACCCTGGAGCACCAGCTCTTCACCATCTCATCCCTACCTACCAGCGCTCCGGAGCCTAGCAGAGTTCCCGGACGAGGGGGGAATCATGGCCTACCGCTGAGGGACCCTTGCCACCCCTATCCTTGCTGCTGGACTGCTGTTCGTGCTGAAGACGTCTGCGCCACAGCTCACTTAACCTTTTTCTCTTTTATCCATTTTCTCCCATTCCCCCTCCCACAGACACTGCGCTGTGCTTCTAACTGGGCTGCAGAAAGTAGGTGCCTTCTTCTTCTAACCACTACTACCACCATCACAGTGCTCACGCCTTCCCACTTTCTCACACCACTCACGTAAGAGGGGAGAGTTGGCGCTTGCGCAGTTAAGTTGGTCACGCCACACGCACACTGTATTGAACTCCACCATAAGCTGCTTTGCATCTGAATGTCCTGGTGCAGCCTTTGCGAGCAGGCAAGTGGGCCAAATTTTACACCCCTGTCGACGACTGTGCACTCACGTCCATCATTGCTAGATTTTCACCGCTAATAGAGCTTTATCATTCTATACACAAATAATTTACGAATCAGCAATGCACTTATATGCCACACTGATATAGTATCACAACAGTAGTGCAAAGCTGTCGGAAGTTAACAGATCAAACGAGATATAACCCTTCACTCAAACCATGCAGGTTTGTAGCTAGTGAGAAGTTGAGGCGGTTCTTACAGCCTTAAAAATTTCTTTCATGCTTTAACTTTTTCGGATGATATTAAGTATACACACGCCTTGACATTGACCACCAGTTGCCAAAGCTTGCCGTTCTACAAATAAACACCAACCTCCCCCCACAAATTCCTTGGTACAGTCCCGACTCAACCCTTCATAATGTTACCATTATTTGATGCAGCGTTGTTTTGAATGAGCCAGTTTGGCAAAGCAAAATTATCTTATAATCATCATAATATTTACACACACATTTATTGAGTAAAAGAGAAAGCGTCTCTCATAATCATATGGTAGTTTTGGGACGTTAAACCCCACATGTCATGAGTAAAAGAGAAAACTCCTTCACGTGAACACGTGATGTGTTTTCAACATTTCTAGCATTGTCACACATTAATCTTTGATAAATTGCATAATGACCTCATCTAAAGTTATCATGATAGCGTGAACAGCCTTGCCAATTTGTTCCTTTGCATGTGAGTGCTGAACACGCATTACAGATTCATTCCTGCACAAATGAACGTGTAAGAAATTGATACAATTAGTGTTGGGGCATTAACACTTAATTAGCATCTCTTTATGTTATGCACGAATTAGATTATTTTAATTTATTCTTACTTTCTGCGTGGTTGAGCTGATTCAAAGGAAAAGGACCCCTTGTTTGGGACGCAAATGGATTTGACCACTGACTTCGCCAATTGCATGCTAACATGCTTGACACAGCCAATTTCTACAACATGCTGCCCACAGAGCTACAACAAGCCGCCTACTGTCTCTTAATGTGCGGAAAAAATGTGTCAGCTTGCCTTATCAAGTGTTGTGTGTCAAGTTGTATAGTGACTCATGTGGGTACAGCAGTCCTCAAACATTCAATTTTCTAGATACCTGTCTTTGCTGCTCTCTTTCCTGCAGTACTTTCTATTTTTGTCATGGTGGCAGAATGTGTTCTGTATCTATGTAACCTTCAATTTACTACAAAAGGTGCACATAACTGCATTGCTCAATATACTTGATGAAAGTATAAAAAATAAAACCGAGCAAGAAAATAAGCGTTCAGAAGAATGCACTTATCAAAGCGATAGCTCAATTTTTTAAGAGCGTTAAAATCTGTACAGTTGCCAGTGCTCGTCATACACACATAGAAATCTTTGCAGCACTTTTATGGGTTCAGCATGTCTTTACTTCGACTCAAAATAATTTTTGATATGGCTGAATTCCCCTGCATTTTCACGCCTTTCAGATGCATGCTCCGCTTCCAAATTACAAATCTGCATGCGCCGGCGCAAAAGAAAGTGACACCTTTACCGCGCATGTCCTGTACCCTCGAATCGCAGTGCTTAGCACATATCACGGCCCAGTTTTCCTTATTTTTTAGACAAACCATTCCTCTCAAGGCACACTAACAGTGTGGAGGCTCCACTACTGCAAAAATTCAGAAAGTGTGTCGCACGAGCACTCAGCGATTCCCGTTCGTAAAGAACCGCTCACGCTGCGAATCCTAATAATTCAGCCACATACAAGAGAAATCTGCCACCGGCACTGCATTGCAGATCAAGATCCCGGTGCTGAATTCAGCCACATGTGCTTACCATCCACCATCCTCACTGTATTGTTTGAGCTATATGCTGCATGTTTTCTTGTATTGATTGAGCAATATGCTGCATGTTTTCTAAGGTTTTTCTTATTCTAGAATTCAGTAGCTGTGCATGCACTGTCATAATTAGCCAAGATCTTACAATGGAGCACCTGACACTTGCAACATTTTTAATGGCGATTTCAGCGAGAAGTACAGAGTAGTACTCCTTTTTCATGTGGGGATGTTACACAAATGAGAAAGCTGGCAAAAAACATGAGCATGCTCTGGTATATTGAAGACTGTGCCACAAAGTTAAGACACTTTCAACTGCACAGACCAACCACCTGAAAATATTTAATGAGCTGAAAGCAGTGCTTCACTGCTCCCGACAACACAATCGAGGCATCTGCTGTAGGGGGCGTCACCTTCGATACACCAATGCAAGGTTGGGTGTCCCGAGGCAGACTGTACAGTACAACGAATGAAGAATTAATGAAGGCAAAGTACTTCATGCTGCTTCACGTCACTGATATACAATATCATAAGCGCTCGCAACACTCTGGTACAATGTTCTTTCTCAATACCTGTTATCGCACATATGATGCTGACATTGAGGTGTAGCCCTGAATGGGAACGTCCAGCATCTCTGCTGGCCGGAAGGCCAGCACGTGAGCGCGGTGATGCTGTAACTGTTGAAGAAGGACGACTTGCGGACGCTGCACACGACTGGTTTAAAATTGAGAAGCCGCATTTTGTCACTTAACAAAGCCGAGTTCTCACCAGCGACATAACGCTCGCACAAGAGGCACTTTGTTCCTAGCTCCTCGATGTAAGTGGGGATGTAGTCCTGCATTGAGGTTTAGTTTGAACACGCCTTTGAACACAAGGGGCACTTGAGCGCCCACGTACACACTCCTACATAGCTGGTGAGGTCGAAACTCCGGCGAACAGTAGCTGCAGCTGTAGACTGTTCTCGTCGACCCTGCTGCCTCAAAGGGAGAGCTTTACTCTTTGCCAAGGAGGGTGCCAGTTTCCAGAAGCACTGGGTGTTCACCTCTGCGACACTGTTGCACCCCTTGAAGGTTGGCACCCGTCAACTTCGCAAGGACTGGCACAACATGCCAGTGAAACAAAAGTATAAGTTTATTACCTCGCATTTATTTACCTTGCAACTGTGACCAAAGCTCTGACCACAGCTGACCAGAGATGCGCTCGAAACGGGCTCGCCGAGCGCGCGCCGCCGCTTGCCTGGTGCGATCGCGAGCGCGGGCGGCAGCGAGATCAGCCTGCCGTTGTCGCTGCTTGTACTCGGCCTCGCGCTGCCTCACTCGAGGATCGGCGACTCGCCGTCGACGTTTCTCCGCCGCATCTCGGGCACACATTTCCGGATTTTGAGCTCGGCGTTGGCGTTTCGCAGCGGCTTCCCGAGCACGGAGTTCGCTATCGGCGGCTCGCTTCGCTCGCTTGCTTTCGGCATCACGCGCTCTTCGCCTCGCAGCTTTGTCTTCAGCTTCTTTTCCTCCGGTTGGTGTTGATAAATCTACTGGAGTGACGTCGCCTCCAGCGAGAGGTATGATGCTCGGGTTGCATTGCACAACACTTCTTGCTTGGGGTAACGAGGCCGTCAGACAACATTCGCCTTCGTCGGCTTTTGCCATCGCCTGGAGAGGCCACAGAACACCAACCAATTCGCATCACAACCACAGAACACCTACTCACAACTTCGCATCTCGCGATGCGAGCGCCCCAGAGAACACCTGCAATTTTAAGCGCCCTCAGAAGCCAGAGCGCGCTCCTGGTCGCTCGCTGGATTTCGAGCCGACCGGTTGTGCGCCCGCGCGCTCGCGACCTTCGGCGTTGGCCCTACGTCACCTCCTGTCGCCGATGGTCTTCGACGACAGTGCAGCTCTGACCTACTGGAATTTTAGCGTGAAGGTGTTATAGTGAAGGTGATATCCTAGTTGAAATCAAGAAGAAGAAATGGAGTTTAATACCGCGTCTGCCGGAGTGGAAAAAAAAAAAAAAACGCTAGGTTTCAAAATTAACTAGAGGGGACTCTGGCGCTGCGATCGTTGCTTCGTTGGTTGCTGTGTGAGCCTGTGTCTCGATTTTGTTTTGGAAGAAAAATTCAACCCTTCTGAACTTCATGACTCAATTTGGAAAGGTAATTCGAAAAAAAAAGGGTGGTGAAGCGCAATCACTGAACATTTGCTGATTTTGTTTCGTGAGAAAACAGCTTTAAGCCACACGAACCCACGCGGAGCCAAAAGCAGGCCATAAGTACGAAGTTTAGACACGTTTAGACCACCTTCCTCCGTGCGTTTAGACAAATGTGTGTACTACCAACACCACCTAAATGAGTTCAGGCCTCTTCACTCCGGCGCGCCTTCGTGTGACGTCATTCAACTTTGCCCGAGCCTCTCACGCCAACACCACCTAGCTCACGCCGTACCAGCAGCGTTTCGGCGTGTCCGGGCATGTTGACAGGCAAGGAGGAGGGCGACCTCTCTCGAGAGAGCGAGCACCGTGGTAGCCTGTAGCTTTGCGGCAGAGCCGTAAGTTGTCCGAGTCTCCGACAGGTGGCGGCAGCCGTGACAATTATTTCACTCTGTCGTTGAACGAGACCACGCGGCCACGCCGTGCGCGCTGTTCCGTGTTGCAGTTACCGCTTCCGCCGAATTTATTTTGTTGACGAATGTATCCTGAGACATGGGGCGGTGTTGTGTACCCAACTGTCGAGGGAACTATGACAATGGTCCGAAAGTCCGCTTGTTTTCTTTTCCGAGAGACGCTAAGCGAAGAGCGGAATGGCAGCGGGCTGTGCGACGGAGCGACGTCGACGTGAGGCTGTTGAAGGACCCCAAGGTAAGCTGCATCGAGCGTACCCCTTCAGAATTAACGAGATTTCTCGTAATTATCCCAGGAGATTCTAATTGGTGTTTTTTTTTTTTGTTCCGGTCACGCGCAGGTTTGCGAGCGTCACTTCAAGTCGGAACACCTGCGCACAACGTCAACGTATACGGACTGCGATGGACGAACCATTGAAGCTCCTATGAAGTTGACACGGCTGACTCCAGACGCCTTCCCAGCCATTTTTCCAGACTGCCCTTCGTATATCTCGGATTCGCGCACGTCGCGAGAAGAGCCTGAACTGAAAAGGAAGCGGACTGAAAATGAGCTACTCCAGAAAGCCATACACGAGTCCCAAGCAGCGTTTGAAAAAGAAGAAAAACAGTACAAAGTTTGTAATCTGGGTGAACTGATTTCTCGGGTTAACGAGCGTCCAAATAAGAAGTTTTGGTGTACAACAGCCTGCGAGACGTGCCTCATCGTCGCCCACATCGAGCCGGCGTTGCAAGCTCCGGAGATGCTTGTATCTGTGGTGGTTACAGAGGATCTGTCCGTTTCCGTGTATTTTAAGTGCGCTCCGTTGGTGTCGGATGATGTGTGCATTCCTGATGAAGTCCGTGATGTCCGTGTGCTGGACAACCTTCTAGACAGCGTGGAGCGATATTGTGAAAAGAAGGCCCGTCACCAGGAGGACAAGGTGGGGGGAGTGCTTAGGCTTGTTTTATCCTTGCTGGATGACATTTGTGACGATGAGCTGCATGATGATGAGAGGGCTGACGCACTAATCTTCCTGAAGGAGCAGTGCAAGCTGCTGACAAAGAAGAGTAATGGCGTGCGGTATTCTGCAGAGCTTTTAGTTTTTAGCAGTATATTGCACACAATTTCTCCACATGCTTACAAGTTTTTTCGCCACAGCAACAAGCTTGTCTTGCCGCATGACACTACCATCAAGCGAGTTGGTGCTGCACATGATGTGAGCCCATCGAAAGAGCAGTGCGAAGAAGGTTTTCTGAGGTACATTAAGCGCAGAGCAACCATTCTGAAGCCTCATGAAAAAAAATGTGACTGTCATGCTTGATGAAATACACCTGCAACAGTTTTTTGAATATAAAGGTGGCTGCCTAACAGGGTTTGCTGCGCATTGTGCGGAACCAGCAAAGACAGCGCACGTGTTCATGGTACAGTCTTTGCTTTCATCTTATAAAGATGTTGCTCATATCCTTCCGGTAACTCGTATCACAGCAACGGAGCTGCATGATGTTCTAAAGACACTAATCATGAGGCTTGAAAGTGCTGGTCTGCATGTTGTTGCGGTCGTAACAGACAACAATGCCATAAACAGGAAAATGATGTCTCTGTTTAGCGAGCAAAATGAGCCAGGGATTGTTTTTCCTCATCCTGCCAACCCGCAGCAGCCATTGTTTCATGTTGTGGACACTGTTCACTTGCTCAAGTGTATACGCAACAATTGGCTCAATCAGAAGGATGATGACAAGTCGTTTTTGCATCCTCATTTTGAAAGCTGTGGAAGTGGTGAGGACCAAAAAGCTTCGTTTACTTTTTTGAGGAAGCTGTACCAGAGTGAACAAAGCAAGCTTGCAAAGGTTGCCTATGGTCTGAGCTATAAAGCACTTTATCCAAGCCACCTAGAGCGTCAAAATGTGAAATTGGTGTTGAAAGTTTTTACAGCTTTGTGTCATCAGCTTTGTCACTTGAAGCGCAGAAATTGCATTTGGCTGCACTGCAGGAAACGGCCACCTTTATTGATTTGATTGTCAGGTGGTGGAGCATTGTAAATGTTAAGACTCCAGAAAAGGGGCACAGACTACGTGATGTTTATCAGCAGCCTGTGAAGGATATGTCTTGTTTGCAAGTTCAGTACCTTGATCAGTTCATTACCTGGCTTGACAGGTGGAGCCGGAGGGGAACCACGGCTGGAGGTTTGACAAAGGAGACCCACTTTGCTCTCCGGCTAAGCACGTATTCATTGATTGAGCTGTCACGGTATTGCCTTGATGAGCTGGGCTTTAGGTACGTCCTTTTGGGGAAGTTTCAAACAGATTGCCTTGAGGCCAGGTTCGGGAAGTACCGCCAAATGTGTGGATCTCACTACAATGTGTCAATCACAGAAGTATTCGAAGCGGAGACAAAGATTCGCTTGCAGGACACTTTAAAGCTGGAAGACATGCCGCTGTCATTGGCACCTAAGGAACAGGAGCTTGATGCCGAGATGCTAATAGCAAAGTATGCCATCAAACTCACCCAAAGTGACCTGAAGGCATCACAAACTGACGTGCCTGCGTTGACATACATTGCAGGCTATTGTGCGCATGCTGCAATTAAACGTCAGCCATGTGAGGATTGTCAGTCACAGCTCATGATCACTGACCGAGAGCTGCAGCAAAGTGAGCACGTACTCATTGACAGCATGAGCAGAGGCGGCTTGAAGTTTCCGCAGCCTTTTGTTGTTAATGTTGTTCTTGGCACTAAGATAGTATTAGAGCACCTTGTCAGTAAGGAACAGGAGCAGCGGTTTCATGCAGAAGCCAACCAAAGGATGGTCCTCTTGAGCATCATGCAGTTCCTACTAAGCGACGGCGAGGAGTTGGACATGTGTGCAAGTGGCCACCATCCAGATACCGTACTCAAGAACATTCTAAAACCAGCTGTCAACACGCTTCTAAAAAACTATGTCGCTTGCAGGAATGACAGTGTCATGAAAGAAAAAGCCTGTACAAAGCAAAGAAAGTTGCTAACGCTACAGTAAACTTTGCTAGTGGCCCCTTCGCTAAAATATGAAGCAAGCTTTACTAATGGCTAGTTTTTTTTAAGCTGGCCGGTTCGTATTTTCTTTTTGTCCCACAATGTGAATATGGCTTCGAATATGACTGTTCCAAATGCTAAATGTTTGTTCCTTGTGATACACTTTATACATTGTAATAAATACTCCAGTAGCTAGTTTCTTTCGTTCTAAGAGCAGTTGTGTTTTTCTGTTTGCCCCATAATTTGATTATGGCTGTGAATATGACTGTACCAGATGCTAAAAGTTTTTCACTGTGATAAATTTTGAAACATTATAACGAATAATCTAGCGCCTTGTTTTTTTTTTTTTTTGCTCAATCTTGTCAGTTTCGGTTTTCGTGTTGCACAATGTAGTCATAGATGTCAATATGGCTGCTAAAAGCTGGAAGTTCGTATGTTCCTTGTGATACATGGTACACACATTGTAATAAATATTTTGCCAGGTGCCCGGGACTTGTGTACATTTCTTTTAAGTGCAATCTAAAGCAGGCACGTCCGCGAAGATGGAGCGGAACAGCACTATTTCATCTTGATGTGAAATAACGTTCGTTCAGAAATTTTATATTCTGTGCCTATATCGCGGCAATGCAGAAATTAATGTTTTACTCATCTGTAGTGGCCGCCGCGCGGGAAGCGTCCGCGCCGCAGCGGCTCGCGCGCGCGCGCGTCGACGGGCCAGGTGCGTGACGTCACGGCGGTAGTGAAGAGGCCTGCTTATCTAGGTGGTGTTGGTACTACCCACCATTACCATGCTCATAAAGAGCCGTGCGTTGCAGCTCCCATAGACACTGCCGCCAGAGTTCCCTCTAGTGTATATTAGCAAACTCTATGATGCTAGCCACCCTACCACGCCTAGTGTGCTGGTAATACGCTCGCGCATGATGGCCTAGTGCGCTAGTGGCGCAAGTAGGCAATTCACCCCCCCCCCCCCCCACCTCAACTCAATCCTGCCCGCGACTATGAACTCGTATCTCTTTGCAAGTTTTTTACCACTAAGAGGTTTATAAATGTGAATACGAATGACTTTACGAATCAACAATGCACTCACCACACTGAATAAGTATTATGGCAGTAGTGCAAAGCTGTCAGAAGTTGACAGGTCAAACAACCAGACATAACTCAGCCCTTCACTCCACCCAGCTGTAATTAAGGGGGATTTGAGCAGTTCTAACACCCGCTGAATTTTTATTTCGCACTTGTTTTTGGTAGGCCCGAAATACACACACAATATATATATATATATATTGGTATACATTCAACAAGCATACTAAAATCATGCATGGTAATCTGCCACTAACTCTCAAGAATTATTGTATATAACAGCTACATCTTGCCAGTACTTACCTGCGAAGCAGAAACCTGGAGGCTTACCAAGAGGGTTAGGCTTGAACTGAGGACCACACAGGGAGCAATGGAAAGGAAAATGATAGGTGTAACCTTAAGAGACAAGCAGAGGGCAGAGTGGGTCAGGGAACAAACCGGGGTAAGGATATCATAGTTGAAATCAAGAAGAAGAAATGGACATGGGCCGGGCACGTAGCAGGTAGGCAGGAAAACCACTGGTCCTTAAGGGTAACTGAATGGATTCCCAGAGAAGGCAAATGCAACAAGGGAAGACAGAAAGTTAGGTGGGCAGATAATTAAAGAGTTCGCAGGGATGACATGGCAACAGAAAGCACAAGACTGATTTTATTGATGGATTATGAGAGAGGCCTTTCCCCTGCAGTGGGTGTAGACCGGCTGATGATGAAGTATATATACAAACACCTTAACATTAACTACCCATTGCCAAAGTTGGCCTTATTACACATAAACGCTCACCCCCCCACCAAAAAAAAATATAGAGTAGGGCCCTAACTAGTCATCAACAATGAAACAATTTTTTACGAGCGTTATTTCGAATGAGCCAGTTTGGTGAAGGCAAAATGATCATAATCTAAGATTTACGTATACATCTAAGTCGCGAAAACGAAAGCTTCAATAGAAACTTAACGTGTGTTCGACATTCATTTTCACAAGGTAACCTATAATAAATTGTATTAGCGTCTCGTCTAATATTTATACCATCATGGTGTGAGTAGCCTAGTACATTTGTTCCTTCTCATTTATTAAATATTGAATACGCATTACACTGAAGTCGTGCCTTCAAGGATGTTCTCAAACATGCAGAGAAATTCAGACAGCAATTAGTTATATGGTTTCCACAATACTTAATTAGCCCCGCCACGGTGGTCTAGTGGCTAAGGTACTCGGCTGCTGACCCCCAGGTCGCGGGATCAAATCCCGGCTGTGGCAGCTGCATTTTCGATGGAAGGGGAAATGTTGTAGGCCCGTGTACTCAGATTTGGGTGCACATTAAAGAATCCCAGGTGGTCGAAATTTCCGGAGCCCTCCACTACGGCGTCTCATTATTATATGATGGTTTTGGGACGTTAAATGCCACAAATCAATCAATACTTAATTAGCATCACTTTGCAACCAAATTTTGATAGACATTCCTTCATGTTATGCAAAGATTACTTTCTCATTTTTTCTCACTTTCTGCCAGGTTGAGCCCATTCAAAGAAAAAATGACTTCTTGATAGTGATGCAAACGAATTTCTGCATTACTCTGCTTATAGATACAAACTACATACTGTCTTTAATGTACAGAAAACAAGTGTCAGCCCACTTTATCTGTGTTTCAAGTTGTGTAGTCACTTGTGTGGGTACAGCAGCCTTCAAATATACAGTTAGCTAGTTATCTGTCCTTCAGCTTTCCTGCACTGCGTGCTATAGCCCGATGCATGCATTTTTGTAATTTGTGCAGCCTCATGGCAGAATCTGTTCATTAAACTATGTAACCCGCAATATAATACACACAGGGTGCACATCACTGGGTTGCTCTATATACTTGATGAAACCATAGTTATTACCATAGTTAGAACAGCTTCAACTGCGCAGAAAAGCCATCTGAAAATATTTAATGAGGTGAACGGAGTGCTTCAACCTTCCCGACCACACAATCGAGGCATCTTCTGTAGGGGGGTGCCAGCTTCGATAAAACTATGCAATGTTGGGTGTCCTGGGATGACAATACAATACAAAGAATGAACGAAGGCAAAGTACTTCGTGCTGCTTCAAGTCACTGATTTACAATCTCATAAGTGCTTTCAACACTCTGGTACATTGTTCTTTCTGAAGATCTGTTATGGCACATATGATACTGAAATTGAGGTGTAGGCCTAAATTGGAAGACTCAGCATCTCTGCTGACCGGAAGGCCAGTACATGAGCGTGGTGATGCTGTAACTGTTAAAGAAGGACGACTTGCGGACACTGCACACGATGTTAGGAGTTTGCTGTGTCGCGATGGTAGCGGTGGCGAAGAGCGGCGAGCAGTCGAGCGGACTTCGCTGAAGCCTTAGTCCAAAGGCGAAACAGGGAGGTAATCCGTTTTGAAAACAGCAACAAAAAGGAGCGTTTACTGTAGCAGGTTGTCGTTTGTACAGAGCCGGCCAGCACGACAACGTCGGCTGGGGCAAAATCCTCTAACATGGGGCCGGCACGGCCTTAAATAACGTCTTTGGTCCATTCTCTCAGACCAGTTCTCGGGCTCGGAGGGGGAGACATAGCCATACCCGGAACTGCACGGTTCTTCTGCACGGAAGGCGACGCTGGGAGGGGGGGAGACAGTTCGTCGGAACAGCGCTCAATCTCGTGGGACGTGCTGTTGAACGAGGAAAATGTCTGTGGCACAACGACTGGTTTAAAATTAGGAAGCCGCATTTTGTCCCCTAACAAATCCGAGTTCTCGTCAGTGACTTTAAGCTCGCACAAGGGGCGCTTTGTTCCTAGCTCCTCGATGCGAGTGGGGATGTGGTCCTGCATTGAGGTCCGGTTGGAACACAAGGGGCACTTGTGCATTCACGGACACACTCCTACGTGGTTGGTGAGGTTCTGTATCTCCAGAAACTCCAGCGAACAGTAGCTGCAGCTGTAGCCTATTCTCGTTGACCCTGCTGCCTCAAACGGAGAGCTTTCCTCTTTGCCAAGGAGGGTGCCAGTTCTCAGAAGCACTGCGTGCTCGCCTCTGAGACATCGTTGCACCCCTTGATGGTTGGCACCCGCCAACTCCACAAGGGCTGGAACAACTGCCAGAGAAACAAAAGTATAAATTTCAGAGCTCTGTGCTGCAAAGTTGCCATCATTAGCATACAGTGCTAACTCAATTACTGAATTATGTTGTGTATATAACTTTATAAATAATAGGTCCTACATAACATATCCAGGCTAAATGCACAGAAACACTAAATACAATTATTAAGAAGACGACCACCTCTGTAGCTCATATTACACGTTATCTACCAGCAGCAAAATGTCTATGTCCACTTGATTTTTCTTTACACACATACCGTAATGGCTGCAATAAAACGCTACACATAATGGCGCTGACACGTTCCTTGGCTTCGATTGTCTCTTGGTCTCATTACGTTGTGCCTCAAAAAGAAAACAGGCCCTTGACCAATTCCCCTTCTTTTATTCATTGTCTACATACAAACCATCTGAAACCATCTCTGTTGGAAACTCACACAGGTAAAGTGGTGCAGTACGTGTATATAATGCCATAGCTAACTATTTTTGTAATGCTAAACACTGCTACTTTAGCATGACACCAGCTTTATCTACCTATGCAACTATGCCTGGGAGCATTAACGATGTCAGCTCACTTGCGTGATAGTGAAGTTATTGCCAAAAGATTATTTTAGAGATAATTTATCAGGCTAAACTAATTCACTGCTT
Organism: Rhipicephalus annulatus; assembly: GCA_013436015.1. Taxonomy (NCBI): domain Eukaryota; kingdom Metazoa; phylum Arthropoda; class Arachnida; order Ixodida; family Ixodidae; genus Rhipicephalus; species Rhipicephalus annulatus. The sequence goes on along the minus strand of WOVY01010372.1, from coordinate 431,128 downwards.
TACTGAGATGTCCCTTTCAAGCAGAACACTTAATAAATTTAGACTGATAAATTATTCTGTGAGAACTGAATTATCACTCATATGCTGCAAAGAAAGGTAAGGTAGTTGAGATGCCTGAATACTAACTCAAAAGTTGGGAGTTGGATTTGCAGCCGAGATTTACAGCCCAACTTAAAGACTTGGCGCAGAAATCAGCAGATACAGACAAAATTTTCAGACAAAATCCCTATTTTCAGACAAAATCCAGCAGATAACAATGAAATCAATGCATGTCCCAAAGACTGCCTCGTCTAGCGGCTGAGCTGTAAACCAGAGGAGGCGACGTTTAGTGCACCTGAAATGAGCATGACAACAATGCCAACTGTTATATAACCACAACTTTCAACATGGTCTGCTCCCACTGTGGTTCCAAAAACCACTACGAACGGCACCAGCAGTGAACAATTCTCCCAGCTGGGGCAAAGCCGCCGCAGATTGGGGCATGTCTTAACGCATCTGACAAAGAGAGACGATGGGATGAAAAACAAAAATTTAGCAAGGAAAGTAGCAGGACAAAAAGCTATGCACCTTCCATGTGCCACAGAGGCATCGATGTCATAACTCGTTCTGGCGTAGAAGTTGACACACCTTCAAAAATACAGCCAACTGTTAGTTGAGTCAAACAGACACGTTCGTCGAAACTGTTGTGTCTTCTGTGTAAAGATTCAATGTCTTTGTCATATTTACCCATTTTTGGTCGGTCCCCCATTAAGCACAACTTTGACAATTGGTGTCAGTACCGAATTAACTCCACGAGTTCAGAGCAACCCAGGTGTATGTAACTAGTGAGGTCACTCCGGAAAGTTCTGAACACTTACCTCGACACTTCCCTTCAACTTTGGCGGTGTCCAGCAGCTCTTCAAGATTGGAGGTTTCAGCAGAGTCCGTGAGCACAATTACTGGTCATGAAGCTTTGTGGTAAAAAATCGCCACAACTCTATGGGAGAACTTGCTGCAAGCTGAGGCTGCGGGGGGGGGGGGGGGCTCTGCGCTCTTGTTGTGGGCATTGGGCAGACGGCGGCTGAATACCGTGGCATGTCACCGCACATTTTGTATAGTATGTTTGTGGGTCTACCTGTTGTGCCTGAAGGACGAAAAGTGAGCCACGTACCTGTGTGTCGGTCCAGTTACAAGGAAAATGATGAAAAAGTGTGTTCTGGCTGCCCAGACAGCAAATGATGGGTCCGCGACAGAAAACTGGTGGTGTCATGTTTTATTCCCTGCGAGTATGTGCGAAAACCATCTTGATGAGAGTGAAATCTGTCACATGAACCAGTGGCTAATCAGAGGGTTGTGAAAAAGCCGCACGATATATTGGAGCTGTTGTTGTGCTGAGGATTTTCCATGGCCTCCCGGCATATTTGTCCAGTGCAAAAATGTTCAGAGCTCGCCTGCCTACCAAGCGACGCAAGGAACCGTCAGCCGAGCTGGAAATTGTTGAGGCTGCAACGGCACTGTGCATGAGGCCCTTTGGCAGAGCTGCCATAGATAATGATGGAGTTAATGAAGGTGAGCCTACTAGGCCACCTTTTCTTTATTCCATGCCAGTAATAAAGAAGCTCGAGCCGTCAAATGTTCGCCGTAATTTTTTTGACGAGCACTGAGACGACGAGAAGTGTAGAGGTGACACGTCAAACAGATGGAGCTACATGCAGCTCCTCAGAGCTCGGTTCAAAGCACACATCCGTTGCTTGGAACCGAGACTTCAGCGTTATCAACTAAAACTTGCTGAGGTGACAGCGCAAGAGAGGATGCACAAAAGAAACTGTACAAAACTGGTACACCCTGTACAAGCATGAAAAGTTAATTTTCAAACTGGATGCATCATGAGCACGAAATGATAATTTTTTGCGTCGCATGTTGAGTTGGCTGGTGCGAAAATATATTCGTATAGAGACACTGAATATATACATAGCCTGAAAGAGTGCACATGTGCTGTCAAGAGTTGTGACCACTGTGCTTCTGCGGCGCACTAAGATTCATCACAGTCCTTGAAAAGCTCTGGATTGTCAAGGAATGTTCACCAGATGCTTCGGGGGAACAAATAAAGCGTGTTTTTAAAATGGTAGCAATACTCGCAGCGGAAGAAGCACGTGCTTCTTGCCATTGAATGACTAACTTCAAGGCCCCCATTCGATTCTCCATTCTACTGTATTAAAACTTCCCCGAATTTCCTTGACCATTTCGCAATTCTAATGCGTGTCATACCATTGCAGTGCCGGGGCCACTCCAATGCCCCCGTGCACACGAGGGCGCGCCTAGCAGTTGCTCCTGTCCCCAATCACACTTTTTTTTGAAGCTTCAGGACCAGAAAATGTACTAAGGGTTTGGTTTCAGTCCACCTGTGTATCCTGATGGGAACAATTGATGCTTGCGAGGACTTGCACAAATTTTCGTCGGAGATTCTTGGTGTCTCAACAGCGACGTCCACACCACGTTTTGATGGCCGCGATGACTCTGCCTGTTCTTGCGTCGATTTTGGGCATGTGCTGCTGTTCAGAGATTCGCCGATTTCGACCTGGACAGATGAGAGATAAAAAAAAAGGAACAGGTAAAGGTTTTGGGGATACAAGTCTTGATTATTTAAAGGGACGACATGTTCAAGTAGCAATCTCTCTGAAAGTGCAATCACAAGGGCATATTCCATGTTTTGCATGCTTTCCACTTTTAGGAGCAAGAAATGCAATACTTGTGTCACATCGGCGTTCCGAAAGCCATTGTCAATAGTCAAGCACAAGCTGTCACACAAGTGATTCTGAAGGCTAGTGAGTCAATAGTCTATCAAGTCAACTAAGCGCGTCAACAGTCTATCAAGTCAAATAAGCACCCCACACCTGCTTTGAAACTTCAATGGCTATTGAGCGATGGAGGCAAAAGCGGTATGAATGTGCTAACACTGACAAGAAGTAACCACGTGGCCACAATTTCGCTGCTCAACAACTTAAAAACCATATGCACATTAGCAATCATGTGAGACCAACTTATTTAAATGTTTCTAAGAAAAATAACGCGGCGATGCGGCGATGGCGTAGTGGTTAGAGCATCCGCCTCGCATGCAAGAGGTCCGTGGTTCAAATCCCGGTGCCGCGCAGTTCCCAACCGGATTAAAAAAAAAAAAAATCCACGTGTTGATGGAACTGCATTAAGAGGCCTGGGGTGCGGCCTCACCGGTAACCACCGCCGGGAACGCACTCCCTCACCAGAGAAGGATTGGCCACCCTGGTGCAGTATCTGGCCACTACCTCCCACATGCATACGTCATATAACTCACGGCCCTCAGTCCCCAGCAGCTGCGAAGCAACTGACAACGGCGGCGGTCAGATCTGCAACGCAGCAGAGGGCGCTAAGAATCTCTGGATCCGGACAGGCCACCATTGAAACCTGAACTTGGCAAAATTTAACGCTAGAACCTTATCTAGTGAGGGAAGTCTAGCTGTACTATTCGAGGAGCTAGAGGGTGTTAAATGGGATATAATAGGGCTCAGTGAGGTTAGGAGGACAGATGAGGCCTATACTGTGCTACAGAATGGGCACGTCCTTTGCTATCGGGGCTTGGCAGACAGAAGAGAACTGGGAGTGGGGTTCCCAATTCACAGAAACATAGCTGGCAACATAGAGGAATACTATAGCATTAATGAAAGGGTGGTAGGTATTGTAATTAAACTGAATAAAAGATACAAGATGAAGGTAGTACAGGCTCACGCGCCTACATCCAGCCATGATGACGCTTCAGTTGAAAGCTTCTATGAAGACGTGGAATCGGCAATGAGTAAGGTAAAAACACAGCATACTATAGTGATGGGCGACTTTAATGCAAAGGTAGGGAAGAAGCAGGCTGGAGACCAGGCAGTAGGAGATTATGGCATCGGCACTAGAAACGCCAGAGGAGAGCTACTAGTAGAATTCGCAGAACGCAATAATTTGCGGATTTTGAATACCTTCTACCGAAAACGAGAAAACCGCAAGTGGACATGGAGGAGCCCAAGTGGACATGGAGGGCTCGAATCCGCCTAGACTTGAAGAAGGAACGACAGAAACTGATACGCAAGAATCCAATCAATCAGCTAGCACTGAGAGGGAAAGTACAGGAATTCAGAGTGTCGCTGCAGAACAGGTACTCGGCTCATAGTGAGGAAACCAACCTTAGCGTAGATACAATGAATGATAATCTGACGAGTATCATTACAGAGTGTGCAGGGGAAGTTGGAGGCAAGGTAGTTAGACAGGAAACTGGCAAGCTTTCCCAGGAAACGAAGAACCTAATTAAGAAGCGTCAAATCATGAAAGTGTCAAGTACAACAGACAAAATAGAAGTGGCAGAGCTTTCGAAGTTGATTAATAGACGTAAGGTATGCGATGTAAGAAGGTATAACATGGAGAGAATTGAACACGCTCTGAAAAACGGAGGAAGCGTCAAAGCAGTGAAGAGGAAACTTGGGATAGGCAAAAGTCGGATGTATGCACTAAGGGACAAAGAAGGCAAAATAACTACCAATATGGATAGGATAGTTAAAATAGCGGAGGAGTTTTACAGAGATCTGTACAGTAGCCGAGACAACCACGACCTTAATACTATAAGAACTAGCAGTAACCCAGATGACAACCCACCAGTAATGATAGAAGAAGTCAGAAAAGCTTTGGAGAGCATGCAAAGAGGCAAAGCTGCTGGTGAGGATCAGGTAACATCAGACCTCCTGAAAGATGGAGGACAGCTTGTGTTAGAAAAACTAGCCACCCTGTTTACGAGGTGTCTCCTGACGGGAAGGGTACCAGAGTCTTGGAAGAACGCTAACATCATCTTAATACATAAGAAAGGAGATGACAAGGACTTGAAGAATTACAGGCCGATCAGCTTGCTCTCTGTAGTGTACAAGCTATTTACAAAGGTACTTGCTAACAGAGTAAAGAAAACATTAGAATTCAATCAACCAAAGGAACAAGCAGGATTTCGAACAGGCTACTCAACAATTGACCACATTCATACTATCAATCAGGTAATAGAGAAATGCTCAGAGTATAACCAACCACTATACATAGCCTTCATAGATTATGAGAAGGCGTTTGATTCAGTAGAAATATCAGCCGTCATGCAGACACTGCGGAATCAGGGCGTAGATGAAGTATATATAAACATTCTGGAAGAAATCTACAGGGGATTAACTGCTACCATAGTGCTTCATAAAGAAAGCAAGAGAATACCAATTAAGAAGGGTGTAAGGCAGGGGGACACAATCTCCCTAATGCTATTTACCGCGTGCTTACAGGAGGTTTTCAGAAGCCTAGAATGGGAACAGTTAGGGATAAGAGTTAATGGAGAATACCTTAGTAACTTGCGCTTCGCCGATGACATTGCATTGCTGAGTGACTCAGGGGACGAATTGCAACTCATGATTACGGAGTTAGACAAGGAGAGCAGAAAGGTGGGTCTTAAAATTAATATGCACAAAACAAAAGTAATGTACAACAACCTCGGAAAGGAGCAGCGCTTCGAGATAGGTAATAGTGCACTTGAAGTTGTAAAAGACTTTGTCTACTTAAGGCAGGTAATAACCGCAGAGCCTAACCACGAGATTGAAGTAACTAGAAGAATAAGAATGGGGTGGAGCACATTCGGCAAGCACTCTCAAATTATGACAGGTAGATTGCCACTATCCCTCAAGAGGAAGGTATATAACAGCTGTATCTTGCCGGTACTTAGCTACGGAGCAGAAACCTGGAGACTCACAAAGAGGGTTCAACTTAAATTGAGGACGACGCAGCGAGCAATGGAAAGAAAAATGGTAGGTGTAACCTTAAGAGACAAGAAGAGAGCAGAGTGGATTAGGGGACAAACGGGAGTTAAGGATATCATAGTTGAAATAAAGAAGAGAAAATGGACATGGGCCGGGCATATAGCGCGTAGACAGGATAACCGCTGGTCATTAAGGGTAACTAACTGGATTCCCAGAGAAGGGAAGCGGGTTAGGGGGAGACAGAAGGTTAGGTGGGCAGATGAGATTAAGAAGTTTGCGGGTATAAATTGGCAGCAGCAAGCACAGGACCGGGTTAACTGGCAGAACATGGGAGAGGCCTTTGTCCTGCAGTGGATGTAGTAGGGCTCATGATGATGATGATGAAGAAGAAAAATAACAGATGCATGTGTACTTTAAAGTGCATCTATGTTATTTCACTTACAATAACATGAAAATGAAGACTTGGAGCATTGCACAATTTTTGCGAGAAACACACAAACCACTTAATAGCTGTTTAAAACTTCGTGTAGCAGCGTGACAACTCTATTGAGTTGTAGAGCTGCGAAGTTTTGACGGGCGTTGACTATATAGCCTTTGCAGATAGCCTGTGCAAAACACGCATAACAGGTGTAGTGGCCTGCATCTCGCTCTCACTGTCGGCCCTTTTGCAGCAGATAGCAGGACTCGTCATGGAGATCTTCAAGCCGTCTTCGTCAGGCAGTCTGCTTTTTCGTGTTAATGCTGCGGCCTGCGAACAGGAATGGCCGCTAATTTTTGAGAGTCACATTCTCCAAGATGCTTAGTATAACATCTCCATCCTTCCCTGTATGTTATTTCAGCAGAGTGACTGGTTGGGCGAGTTGGTTCATTCTTAATGAGCTTATGGCGCTAAGTTAAGAATGGCGCTACGTTACGCTTGTCCTTCTCTCGTGTTTTTTTTTTTGCGCCATAAGCTACGTTAAAACCAGTATGTTAGGCTGTTCTTTTTGGTCTTTCTAGTGCAATTTATTTGTAGTCTAATAGCGAGTCTCGGGAAGCCATTCCCAAAATGTTCATTGTCTTTCAGTCACCTGAAATGTTGTGGGGCGTTGTTAGTCTCGCGTGGTGCTTCAACGCCCTACTCTGCTACTTCAACAGCAGAGCTGTTCACAACCGAAGTGAATCTATGGGGATTCTTCGTCCACACTTTATAACCCAGCTACGAGAGTGAAGCCAGATAAAAAAAGAGTGCACGGGCAAAAGTGAGAGAAAAAATTACACCATCTCCCACTAAAGGCAACCATGAGCACCTAGCAAAGCAGGGCACAGGCCGACTTAAGGAACTGTTTACCATGGGCACTTTGCCCGATATTTACACATCCTTGCAAGTAAAGCACAGCATGAATTCCCTGTAGTTTATATCGCTGTTACTCGCCTTGAACTCTTGTTTGAGCACACCACACAGGCTCACCGCCATTCCACGTGGGTGCAAGTAAGTTATTTGCTCGTCTGCAGAATCACCGATGCCATCACGATTGCCGAGGTAGTGCGGGGAGGAAAGGTCACAGCATCTTACCCAAGCCCTCACACAGACAGGAACGTGCTGCGCGTTACGGCAGGACTTGGGCCAGCTGTTGGGCAGTAAGAGTGGTCGTGGCGCACACTACTGGAATGAACTCCACGATAAGCTGCTTAGCATCTAAAAAGAGCGTAGCAAGTTGAGCCCCAGTTGTTGGGCAGTAAGTGTGGTCGTGGCGCACACCACTGGACTGAACTCCGCGATAAGCTGCTTTGCATCTAAGAAGAGCGTAGCAAGTTGAGCCGCATAGAGAAAGAGTACAGACATAGATAGGGTGAAGCTGGTTAGAGAGGGCACGGCAAAAGTGAAGCTGTGACAGAAGCGGTGGTGTGGAGGAGAGAGCAGGCACGCGATTGGCTGTGCCGGTGAAAGGGGTTTCCCAAAGGTAGAGCGCAGGTAATGCTGATCTCACAGGAAGAAAGGTGTGTTGAACGGTGGCGAATGCGGAGTAAAGGTACGATCTTGCCACCAGCTCCCCTATTTAATGAGCTTTAACGACATTCAGTTGAAGCTGCACATAACTTTAATATCTTAACTCTTAATTAACCTCCACAGCTACATTTTAATGAAGATACGAAAAGACTGACAATGTTAACATGAGCCCTCCAATTATCCCCTCTAGAAGCACTGCGTACTTCGTGACAATACACCCAGATCATGATACCATGCTTCTCGAAACTTGAGTTGCACGCACAAAGCAAATTTTCCTTCACTTGATTTCAGTCCAGCCGTCCTCTGGAGCTTCTCTGTCTTACTGTCTGTGCTCTCATTGCTTGAAAACGCTCCCACAAACAGTTACACTTTACATTCTCCCTAATGAAGTTCGCGTGTAGTTGGAATTTACTCACTACAGTGTGACGCCTCCTCTCACCAGAGAGCACTTGCTTTGCAAAGTCCATACCAGTATGCCAACAACCCACACAATTCTGCACAATCTGACCCTTCACTCGAGCCGTGAGAGATGCACACACTTTCGTGATGCAGGCATGCGCAATCATCGCAACTTGCCTCAGGAGCCGATAAGATATATGAACCCGAGATTCATTATAATGCAGCAGTTACCCTTCTCGATGAATAAAAACTAAAACAAATAGTGCAACAGCAAGAATATGGCCATTGTAAAATACAGATTGATTGCTTTTCCTTAATGAACAATTCTGAATTACTCTTATGATTCATCATACATTGGCATGAATGCGTTCACACTCTACATCGATACAGTGCATGACCAAGTAGCGTCTAACTGCACGATTTCCGAACACCAGTATTGCCGTCTTGCGAGACCAATTTCATACAGGGGCAATGTCCGAAAGGGAGCATGTAACAGAATGAAAGTTAAGCCAGCGTTGTACCTTCTAGGGTGCAAATTCACTTATCATGTTCATAGTGGCAGTGCCGAATCCACAGGGGGACACGACACGTAAAAGCATGGTTTCTAAAATGCACAGCACATAAAAGCATGGCACCCTGGTGTTAGAGAATGATAAATTGAGTGACCAGAGATGTCTTGAGGCCAACGTTTCCTGCTACTTTGCAATCACGAAACTATGTAGCAATGTGCGTGCGCTGACTTGGCGTTTAGCAGAGAGGATGCGACGACTGCCACAAATTTTTTTTCCTTTCTTTCCCACACTCGTTCGACCGCGATCACATCTACTTTGCCACTCTTACCTCACCCAGAGTTAGCAAACAATGCACCACTTTGCCAGTTTCCCGTGCGTTCTATTCCTCGCCGGGTTTTAGTCATGCACTCTTACTTCACCCAGAGTTAGCAAACAACGTACCACTTTGCCCGTTTCCCGTGCATTCTATTCCTTGCCAGGTTTGTCGTGCAAGCGGAACATGTGGAGAAGAAATGGCTATTCACTTCTTTGCCGCAGTTTGTTTTCAGGAGAGGCTCTAGCGGTAGTGACACATGGTCCCCACTGTGATAAAGCAATGTGCCGAATGCCCGATTGAACTTTATTGAAGTCTCGCTATTCAGGAGCGCTTCCTTGCAAAAATTGTCAGCTCTGTCGTGAAGCATTTGCACGTTGCAGTTGTGTAGACTGGATTAATTACACAGCGAAGAGCTTGCTCGCCACTTTGAATAGGTGGTCGAATGTTTACATCACACGGTTTGTTCATATTGATTGGTGCAACCGAACGTTGGGTGTAACCAACACACGCATGCATTGCTTTAGCACAGTGGGGTCAATCTGTCGCAATCACTATAGCTTCAAAATTACAGTTTCAGCCGACGCATCCCCTGAAAACAAACTGCCGCAAAAAAAAAAAAATCTACCGTTAAGAGAGACCATGAGGCGATGCGAAGCAGCACGGGGGGGTGCACACACCTTGAAGGGGTCGGGTTGAATCGGCGACAGCTCGTCGTTAAACTCGCGCAGGAGCACTTGCACCATCGCGTTCGGTTGGGGTTCGTTGTGCATGCTACCGTCCTCGGTCAGATCGTTATCGAACCGAGTTCGGTCGGAGACGCAGCTGCGCCCGAAGTTCCGGTCGAGGAATCCGCGCTGTAACCGGGCGTCGGCACCGTCGAATCCCGTGCGTTGTCTAGCGAGGCGTTCTGCACGGGCTTCGGACTCCCGTCGTCTGTCCGCGGCCGACGCGCTGGCTCGACGCTGACGCTTAGCTTCGACGTCGGCGTTGCGTGCGGCGGGGTTTGATTGCCGACGCTGCCGTTCCCTTTCGGCATGCCGTGCCCGTGTTTCGTCCGTAGCAGTTTCCCGCCGACGTTGCCGTTTGCGCAGGGCTTCCCTAGCGCGAAGCTCGGGGTCCGCCTGCCGACGTCTACGCTGCGCTTCGGCGCGTCGAGCCTTCCGCTGCTCCATCCGCAGTTTCGCCTTCGCGATCTCGGCAGGCGGTAAACTGCAACTGGCGCCGACGTTGGAACTCATGACGCCGGCGCAGTGCTCGAGCGTGAGTAGGACCTAACAGCCTTTGATAGAACTATAGTGTACTAGAATATGATAGAACGCCAAAGATGTATGGAACTCCTACATAAACAAGGAGGGGGAATGTGGAGAGAGAGAGAGGTTGGCTACGGAGCCGGTGTTCTGTGGCCCACTGGTTTGTGGAGGGGGTTCACGCATGCGCAATAAGGGAGTCACGCCGCACATCACAGTGGTGTAAAACTTAACGAGAAGGTCGCTAAATTTAGCGTCTTTTCAGTTGTCTAGGCGACAATTACATTTCCTTGGTGTATTGGCATTATACAGTATTAGCATAAAGTTTTTTTAGCAACAAAACTGCTTGTGGTGCTGCGACCTTTATAGTATACAATGCTTCCCGGTTCTGGGCGTAGCCTGGAGGTAGCACCGCAGTCAAACTGCATTCGTCACAACTTCATTTGAAATGTTGCTCAATTATGAAATAATCACCTTACGTGCGCCTTATCAAATCAAAAACCAATGCCTCAAAAAAAAATATTCTGCATATTCACCGTTTAGCGACTTTTAGCCAAAATTGGCGACTTTCCAGAAACGTTCTGGCGACTGCAAAAAAAAAAAAGCCCTTAGCTCTCGAAGAACAACGTTTATATATAAACGTTGCGAGGAACTAGATAACAGCCATATAGTTAATGATAAAAGCATTGTATCCGAAGGTAGGGTGGCTTACCTAAGAGAATCGTGAGGACATGCGAATGCACGGCGTAGTAATTTTAATGGCATAAACTAATAGGGAGTTTTCGCATGGGGGCCCCAGAGAAACAGCGTTGAGACCACTGCGTAACACCAAACCACGTTAGTGTTTTGCGTTGGGGACGCTACTTTTTGAATTTGGCGGGCGCCCCAAAGCTTTCCCCAGCTTTGCGACAGAAGAACATGACGTCATCCACATAACGCGCCGCAGACCATATTCGAAAGCTCTTTGGTCCTGCTTGACCCAAAGCGTGCCTAAGAAAAGGGCTTTGGGGCCCCTATTCGGAAACTCTCTAATAACGAGACGAGATATATACCGTAAGCATTTATTATCGCGCTATAACTATCGTCTTGTCATACCACCCAGCCCAAGCTGCCACACAACCTTGCCGGGTTCGGCAAGATCGCTCATGCACTCGCGAAATGCACTGCGGACGACACCAAACCCTCACGAAGAAGTCACAACTACAGGGGCAAATTTCTCCGCCAAATTTGGCGCCAGCCTGGCAACAACCACCCCTAAATCTGGCAACTGACATATGCTACGCCTTCCTCCGTGGCTACGCCAAACAGAACATGGCCATTTATTAGATGCGGAAGCATCTTATACTCGCGCCTTGTAGTGCGCCGTCCGCGCCGCTTCTCAAACATTCGACAGCTGACGCGCGCGCATGCGCCGTCGCCCATTATCTGTGCCGCGCGCGCGCTTCTAAGACGTTGACTCCGAGTCCGATTTCACCCAGGCACTGCTCAACACCCGGTCGCTAGGCGCTCGCGCGGTTGACGTCGTGCGAGATCCCGTACTACGCAGAGTGGACGTGCTTTGCTTCACCGAGACGTGGAACGCCAATGACGTCGACGTTGCGGGATACGCTTCGGTCGCGCGCACGCACGGGTTCCAACGACCTGCGGGCGGTGTGGGAATTTACGTCAAGCGTGACGTCGACAACGACGACGACTCCTTCATTGACCTCCGACTACAGCCCGGCGTTCAACAACGCGCCAACGGCGAGCACTGCGTTGCTACCGTCTGTGGCGTCGACGTCATGACGATGTACCTCGCGCCAAACCTCTCTCGTGCCGCCGTAGAAAAGTACGTCGACGAGGCCGTGCAAGATTACAGAAAACAACAACCGCAACATCGACCGTTCATGCTAGTTGGCGACTTCAACGTCGACGTCATCAAGGACGATTGGATAGTCGAATACATGGCGTGGCGACACTCGCTGAAACGCGCAACGCACGACGACTGCAAACACCACCAGCCGACCACCATTCGCGGAACCTGCATCGACCACGTCTTTGCAAATTTCGACCTACGACCGATGCAACTCGATCCACTCACTCTTTACTTTACCGACCACAAAGCCATCGTCCTCAAAGTTCGTCGCAATAAATAAAACACCGCCCTTTCGCATACGTGCCGTACGTGTTGACTCATTTAACACCCCATTTCACAACCACGTTAACCAATTTAGCCATCGACCCAAGTAAGTCGCAATTTAACACCCGTTAACCAATTACATGCTTCCGCATCCTCCTCAGTGTTCCCCCGAGGGAAGCTGCGGGCAATTTTTTTTTTTACCTTGCAGTTGTTACCAAAGTTGTGGTCCTCGAAGTCCTGCTTCAAACGGGCCCGCCGCCGAGCGCGCGCCGCCGCTTGCGTGGCGCGATCGAGAGCGCGGGCGGCAGAGAGATCAGCCTGTCGTCGTCGCCGCCTACCCTCGTTGTCACGCCGCCTCACTTGAGGATCGCTGGCTCGCCGTCGACGTTTCTCCGCTGCCTCTCGAGCACGAAGTTCAGCATTCTCAGCTCGCCGTTGACGTCTCATAGCGGCGTATCGAGCACATATTTCCGGATTTTGGGCTCGGCGTTGGCGTCTCGCAGCGGCTTCCCGAGCACGGAGTTCGCTATCGGCAGCTCGCTTCGCTCGCTTGCGTGCGGCTTCACGCGCTCTTCGCCTCGCAGCCTTGTCTTCCGCTTCTTTTTTTCCGGTTGGAGACTTTGAAGCTACTGCAGTGACGTCACCTCCAGCGAATGGTGCGATGCTCGGGTTGCATTGCATTACGCTTCTTGCTTGGAGTACCGTTGCAGTCAGACATTCGACTTTACCGACTTCTGCCATCGCCTCAGTCAGCGAAGTCGCGATGCGAGCGCCCTCACACACTAAAGCACGCTCCTCTGCACACGCTCTCAGCCCGCACCACCTGCTCCGGTTACTAGGGGCGAGGATACGTGCGCGCGCCTGCATCTGTTGATGTGGGCAAGTGAGTGAGAGTGGAGAGATAACACCTGCCGGCGCGCGGACACCGACAGACGCCAGGAGCTGCGCCGTGCTCCGAACCGGGCTGCAGAAATTAGGCTCCTTCTACCAACCACTACCACCACCACAGACGCCTGACATGCAACGACTAAGAAATGCATTCACATTTAAAAATGACAGCATACCCATGGGGTGAATGACGGAGAATGGGCGAAGCTCTTGTGTATTAAAAAACGCCAAGGGAGACCACAAGTTCTATCACACGAAGGACAACGAAGATAGATGGCAAACAAATTTCGACGACTTGAGCAACGCCGACTGCCCACCATCGCGCAGCGGTACCTCCAGTCCTTGGAGCGAAACATCAATCGAGCCACCCAATTCACGTTCGTTCCCTCACTTTGAGGGATTCCCTCAAAAAAAAAAAACGTTCAATAAGGACTTAACGTGTGTTCGACATTCATTTTCACAAGGTAACCTATAATAAATTGTATTAACGTCTCGTCTAATATTGATACCATGATGGTGTGAGTAGCCTTGTACATTTGTTGCTTTTCATTTATTAAATACTGAATACGCATTACACTGAAGTCGTGCCTTCAAGGGTGTTCTCAAACATGCAGAGAAATTGAGACAGCAATTAGTTTTATGGCTTCTACAATAGTACTTAATTAGCATCACTTTATGACCAAATCTTGATAGGCATTCCTTCATGACCTCTCGATTGTGACGCAAGCAAATTTCTGCAACGCTCTGCTTACAGATACAAGCTACATACTGTCTTCAATGAGCAGAAAACATGTGTCAGCCCGCTTTATCTGTGTATTAAGTTGTATTGTCACTTGGGTAGGTACAGCAGCCCTCAAATATCCAGTTAGCTAGTTATCTCCCTTTCAGCTCTCCTGCAATGCGTGCTATAGCCGGATGCATGCATTTCTGTAATTTGTGCAGCCTAATGGCAGAATGTGTTCATTAACTATGTAACCCACAATATAATACACACAAGGTGCACATCACTAAGTTGCTCTATATACTTGATGAAACCATAATTATTAAGATAAAACTAAAGAAGGAGATAGAACGTTCAGGGCAATGCATCTATAAAAGCAACTGCTCAATAGTTTTAGAGCTAAAATGCGTTCAGCAGCCCGTGCTCGTCATACACACGTAGAAACAGTTGCAGCACTTTTATGGATTCAGATCTTTACCGTGACTCAAAATAATTTTTTTATATGGCCGAATTGTCCTGTATTCCCAGGCCTTTGGTATGCATGGTCCGCTATACCAAGCTGCAAATCTGTGTGGCTGGCGCACGAAATAATCACATCTTTTTCGCGAATGTTCCGTACCTCGAATCCTAGCGCTTGGAATCAATCTGTTGCTCAGTTTTCTAAATTTTGTAGACACCAACACAAGGCACACTAACACAAAAACGTATTACGGCTCCACGACTGTGAAACCTGAGGAAGTGTGTCACATGGGTACTCGGCGATTCCCTTTTGTTAAGTAACACTCGTTCTGCGAATCCTAATAATTCAACTACGCACAAGAGAAATCTCCTACCACCACTGCATTGCAGGTCAAGATCATGTGGCTATATATACGGGGCAAGGAACAAACTGTTGAGCAGCGCGAGCAGTTGGTCTTTTTGATGACGAGACTCACTAGCAGACGCTGCATGCGTCGGTGTTGTCTTTTGCAGGCAAGGGCACATTCTCGTTCCTGGCGAGGTGGTAGTTAAGCGTTGATTGCAGAAAAAGCGCTTCCAGGGTCAACGCCCACCGTTTGCGTTGTCTCGCCACATGGCGAGTGCCGAGGCGGTCGCAGTCTCTCCTCCGCTAAACCAAATGAAGCATCACGACAGCAGATGACGATGCACGCCGACACGCTGAGGTGCTTCACCCCTAAATATAGAGCATGCGTTGCCATATATACTGTACAATAACAATGGATGGAAAAAAAGAGGTGGGACCTGTTACTCCCGTCTCCTACATAACGTGGGCACAAAGATATGCGAGACCTGGCTTTTACGCCTTTTACTGGCGTTGTTTTCAACAATGAGCTTGTGCACGTGCTTGTTATTTGACGTAAAAAGCAATATCTTTCTTCCATTATAGTCAGCTGCAAGTACAGGAACAAAAAGTCTTTTTTTTCTTTTACATATACATTCCATGTCTTCTACTGTTGTTCGAGTACTGTTCATGACGACGAAGTCATGCCGATGAGAACGGAAACTTGGTAATAAATTTGCAATTATATTTATTAACACGTGGTATTTCTTGAATCTATATTTTGTATGCCAGCCATGTGCACAGCACACAGACAAGCACAGATTCTCTTGAACCCAAATGACCCCAGACTGCTGGGTTTAATGCATATATACAGAGACATACAGAGATAACTATGAGTGCATAATTAACTGCAAGTACATGGTAGTGCGTTCAGGCCCACATGTGCCTACCATCCAACATCCTCCCTACATTGATTGAGCTACGTCTTGCATGTTTGCAAATGTTTTTTTTTTTCTTTTCTAGCACTTACATACTGTGCACACACTGTCATGGTTTCCCAAGTGCCTTGCAAAAAAGTATCTCACAGTCGCAACATTTTTTTAATTGCAATGTCAATGGGAAGTACAGGGTAATACTCATTCCTCATGTGGGGATGTTACACAGATGAGGTAGTTGGCAAGAAACATGTTTTGGTATATTGAGGACTGCACCGCGACGTTGGAACAGTTTCAACTGCGCAGACAAGCCATCTGAAAATATCTAATGAGGTGAAAGGAGTGCTTCACCACTCCCAATCACACAATCGAGGCATGCTGTGTAGGGGACGGCACCTTCGATCACCGATGCAAGGTTGGGTGTCCTGGGGCTGACTGTACAATACAACAAATGAAGAATGAATAAAGGCAAAGTACTTCATGCTGCTTCACATCACTGATTTACAATGAGATAAGCACTCGCAACACTCTAGTACAATGTTTTTTCCCAAGAACTATTATGGCATACCTGATGCTGAACTTGAGGTAATGTCCTGAAAGGAACTGTTCAGCATCCCCGCTGGCCAGCATGTCGTTACACATGTGCGGTGATAGCGTACAAGAAGGACGACTCCAAAACACTGCACATAATCGGCTTAAAAGTGAGATAATGCGTTATGTGTCTTGACAAATCTGATAACCCACCAGCGACTTTGCGCTCGCACAAGGGGCACTTTGTTCCTAGTTCCTCGACGTGCATGGCGATGTGGTCCTGCATTGAGGTCCAATTTTAACACATTTGAACACAGGCGGCACTTGTGTGGCTGCAGCCAAGGACACATTCCGGCGTGGTTGGTGAGGTCCTCGGTCTCCCAAAACTCTTGTAGCAGTAGCTTCGGCTGTAGACAATTTTCGTTGACCCTGCCGTCGCAGAGGCAGGGCTTCCCTCTTTGCCAAGGATGATGCCAGTTCACCACAAGAGTTGCGCATTTGCCTCTGGAACATTGTTGCACCACTTGGTGGTTGGCAGCCGCCATCTCGGCAAGGACTGGAACAACTGCCAATGAAACGAAAGTATAAATTTGAGAGGTTCGTACTGAATAATTGCCATCATTAGTATGCAGTGCTAACTCATTCACCAAACTGTGTTTTCTATATAACTGTGGATGTAAACGGTGAGCGATTACATACCCGGGTATCATGCACCGAAATACCGAATAATATAAATAGGAGGTTGACCACCACCGTAGCTCAGCTGAATTAGTAGAGCTTTAGACATCTTATCTGAAGGCTGTAGGTTCGATTTTTTTGGCAGAAATAAGTCTTTTTACCTACTTCTGTCGCTTTACATTTATACCGCAATCACTACAGCACAATTAAAACACCACACGTAATGCTCCGGACATGTTCCCTAACCTCGCTTTTTTGTTGCCTTTATTAGGTTGTGTCTAAAAGAAATCAAGCCCTTGACCAATGCAACCCTGCACATTGTTTGTTGTCTATATACCAACCATTTGAAACCATCTCTATGGGAAGCCCACACAAAGTAAAGCGGTGTAGTACATGTACATATTGATGTAGCTCACTACTATACTGAACACTGCCACTATTGCAAGTGTGCATGAGAGCCTTACCACTCGTCATCACTGAGGATATTCATGCAGTCAAATAATGTACTGGACACCGGAGAAAATTATGTTTAGGAAAATGAGGGTGATGTGCACGATCAAGGCATGTGTGGTTAGTTCAGTAACGGATTTATTCCCAATTTTTGTCGTTTTCGAACTCTAAGAACCAGCGTGGCTCTGCAGTAGAACACAACTGCCACACAAAAATCTCATCCGATTCAGAGTATTTATATCTTTTTGTCAATTTACCTTATAGTGGTTACAGACACTGGTGGCGGTATGTACCACTACACCACCAAAATTAGCTGTGATAGTAAGCTCACAACAGTTCTCACTGTAAAAAGCAAGAGATTTTTCTCTAAAATGCACACCGATGTAACATCCATCTCACGCAAAGGTTGATTGAAATGCTACTTACTGGATTGAGGGTCAGTGTTTCTTAACGTTGCGTCGAGAGGCTGTATCTCCTTGAATACTTTTTGAGGAGGACCCTCTTCGAGGGGGACTTCTTTTGGTTGACAAGGTGGTGTCCACGGCTGTTTGGTCACACTGAGGAGCAACCCCTGAACTAGCCAAGACAGCAGTGGGTGCAGCGGCCACCAACTGGCAGCTATTGACTGCTGTGGGCTCTTGCACCAAAACCTAGGCAGAGAGAACAAATGCCAGCATTTGGCAGTGTCCCAAAGTACAGCAATCACACTTCGTCAGCATGAAGACCACAAATATGCAAAATACATGTGCCTTGTAATGGTTAAAGCTTTATCAAATATTCAAGCTCTCGTAGTTTTTATGAATAAAGCACGGAAAAAGAAATTCCAAACCTGCACACAACATGTAGCGAAGTAGCAGATTAAGCTGGAGGAGTGGCCTTAATCAAAGTCAGTTGTAAACTCTCCTGCATGCTTACTACTGGTGCAGTGTTTCAATAAGCGTAGCAATATTTGTCATGATATAGTCAGGCATACTTTGCGATCCTAAACATTGTTGCGAAGTACTTACTATCCATCTTTTGAAGGTAATATGTGGCTGGTGGTGTGGTTGATCATGATGGTGAAAGTATAGTGGCATACATGATATCACATACACATATACCGATATACCAAGATTGTTAAGAGGAGACGACACCAGAAGGGTGTATTTACATTTTGTACGGAATAAAAGCGATGGCACAAACAGGACACAACCCGTCCTCCTCTTCCTCGACCTCTAGGTCAGCGGAACATAACATTACCCCCGGTGGCGAAAGCAGCGACCCGTTGCATTTGGACAAAGATGGTAGTGGGAAAGGTCACTATAGCCATGCATCGGTGACGTCCGGTGTATGATAAGGCTTCAGGCAGACCACATAAAAATATATCAAGCCACAAAGCATACACAATGCAGTGGCAATGTCAAAGGCAACACTTAACTGCCCACATCTGACTCGGCCAAACGATTGCCAACGCTAACGAACTCGTGTGCAATTCGTGCGTCGGTGTGACTGAACAACAGTCCCAATCCACTGACACAGGTAAAAAGGAAGCGACAAATGGGTAAAACAAAAGCGACTGCGCTCATCAAGCTTGATGGGGGGGTTCCACAATTCCATCACATTGTCAGCGAGAATGTTTCCATATGTACCGCAATGACTTACACAAGGGGAGCACCTTTTTGCTTGTATTGAAACTTCGACGATGCGTGGACCCTTCCTTGAGATAGGAACCTTTGGCATATTTTTCAGACTATGAGAAGTGCTGTAATGAGTGCTGCAACACACGCCACCACAAAAGCAAACGTTATACTTGTAGTAATGACTATTAATTTATGCATGTACTTCGTGCAGTCAACTGCAAGTCTTCACTGTCGCTGTCGCCGCTGCTCACATTCAACCGGCCGCCACATTGATCAATAAAGCATACTTCCACGACACAATGAAATTGGATACCCCCTTTACTATACAGATGAGATTCATTCAATAAAATGCACCACAAGCAAACGAAAAATCAGGAGCCCTTCCACTACTCGTAAAATGGAGAAAATGTGCGTGCCTGAAATTTTACTCTTTGTCATTTCATTGAGCAACAAACCCCACAACTGCTTCCTTGTTCCACGCCGAGAATCGGACCTTCAACCCCTCGGCTAGCCGCGGAACGCTTCAGTTGCCAGTGGCAACAAGGACGACCGCGCCTTTGTACCCAGGCAACAATGAAAAGTGGCAACGTAAAGCGATGAGTCACCTCCACGAAAGATCATATAGCCGTACTACTGATGGTGGAAAACCAACAAGCCGGCAATGGAGAGAGCATCAATCCTTTGAAAGCGGCACATTTGCATACCCACATAATTGGTGAACATTCAAGGGCTCCATTTCTCGGTACCTGTAAACGCCAAGTGTGTTTTTTTTTTTTTTTTGCAGTCACACCTATTAACCCCCACGACACTTTTGAGGGTATACAAGCTTCACCTGAAAAGCAAACCAGATACTACTTACTTCACTGCTGCGCAGTTTAGGCACTTCTGCAATGTCGTCCACATTAGAAAGCCTCCACATTCCACTCTCACTTGAATCTGTATAAAAAAAGAAGGACACTAGTTTTACTGTGTTACCTGCTTATCATCCGTATACACACCAAGCTATGCAGCGCCAAAACGCCCCCCCCCCCCCTTTTTTTATTTGTCGAACAGAGCGGTGGGCTAACTGTTAACAATCGCTTTTTCACGTCACTTAGCAAGATTCCCAGAGATGGTTGCCATCAGGTAGGCGATGGCTCAATCTCCAAAGGGCATGCTTTAATCAGTGTGCCCCTTTAGAACAGTAACGTCGAATACCAATTAACAAGGTTAACTAAACCAGGTGTGGTAGCCAAACACCAGAGTCTGGATGTCGAATTAGAGTAGCTCATTTACAAGAGCTAGACAGCTCCATTCGAATGGAACGAATCGTAGCGGCCTAGCGTGATCCTTCGGGACATAGCGAGCTAAAGGCCGCACACGATTCACCATATATTCACCATAACAGCGCAAGCGTTTTATCCGATCGCCGCTGGAAGAAACTTGGACAGAGTGGACATGTAGTGCCATGTGATGGCGTTTATGCGCAACCAGACAGGTTCGGGAAAAGGATTACGCCACAGGTAGAAGCGCACTCAATTGGGTTTTGGTTTCGTTGTTGCGGTTTCTTGCTAAATCAAAATTATATTTGAATTTGTTGAGCATTTTAGCTATCGGGAACATGACAAGTGTCCTAGGAACATAAAAGCACTATTGTCCTGATGTTGTCAAAATATCACCAGAGTTGGCCTTTAAATGCAAGAAACGTAATAATTAATGGTTATTATCATTAAATTTAATGAGAAAACAACTACAGCATGTTCCTGTATTTTGACAAAGTACTTAATCTGAGATAAAGCATCCCCTTATCGAAACACTTTTCTGTGATGCTTCTCTTCAAATGCGATTGCATACGTGCAAATGTTCATTCATTGGGACCTTCAAGCACTTCTTAAAATCGTTCACAAACCTACTCGGTCGGTACTGTATACCCGCCAAAATAATATTCTAATTTGAGCCCGATGAGCAGAGTGTGATTTTAATATTAACAAGCTTTTATTGAGCATTCGCAATAAACATGATGTGGCAGCCCACTGCACTGTGGTGAGGTTAGTAGCAACATAAGATGACACATTGCGCAGCCAGACATACACTGTGGCAGCCGTGATGCTGTGCCTCAACAAGGAGGACAATAAAACAACAAGACTGAACTAGACCAAGAGACCATCATCTTCAAATCCAGTTTGAAGGTAACCATGCATCGTCTGATCCAAACCATCCAACCCACGAAAAGGCTTGAATTTGCTCCTGATTGCTTAAAAATGTTGGGGAGAAAAGGTACAGCTTGGGTGGAAGACAACCGCTAAGCATACAAATTGTTTTTCTTCATCAATTTTGATAAAAATTAGTGAGCTTATGCATATTTGTGTGCTGATTTAACACATGCAATTATTTTTCTTGTATAACGTGTAGTTTTTAAAATAAATATTTTACGTGCCTTTTAATAGAGTTACTCGGTAAATAAGCAAATTGCAATAATCTGAAATTGGAGCCGATTGCAGTGTAGCAAAAACGAATGTTTTAAAGTTATGGCATTTTGGACATTTGCCAGTGAAATCCAAGCTCTAAATTTGCTCACTCAAAAGTGTTCGACGTACCGTAACTTTTGTTGAAATTGATCTAAAACATCTATTGCGCTGTTCTAAGTTCCAATTGCAAATTACTGTAACATATACAAATTAACTTTGTAGCTCTCTTAGTTCACAAGAAATCTTGGTCCCCAAAAGGCGCATGAAATGTTTTGTATTTCAATAATTACACCTTATACAAGAAAAACAACCCCATATTTAAAATGAGCACATATATATACATAAACACATTACATTTAGTGAAGATCAATTATAAAATAAAAAAAAACATTTAGGAGCAGTGTCTCTCTTAATACAAGGTGTTTCATTTAGAATGTAATGCCAATGACATACTCACCTTGTGGCCAGAGTGGTCATAAAAATTAAAGAAGAAATGTTTCAAGGACTATTTAATTTACCATTTTTCACAGGCATTACGATCCACTGTTCATAAATGCAAGTAATTGATGCCAAGGCCCTGGAGACCGAATTTTAAACAGCGAAAGCATAAGAATAGATTTTAGCATCCTTCACAGCAATCAATCACAATTTCAGCACCATCGGTCAGTCAATATTTCTGGCTAAAGGAAATTCAAGGACCCACTCAAATTACGCACAATAATTAGTTACCTGCTAGCTGCGAGCATGAAACACCTCTGAAATTACTTCCGAAACGCCCTACAGCAATTGCTTAATTGAACAGCGCACTGATGCCGCCAGAACAATTGTGTGTAGCGAAACGTTTCAACCAGAAGTGATATTAACATCCTTAGGAAACGATGATGCTTAATACCATTAGCTCATTGTATGTCTTCACTTCCTTACCAGGTGTGCACTGCAGAGAAATGAGGAAGAATAAGTGGCATTCCCAAATGGGGATGCAGTTTCGCCACAGGTTAAGGGTTCAAGGTAAATCTGAGCTGGCTCACCCGAAAATTCTTGCGTGCCAGTGTCGTAATCACCAAGGTCCGTGGTGTCCGTCCCCCTGTGCGCTTTGACAGTGGGGAGCGATGCCTGGGTCCACTTTGTCATTTTAATGCTTATTGTCGTACCAACTCCAGCGTCCGCTTTGTTGAGGGACGACCATAAGAGCCCCGTGGGCAAATTGTTGATCAATTCACCATGGTTGTGGCAACAGGTGACCTCCCTTTTTCCAGCCTAGATAAACAATAGCACGCGCATGATGAGAGCCTGGCAATCGATCCAGAATCAACCCAACTACAGAATGGTGAACTGCTGCTAAGTTTCGAGGCACTTGACCTCAAGGAAGGTGGGCAGCTTCCACAGGCAGTCAAATGGCAACAGAGAGTTTTCTAAATATACACTAGAGGGAATTCTGGCGCTAGTGCCGATGGGAGCTACAACTCGCGGCACTTCAGCGAGCATGGGAATTGTGGGTATGACATGGATTCGCCTAGTCTTCGTGCTTTACGTTCGTTCCGGCTTCGCGTGGCTTGAAGTTGCTTTTTCACAAAACAACAATCGGCAGATGTTCTGCAGTTACACTTCACCACCTCAATATTTTAGGCTTATCACTTCAAATCGGGTCATGAAGTGAAAAACGGTTTGTTCTTTCCTTCGAAACAAGACCAAAACACAGCAATAAACAAAGCCACAAGTGCCTTCACTGTTCGCGAGCATAAGACTAGGCAAATCCATGTAATACCCATATCTCCAATGGTCGCCGAACGATCACAGTGCCAGTGTCCCCTCGAGTAAATTTTAGGAAACTATGACTGGCAAAATTTAGAACTGAACGTGATTCAAAGACAAAGCCTTGATTTTTACATTTTTTCAATTAAGATTCAAGAGTGCCGAGAGTTTACAGCTTGGTAGGCATAGTTATATCAAAACAAAACTCTTTACTTCCTTCATAATGTCACAGACTATAAAAGAGCATGGTTGCCTTTAATCGCCCTCATTGCGGGCAAAGAAAACAGACAACCCAGCCTTCCTCATCATTCAAAAATCACACACACCCGAATGCCTGGCAGCCACAAAGATAGGTCACCGCAGGATGAGGGTTTTTTCTTGGGCTGTTTTTCGGTATGCACCGACAGCAATGCTGCTTCTTGTGTATGTGATGCTTCCAGGCTTCTTCGTTTTCGCGACTGTGGCTTAGGTTTGAATTCGGACCCGTGGGCCGCAGGGAAAATTGTCGGCACCGCATCCTCCGTCAGAAGCGTGAGTCCCATTGGCGCCTCCAACGTTATCCCATCAGACGACGTGTACCTAGATATGGTCCTGAGGCATTCTGGCTTGAAATGAAGTTCGCAAACCTGCAAAGCACGAGGCATAAATAAATAATCTTCCAAGCACTCTGTACAGATGGTCGACCAGCGAATCTGAAATTTGTGAACCTGGTGCTTTCTAACTGGGCTAATTACAACAGTTCGTTAATGTCTGTGCTTTCTTACAATGAGAATGAGATTACTGACTAGACAGCCAATGGAGCGGCCACTGTTTCATTATTTTAGCACTCACTGTGAACCTGCTCTTTTTCATTTTT
The DNA here is from genome assembly GCA_013436015.1 of Rhipicephalus annulatus. NCBI lineage: Eukaryota > Metazoa > Arthropoda > Arachnida > Ixodida > Ixodidae > Rhipicephalus > Rhipicephalus annulatus. Next base: position 407,116 of record WOVY01010372.1, on the reverse strand, counting down.
AACGAGCGAGTTAGTGGGGACTAGCGAAGCAAGTCCAATTTCTGGGCCACACAGAGGCTAGCTGAACGAACATAGGAAGGCAAACACAATATGGATTAATTTTGGTTTCGCCTAGCAATACACACCTTTGCTGTAAAACAATCAAGAAATGGGTTTGTCCAACTGTATTTTTTAGATCTATCCACGCTGGGTCCACACGTCAGCAAAAAAAAAAAAAAAGATTAGACTACATCAGACATCAAATCCTTGTACAACAACAGCAGCGAGGAACCCGACAACGTATCACCACAGTAAAAAATGAGTACAAAAGGCACAACCACCCACTAAAACAGTTCGTCAAAAAACTGCAACATGTGAGTTATAATCAAAGCAGCACAAAACTAATGTCCATTGTGGTAATACAGCGGTTACGATGCTCGGCTGCCGCCGTGAAAGACGCAGGTTTCATTTCGATTACAGCAGATGCGTTTCGTAAGTGAAATGCTAGGCACCTCTATGTCCTATGTAACTGCATGTGGGTCGTTGAAGTTCCCAGAACACCTCCAGTATGGCATGCTTCACATTCTGGTTTTGGCACGTTGATGGATATGTGTGGTTTAACGTCCCAAAACCACCATATGATTGTGAGAGACGCCGTAGTGGAGGGCTCCGGAAATTTCGCCCATCTGGGGTTCTTTAACGCGCACCCAAATCTGAGCACATGAGCCTACAACATTTCCGCCTCCATCGGAAATGCAGCCGCCGCAGCCAGGATTCGATCCCGCGACCTGGGGGTCAGCAGCCGAGTACCTTAGCCACTAGACCACCACGGCGAGGCGGTTTTGGCACGTAAGACCACACAAGTTATAGCATCACAACTCGTGACTCGCATGCACCGTGATGCTAGCAAGCTACTTTAGAACAAAAATGAACGATTCTACACCACACAGCCCTGTGAAGTTGTAAAAACCACATTTTTCCTTAAAAGAAATTTGCCCTTATTCAACAAACGACCTACATTAGCTGTCATTATGCATTCACCTCCTACAGAAGATAATGTGAGAATGGACATTTTTCAGAAGGCTTCAACCAAAAACTGGGTTCATTTAGCCACACAGCAGAATTAACACGAGTCCCTTTCCCGGGACTCATGTTAAGTGAGACTCCCTTACTTTTCATGCTGTGGCGATGTTAATTGACGGCAGGCTTCCTGTGCAACGGATTATGTTACTTTTAGTGTTTTGATCGAACCACGACTCCAGTAGCAGCCTTTTTTGTTGGTTAACTTCTGTTTGGATTTAGTTCTTTTTAAGGCCATTTCATGATCACCAACTGTTTAGTGTTCTACGGGCGAGGGGGGGGGGGGGGGGTCCTTGCCTTAAAAAGGTTCTTGTTTAAGGCTGCATCGGAACGTCTCCGTTGTCCCCCGAAGAAGAATTCGAGGAGAATATTATATTAAATGTCAGGAAATAAACCCGTTGTCTGGTAGGAGCCCTTTCAACCTTGTTATTCACCCGGCGAGGCAGGTAATCTCGTCAAAATGTTCAGCTTTAAGAATGCGAGAACATGGCGTACCTTGGGATCACGTAATGTAGCGATGTCAACATCACTACGAGAGATTGCTCTCTGCCACACGATTCTGCGAGCAGCATCACGAGGCAAGGAAAACACTCGGACTTTGGGACCTTTATCGTAGTTTCCACGGCAGTAGGGCACGCAGCAGCGAGCCATGGCTTCTCCCGATGATGGCAGCCACGTAGAGACCTCGCTGGTCGACGTTGCAGACGCTGACGTCGCCGCCTGCGGGTGCTGGCTCCCTGGTACACAATCCCTGCAGAATCAGCACCGCCTGAAAAGCTTGCCAACTGGCCACTCTTCTGGCAAATTGATTTTTCGCAAAGTCCCCACAATGGAATTTGTGAAACGATAACACTTTACCAAACAACACAACCGAAAGCTGAACGCGTATGCAGCAATCAGCTAAGGATGCTCCCTGCTAGATAACCAAATTCGCATTCTTGACGACGAAAATTCCAGATTTTTGTATGCAAGATTCTTTAAGATAACTTCTCTCTAAAGAAACATGCTCAGGAACATGAATATTTATGCAGTTTTCTGAAAAAAACAATTACAAATGGTGACATTTTTTAGAGATCACTTCAAACACAAAAAAATGCGCCTGATTGTACGAACTATTTATAGCCTCAGAACAACGCTGTTCACTGAGAAACACTACCTTTTCAAACCCCCACCAAAATTTCCCGAAATTCTCAACTCGACTCTACACCTTCCCAGAAACTGCAAAACATCCCACAAATATGTTGCCCCACTAACATCGCGCCACGGACATCGTATGGCACTGGGGGACCACAATACAAGAATGAGTTCTGGACCTATCACGGACTTGGGCACTATGATGAAGCAATTGGCCAACTACATGGATTATGAGCAGCAGACGGATTAGCCTATTACTCGTGCTTGTGGCTTTGAATGCACTAGCGGCTGTTATTGTTCTGTTTATGGTGTTTCTTTAGATAAAATAATGGCCTCATTGTGAACACCAGAGACCCGATTTCACTTGGTCAGCCTAAAAGGGCCAAGATGCATGGTAAATTATGACTGCTGCACATTTGCTGTACTTTGTCTTGTGAAGGCTACACGAGCCTTAGCTTAGGCAAATACACCTACAACCCAAAACTCCCATGCACCTCACGCGTTTGAGTTGCCATAGACATTAGTGCTACGCTTTTCTCTAGCGCACTATGATAAATTTTTGAAGTGTGTACGTTCCATCACCAACAAAGCCAAATCATGAAAGAAATTGAAAAAATCATGAAAAAAAAAGGCAAAGCTTTAAAGACAGCGATCGAAGCTGGTTGATTCTCAAGTTTGAAAAAGGTTTTTGCTAGGCATCACTACGTATGGCTAGCCATCTCTAGGTTTCGCGCTGAAGCGACAGGCTTGCCCAAGTTTCGTGCTCGGAAACTCTCAGCGATGCACCAGTTATTTCGCACAAGTGGTATACGTCCAAACTCTGCGCAGGAAATGCTCGGCCCCACGAAGACCAGAAACGAATTTGTGGCAATTTTGCATGTATTCCCTTCGCCCAGTGGCACATTCCGACTCTTCCGCCTGCTGGCGACGCTTGGTAGCAGCGTCTTCGGCTCCATAAGCAGGATCAGCTCGACGCCATCGCGCATGTTTCAGCTTGGCAGCACACCGCTGTTCTTCATACACGGCTTCTTGTTCCAGAGTTTAAGAGTCTTGTTCCATGGCATACCTTAGGTGCCACACACACTCCCAAAATGAAAACTGCCGGCGTGCAGGCACGGTTGTGCGCAATGTCAACGCCTTTTAGATTCCAAAGGCATTTTCTATGGTTGCCTAATCTCACCCCATGTGTCCGCATGGGCACTGCGTTCCGGTATTCCGCAGCATCACGCTCGGTTCTACTCCTGTTGTAAGAGTCTGCGATGGGTGCAAAATATTACGTCATGTCTTTAAGAAGCTTTTTCGGGCACAAGTGAAGCATTCTACACGTGGTTTTACTCTCGTACGAAGAAACCATATGACACCATAACCATGCTGACGACACACGTCTGTGGAAATTCCAGCCCTCCTCTGGTTAGGTTCGCTGTCATGGAACTATTTTCTGCCTGAATTTCCCTGTTTTCCATAACCAATGATTAGAAACAAGTAGAGAAGGAAAGTTTCTTGGAAGCCGCACGTGCAGCATATCCTGCGATGTAAACAACGGCATCCATATCGTGTTGGGAGCCAGCGATATTGTCTTCACTGACAGTCAAACTTGAAATCCGTAAGACGCTCATTGACACTTCCAAACTCTGTTTTTTCATGTGAAAATGCCAATTTTAAGATGAAGCTTCTGCTCACGTCTGCAGAGTTGACGCACGAAAATGTGGTACTGTGCTCCTGCTAATTGGCGATACTGGCCGAAGCGAGCTTCCAGCGCATCCTTCCGAAATTTACTGAGTACGACGTACTTGAAGTGAAGTTCCTCTAAACAGTAGCATGAGAGTTCAATCGGGAAGCAGCGCACCAGTCTGAAGGCACTATGTGTTTATTTTATCAGGGATCGGCTGCTGATGTCAATTTTCCCTCAGGCGCCCAGCCAATCTAAAATGTCACTAAGGAAAGCCAACTGTATGTCATCGACAGAGCTTACAGGATCTTGCCGAGTCGCTGGCCTTTACAAGACATCCTAATATTAACTACTCGCACCAAGTGAGGATAATGTGAATGAAAAGTGCAGTTGACTCGGCTTGAGTGACCTTCAATTCAGAACCGGCATCCTGGTAGCGTTCAACACAAACGGGTTGATGACATCTAGAACTAGCTTTACACTTTGCAGCTCCAGAGAGGTTGGATTAATGATATTTGCATTCAGTTTTCTAGCCAGCCTTCACAAGAGACGTTTTCTCCACAATATAAAGCTGTCTAACATCGGCGTAAGAAGCATGTGAGGTGGTCCTTTGGGCATCCTTCCCGTCAAGTCTGAATTCAGGAAAATAAAGGTAGGTTCCAGGGTGTTTCCAATTAATCTAATTGTTCCCGAAACACTTCAATATATGCACAGGGTTGACAACATAGGAAAAAGGGAGAGCGTTATCTGCTGGGTGTGAATAAACAATGCTCACTTGAGAATGTAAATCAAATAACAACATAATCTTTCTGTTCAGAGCATTGTCAGTTACTGCAATGATAACCTTAAGCCCCCATTTTCTCAATATCTACTATAATGTTTTCGGTACGCTCGTGCAGAGTTTATGTGTTCATTTTGCACACGGGAAGTAAACGAATCAAGTCCTTGTTTGGAGAAAAGAGCAACTGCACCACAAATGCATCGACTGTTGTTGCTGGTACTGCAGAATGGACTGCTTTTGCTAATATCGTTCCCTCTTGGTAATTAATGTAAGGATTTATGAGGATCTCATCAATCATCAGGGTTACAGTCTTCTCATAACTTTTCATTGACTTCACTCACTCACAAATGTAAAAAAAAATAGTGTGTTTGACTTTGATGTATTGTAAGTGGGTCAGCTCTGCAACTTGAGCTAATGCTGGGCTGTTGAAAGATGCGGCAAAATTACTCCTATAAATATTGGGGTTCAACGTCCCAAAACCACCATATGATTATGAGAAACACCATAGTAGAGGGCTCCGGAAATTTCGACCACCTGGGGTTCTTTTAACGTGCACCCAAACCTAGGCACATGAACCTCAAGCACTTTCGCCTTCATTCAAAACGTGGCAACAGCGGCCCGGTCATCAGCCCAAAACTATTCTTGATGCAGCTCTCATAAAGTGATATACATGAGGATAAACTGAGGAACAAATACTGAAAAATGTCAACAGTTCCGCGCCACAGCCAGGCTTTTTGACAAGGAGATGGCCCAGTCACTCTCAGAAAATTCAACCAAGCGCAATGTTCTTTTGGCATGTTAGTACCAGTAGCGACGTCTTCAAGAAGCAAAGTGATAAACCTTAGTACTTCAGCATGTTCAGATTCTTTTTTCTCATTTTAGGTATCTCACTAAACTGCCTCTCAAAGCTTCTCCAACAGCAAGGATGGGGCGGAAGCGTCGCACGCTCGACTTGGCAACGCACGACCCCACGGAAGCAATCAGAATTGCTCTCCGCTGAGAACAACAGAAAGTGAGAGATCTGGGAGAACAGTCAGTGAGTACTTAACGTAAGAAGGATTGTTTTCAATGACAAGAAACCTTACGCAACTTTTCGCCAATGGTTGCTGTCCAAAAATCATTATCGCAGATCCCTGATGGCTTTGTCTTGAAGTCTGTACATGAAGACTCCTTCCTTTCTTGCTCAAGTTCTTTAGATTCGAGTGACTCTTTTACAGCTTCTTGCGAAGCAGCGTTCTCCCTTGGCTTTGAAGTCAAGGATTTCCGACAGCTTGGAAAGATGGAAGGTACAACATTGCGCTTCACCTGGCGTTTCGTCCGCTTTACTTCTATTGTCCTTCCTGTCCGTTCGTCATGATACGACAGCATGGTTGAGAAATCCTCAGCGTTGAAGTGCAGCTCACAAACCTGCGGGCGCAAAAAAAAAGGTGATTGTTATACATGCGCTACACATGAGACTCACTATGCATAGATATAACCTGCAAAAAGCTGTCCCTTAATATACGATTTAACTGCGGTATACGCAAGACGTCGTTAAAAAAAAAAACGGCACAGTGAATCTGGCATGGATCTCAAGCTACGAAATTTTATATCCTTAGGCCAGGCAAGCACTGTGCCTAGGATTCTTCATTTATTAAAATAAATAAAGCAAGAAAAGGAAAGATAAAACCACCTTCGGAGGCGGGTTTCTACACCCACAGTTAAAGGAAATTACACTTTTCTTTCTTCTTGACTACATAGGTTTTATTTCTCGCATCGCATCATGAGGATGGCATTTTTGTTGTCGTGATAACTTGCTACATAACACTCTTGACATCGGAGGGTTGCTGCACACATCAAAATGCAGAAAACAAAACACCGACCAAATCAGGAATAGTTTATAAGTAGCAAGAGCAAAACAGAAGTTATTTTAACAATACTGTGAGAAGGATATCCTTTTGAGCTCTGTTCATATACAAATGCACCCCCTTGCTCCGTGAATATTCACGAGAAATGCATGCTTCTTCAACGTTCTGTTGAAGTGTTCTCACGGTGTACGAAAATAGTATTTCCTTTCTACAATTACAGCGGTTGCAGCTAAGAACGTAACAGGTCGCGGGACCGAATCCCGGTTGCATTATCCAGGGAGGTGTATATGCTGTAGGCCCGTGTGCTCAGGTTGGGTGCACGTTAAAGAACGCCAGATAGTCGAAATGTCCGCAGGCCTCCACTGAATCGTCTCTCAGAACCATATTGCGATTTCGGGACGTTAAGCCCCACATATTACTATTATTATGCTAAGAACGAAGATTTACACGCCCGACAAAGCAATGTTACTTACCTTCGAATACACCGATATCGTGAAATCCTCCTGGAAGATAGCTTGAAGCCACGCTTTTTTCCGCGCGCCATCCCTTGGAAATGAGTACAGGCGCACTTTTGGCCCATTGTTATAGTTACCGCGGCAACCAGGAACACAACAACGGCCCATGTTGCACGAACTCTATGTCGTTTCGGTGCTATGCGCTAAACGTCACCGTAACACATGTACGCCGCAAAAAAAAAAAAAAAACACCTTCACACGGTCACGCAGAACACCGAATTGAGCGAGAACAAACGGCTCGAAGAACACAGATCGACAAATAGTAAAGCAACTTTCGTAACTTGGCGCACACTACCTGAGCAAGCACGCCGAGCGCACACTGACATGCCCAGCTGGCGGCGGCGGCGGTCTACAGAGCTGCTACAGAACACCTATACCCAACACGCTCGGCTGCAACGTAATGACGCTAACATCCCCAAAAAAAACTCTTCCTAGGTACCTCTTTGGTACGGACACAGAACGCCTGGTACGTTCGAATACTGCCGCATGCGCAGAGCGAAAACACTCGTTGGCAACATTGTGGGCATTGTCTAGATTTGAAGGCACGGAGGTTTCTCTATGGTTCCATGCCCTTCCTCCGTGTTTGTTTGAAGCACTGGAAGCACTGACCTCCACTAGGGAAGTGGAGGTCAGTGGTTTGAAGGCATGGCCACAGAACACCTGCATGCACGGTGCCTGCATGGCTCCACCAGGTGTTCTGTGGCTCCACCATAGAGAAACCTTTTTTTTTATTTCTCTATGGCTCCACCACAGAACACCTCCACCACGGAGAAAGGAAAAAGTTTTCCTCCCTCCGTGACCTCCACGGAGGAAGGGCATGCCGCGATGTCACGTGACAGAGCAGTACAGTAATGTCACGTGACTGGGTGCTACGAAGGCGAGCGGTCTCACGCGGCAGCCGGTCGCAACACAACAGGAGGCATGGCTTCCGAGATTACAAGTTGGCAGGAGGCTCCCTTTTGAAAAGAGAGCGACGTTCCAGGCATAGTTTTTATAGGAGGCGTTGACTAGAAGGTAGTTATACAAACAGGTAGGTCTTCGGTGGTTATGCCACAGAATGCCTATATGGTTGTAATCAGAGTTATTCACTGATTGAATAACTATGGGTTGTGCTTAGCTGACCCAGAGTAAAGTCCCTAGATTTTTCTCTTTTACGAAGAACAGAGAAACATCTAAGGACTTCAGTCTAGCGCAGGTTACTATGCTGAGGAGGTCGTGCGCTGGTGGAGGTCTAGTTAAAGTGAGCTTAACTAAAGTTAGTCTAGTTTGGCATTCCCTCAGTTTCCCTGTGAATGGGCGTGCGATGTTTGGCTGGTGGTCCACACGCTCGAGACTCGGGGTAGCGTGGCTAGAATGGATTTATTCTAGCCACCCTACTCGGGGAGTTTGCTACAGCTGAATCAGCATAGACTACCTTTCCTTCCTCCGTGATATAGACGGTTAGTCATGCCTCTAGTAAGATGGCGGCCGCTTTATCCTAGCGGGCGTCCGGTTTTTTTCGTTTTTTTTTATCCGAATACTGTACTGAAGTGCGACGAGCGTAAAAAAGGCTTACGGACGCGTTTTTTTTTCTTAAGTTTTTAATTTTTTTGTCTTTTTTTATCATTATTTTTAGCCTAGAGTTACGCATCATCATCATCGCCGTAAAGTGCTGTTAGTTTTTAGGCGCGTTGCCCTAGAAACGCTGCTTCTGCGATGGACGCTGAATCTAAAACTACCAGCTTCGAAGTATCAAGAACGTGCCTTCGCGAGCGAGCCGATACATGGACAATGAAGCTGTACGAACGCGAGCAGCAAGCAGCGGCCGCTTGGCAGCGCAAGCCACGGCTGGGCTAGAGGAGCGGCTCCTCTAGCGCGGCCGTGCGCAGGCGTACCGAGGTCAATGGGTCAACTGACCCTAGCCCACGGTGTAAGAATAAAAGCACGGAGCATCTATGAACCGATAAAAGGTGCTGCTGACACACGCCGAAATAGTGTTCGCCAAACGACCTTGAGCCACAAGTAGATTTAGCTGCACGAGTTTAGATGGCGCTACTGTATGAAGTGGTGATCTAGTAACGTTAGCATAAGTCTTCTTCTTTATGACGTTAGTGGTGACTCTCTCTGCGTTGAGTGTCGCGCGCAAAGGAAGATCTTTCTGAAAGTTTTGTGCGCATGGCATTCGGCGATTTAAAAAAGAAACGCGTTGGCTGTGAGCCCTGTCAGTGCATTTGTTTTGCCGATTCGCGCTTTGTTATACTGAGTGCACGTATACCTCCACGCTACATATGACGTGGAGTACGCGTTAGCGGCCTTGTCGCTGGCTGCGCTCCTCGAAATGGGGAAGTGGTGTTTTGTTCCGAATTGCAAGTCGCGGAACAAGAATTGTACGGAGCGTGTGTCGCATTTCAAGGCTCCGCGTCAACCAGAGCGCTTAGATGAGTGGCGACGCGCGATTCCGAGGACAGACAGAGTCTTGGAGTCTACTGATCATGTGTGCTCGAGGCATTTCCCGGAAGGAGCGATCTCTGCAACATACCATGCAGAGTACAAGGGGCACGTCCTGTTGCACACCCGAAAGAAACATACGCTCTCTTCGGATGCTGTGCCTAGCATTTTTCCGGATTGTCCAGAATACCCTACCGTGCAGCAAAAAACAAAGAAACCTCGGGGAAAACGGCAAGCTCTTCTGCTGAATTCTCAAAAGCGACGGAAGCCTAGAGTCCCAACTGCTGCTGAAGTGCCTAATCCGACCACTGAAAGTACGCCATATTTACTGCTGGTGGAGACAGCGGCTCCGTGGAAAGGCGATGCTGAATCAACAGGCACGCCACGCAAAAGGCCGCGCTTCAACTTCGGGCCTTGTCCGCGTGTAGAAGAGGATGCTTTTGAGCATGATACTGGTTGTCTGAGCCCATGTGCTACCAACTCAGTCCATGACCAAGCCGGAAAGGTAATATCTTGTTCTAAATTCAGATGCCACTTTTTGAGCTGCCTCAACATTGAAAGTTGTGGAATAACCAGTAAACATAAATCATTGTACATGCTATGTCTGTGATGAAGCCGCCTTTTTTTTAATAATCAGTTTGCCATACTTGATGTCATCAGGCAAGATTTTCTAGTCTTTGGATGCCTTGATAGTGTTTCATCAACACTGCTCGGCGCACTTTGCAACATTGCAGGCGTACATCTGACCACGGTACTTCCGACACAACACCATTTATTAAGGCACAAAGACAATAAGTTATGCCTCATTAAATGCGAATTCTCATCGTCGGTGTTCGCGTCGGCGACGTTAGAGATGAGAGATGCAAAAAATTATCAGCACAACATGACAGGACACAAAGCCAAAATTTGTAACATCATTATGATGTAACATCAGATGATATCCTATCACATTGTGCTTTGCATATTAACTAGATCCATAATGGTTTATTCACATGACAGGTGTGATGGCACATGAATCGGTCACGTGACATGTAACGCAATTCGGATCTCTCGATCTCCAGCTAGCATTCACACGAAAGGAGGGAATTCATGGTACAAGCGAGGATTTTGGCATTGCACCCCGAGGATTCCAGCTGCGATTTGGGCTTCCATCGTTTCACGAAGCACTCAGAGCGGATTGAGTGAAGACGCGAGAACGGTCGACGTATGGTGGCATAGTATGCCATCTCCACGGTCAAATCGAAATTTGGTCCGTCGTCGTCTGATTACAGCTTAAAGCATAACAAGGGGTTAGCAAAAAGAAAGGAGAGTGATGAGGGAGGAGACGAAGTGGGGAGAGGGCAGACCACAGCATGATAATGTACAGTATAGCATAGCAAAGGGTGGAAAAGAAAACTGAAGCGAGAACAGCTGACTAATAATGACATAATACACAATCCGCAGGCTCAAATCGCGATTTTGTTCATTTGGGAATACAGCTTTAAGAGGTTCAACCGTAGCAGTGCAACTCCTCTCCTTGGGGCGACGTCACATTGCTGGTATGGTTAGTGTGCTGTCTTTCCAGCAAACCAATGGAATAGCGGTGGTCACTTTTGTGATGATGCCATCAATAGGGTGCCATGATCGAATGGTGTACTCAATGTGCATAATTTAAATTTGCAATGCGGACCTATCTGCAGTTTTTAGTAATAGTCGCATCACACGATTGAAACTGAAAGTATCTACAAGATTAAAACTTCTTTCATAAGTGGTTCTTAAAGTCAAAAAGAAGAGAAAAGTGAGCCCGTTAACTGGCTGCGTCAGAGTGCGACACCTCAACAGTAGCTAACAAGGGATGGGGGTAAGGAGGGATTAAAAGGATAGGATTAAAAGGTATATATAGAGAGAGGAAGGAGAGAGGACAGCGAGCGACGGAAGTACAGAGGAGATAGGAAAGATGGACACGGTTGCAGGAGTCCGAGGACGGGGCACCACTCGACGAGAGCTCTTGTTGGCGGCAGGAGATGGCGTAGAGCGAGCCCAGTGGGCCAGCGCTGTACTGTCGTCGTAGATCGCGGGGGCACAACCGGTCGGCACGAAATCCAGCGAGTGAGCACCAAGATTAAAACACATATCTAACATGTATAGATGCATATAATGAGATAAACAATTCCACTAGCAATGTACCCACCACGCCATAAGCTATGCTAATTTTTTTTTGTGATAGGGAGACATTCACTTTGCAGTCTTTCATCATTCTTCAAAGAAGCATGGTTCCCGCTACATACTTGCAAGGAATGTTATGCATTTTTTTGCTGTGGCTGACAAAGATGAAGGATTATGCCTGAAGTAGGATTGTATACAGTGTCCCCTACCAAACACCACTCCCACAGGAAAAAGGACAATTAGAGGCAATCCTTAGAAAAGCCTACAAATGCGCCCTTGGTCTACCTGTCAGCACCTTGACAGAGAAATTCCTTAAACTCGGGATAAACAACACCGTGCAAGAACACATCGAGGCGCATCTTCTTGCGCAGAAAATGAGACTACTACTGACTACTACGGGCTGGTACACGCTGCAGACATTGGCCATGAGGGATTCTTGCGGAGAAATCAATAACACAGCGAGCATACCAAGGGACATTCGCCAGATCATTGAAGTCAGCCCAATACTGCGAAACATGCATCCAAAAATTCTTAAGGCTCGAAGAAAAGCCAGATCAGAAGCACAAGAAAAAATTTCAAGGCAAGAACCGAGGTATTGTACGTTGACGCGACCACATACAGAGAACACTCTGGAACAGTTGTAAGCGTTGTTGATCACCAACTTAGGGAAGTCAATAGCGCTTCGATCAGAAGCAACAACATCCTCGAGGCTGAGGAAGTAGCGATCGCGCTCGCCATCACGCACCAGAGCGAAGAATCTACTACAGAATTATTTACTGATTCGCAAGAAGCGTGTAGACATAACAGCAGTAGACGCATATCCAGTGCTGCCATCCGCATACTCAAGGGAAGAAAAATCAACTTCTCGAGCTGCTCCATTATTTGGACACCAGGCCATGAAACTGTGACAAGGAACCAGCGTGCCGACGCGATTGCTCGAGAATACGCCAACCGGGAGGCGCACAACGACGAGGAGCCAGTCACAGTTACTAGACGCTATGGAGCAATTTTAGAACACCAGAGAGCCCTGAGGAGGATATACCCCCTCCCCACAAAGACCTCAGCAGAGAGCAGTCGGTTGCCTGGAGACAGCTGCAGACTAATACGTACCGCAATCTCAGTCTTCTGAGTAAAATCTATCCAGGAATATACGCCAAGAAATGTCCGCTACGCAGAGAACACTCCACACTTTACCACATGACATGGGCCTTCCAACACATACAGGTAGTGCCAAGAAACTGTACACCAACACCGGAGCAGTGGGAGGCTGCGCTGTCCTGCTCTAAGCCTGAAGAACAGCTCAAGCTGATCAACAGAGCTTGCAAGATGGCAAAGGCCACAGTCCAGGGCCCCACCTTCACCGGAAAAAATATTTGTAATAAAGTTTTGCATTCATTCATTGGCAATATTTCATGTTGTATTGTGAAGCATGTATAGAGGACACGTGTGTTTGTAAAGCGTGAAAGTTACTTTCACTGCATTTCCAAGCAGAGGAAGTTATTTTCACTGTATTCACAAGCAGACACGTGGCTATGTGGTAGAAAATCTGTTTGCCACACAAACGACCTGGGTTCCATCCCCACTCTGACCCAAATGATTTATTATTTATTTTATTTGCATTGTTCTAGATTTCTTTCGGCCATGCATAAGATTATTTTTTGCTCACAAGTAACGATGCCAACACCTACGCCGACATTTCTATGAAATGAGCTCTTTTAACGCTACAGCATCAAAACATTCAAGCGGGAAGAAGAACGAATAAAGAACAAACGTCGTAATTACAGCCAAAAGTTCTGGTCATATATCCAGAACATGGGAACACCGAAATGCCCGAACCCAGACTGTTTCTCTCCAAATGGGCAGTGGCGACTGTACATGTAAAGGAAAAAATTGAACAATACAAGGCAACATTGTAGAACTATACAAGCAAACTATGAGTTACTGATGCACCAACCCACAAATAACGCAACAAAAAAGCAAGCTACACATTGGTAAAAAACTAAAACTAACTCGGGAAATCTGAAAAAGAGAATTAAAACGACGCTTCGGTGGCATAAAAAGTCAAAAAGCACCTGGCCTTGATGACGTTCCAGAATAATTTCTAAAGAATTTATTGAACAACAGAAGGCACTTTATGCAGACTGCGCAGCAATATATGAACTGCATGGCCACGAATGCCGAAAAGTGAGCTTAAAAGCTGGCCTAAAACAGGGATATCCACTATCACCAACCCTATTTAATAGTAGACCAATTAGAGGTTTTCACGTAAATCTCATGATTGGCATTGGCTGATGACACTGCACTTCTGGCTGAATCTGCAGCAGACCTACAAGACCTCCTAGATATCTGCTCCGAAATAGTGATCAAAGACCACCATAAGTTCAATGCTAAAAGGACTCAATGGATAGGCCTGAACACAGACTTTGATGCAGGAACCTGCACCCTGCAAGAAAACCATATTAAAAAGACAGCAACTTACAGACACCCTTGCATTGAACGACAAAAAAAATGACTATTTACAAAAACAAGCCGACAAGCAAACCGTCTAGAAGGCAGAGTATGGCATCTCGCGCAACATTCATACAACCCTTACTCGGTGGGTCGCACGCTGTCAAAAATGCTCACCATCCCAACGAAAACTTATACAATTGATGCACTCGCATATCTTACCGAAAAACAATTGATGAAGTGCCTGAGAGGCAGCTTCTGCACATCAAATGCCGCCATTACAGCCAGAATGGGGTGGTGCACCTTTTGAGATTCGGTAGGCGAGATCGAAATTCCAATACATGAACAGGCTGAAATTTCTACCTGAAACTACAGCAGCCGAATGTAACTACATCTAAGGTACAAGGGCATGAAGACCCTTTGGATGCAACAGCTTGCATCATTAGAATCAAAATTGGGCCCAAACCCGAAGTTACAATTAACCCAAAAAGAAAGCGAATGGAGGCAGGAAGTGAGCCAATGGACCACCCCAATAAGCACAGACATCTCGCATAAAGCGAGCACGAAGAAGCGCAGCCTATCGCATTTTGCAGCCCACAGACTCCGTGCACCGCACCGCACTACAGAGAAGACAAGGCAAGCGCGCTGCTCTTCCAGGCAGGCACGGGATCTCTGGTGATCCACAAACGCGCGAACTTTTCGACACGGACCCTTCGTGGCAACGTTGCTAGAATAAATTCGTGCCGCCTGTGCGGAACAGCTGGAAACGATCGCCCACGTTCAACAGGCTTGCCCCACGCCTGCACGATGAAGTCCCGCACTTCGCCAGGTCTGGCGGAACTTTTGGGCTTGTCGGGCCAAGCGGAGGACTTCAACTGCACTGACATGGAGTTTCCTTCCTCTGTGTGCACTGACAACGGCTCAGCAGAGGGGCCAACAGATGCTTTCAGAGCCAGCTAGCGACTACATATTGTAGCGCTCTTAAGCGCCGTCAAGGGCACAGCCGCAGCTGAAAAACGTCTTCGTTAAATGCGAGTTATTTACACCGCAGGCAGCGTCATAAAATTTCGTGTCTAGCTCGCGTCGTAGTGCTCCTATCCGATTCCGCGCTTCTATCAGAAACGGACGACGCAACCGCCAGCAGCAAGTGGTGCCGACAGTGGCGCCACCTTTTCCAGTGGTGGTCGTCGCGGATTAAAAAGTAACCAAACCAACCCAACAATCAGCGCAACTGGTAGGTGCTCTGTGGCGCTGTCTCTACGATGCTGACAACGGCACGATGAGCTCGCGATGCAAGCGTTGTTGTGGTGTTGTGCCCTGATACAGTTCTGCGCTGTGCTTTCAATCCTTCTGAAGTCTGAAGAAACGTTTCCAAGTGTCGGACAACGAAGAACAGGCGGATTTGCGGGGATCACCTGTGTCTGAGGTACCCTTTTTCGGCGTAGTGAAGTGATTCTTCCGAAAGAGGAAACAATCGAACCTCGCGAAAGCACGATCCTCCGTAGAAGCACGTAAAAAGATCCGCGTCCGTTATCGCGCCTGCTACCTTCCGTAGCGTTTCTGTGGTTCTTAAAAATGTTTATTAAGCTCGCGCGAGTGCGCTTCGAATGTACGCCCGAGCGGCTCACCGTGAACGTTTAAAAGCACGAACCTTTCGTTTTTCTTGGTCGTTGCGCGATCGTAAATTACCGAATTCGAAAAGTAGAAGCTCCCATTCCGGCGTTGAAGTTTTCTGGTGGGAAGTGAGAAAGGTCCTAGAAAACTTGCGGATTAGGTCAATATCGTGTTCTATAGTTAAATTGAATTTGCATCCGTGTGGCAATAAACGTTGTTGGCAGGAGCGATAATCAGAATTTGTTTCGGGAGGGGGAGCGGGTGTGCACCTCGCACATTTATGTATGGTCATCGGCAGTTCTTATCGCTGACAGACGTGCTTCGTAGCAGATAATTTGCTATATCCGTACATTGTAGGAATCTATTTAATGCGAAGACAGCCTGCTAGTGGCTGTTTAGCGCGACCTTTCGATTTGAGCCAACCCTTACGCAATGGTACCACGTCATTGTATAAATTGAGCAGTTGTGTGCCAATTGTGGGCCTACAAGGCATGCTGGCTACACTGCAATGCAAGAAGTAGCCCATGGTCCTGCGTGACACCAACACTCGCGTTACACGGAGACTTTTTTGTCGCAGTGAAGTGCACTTTACAGTGCAATGATGTGCATATCATGAGTGGTGGTCTTGGCATATTCGAGCAACACTTCACTATAGTTTGCGTGATCATAAGTATACACATATGATGTTTTCACTATAATGCGAAAGCAAATAGCTAAAACTGCACAGACAGTAGCAGTTTGTAGCACTGGCATATCTATGTGGTACGATACTTGAGTACCCTGCAGAATGACTGGAATCGATTCCTGCTCGAGTCGAGATTTTCATTCTTTACTTTTAGCAGCTGGCTCGCCAGTTTCTTAAGCTGAGGTGAAGTCCTCTGCCATAATGTTGGCTCCAGAGGCGACCCGTAGAGGTGCAGCTGGGTAATAGTTCATAGATCATCAGCTAGATGGTGCGCCACGATGGCACACATCTGCTCTCTTCCGATTCCACACACTTTACTGCACACTTGATGCACGCGGTAGTTAGCGCAGCTACTTGTGAATGCCTTGGAGGCGATACAAGCGACAACTGGAGCTCGTAGGGCAGCAGCAGTGCGAGCCCCCGTGTCTGAAGACGGACGCCAACGTCGTGCGGACCCCGAGAAGAAGGTCCACGAAGTGGAGCAGCCACGTAAGCGGCGGCAATAAAACCTCGAAGCTGAGCGGGCGCGGGAAGCGGGGGTCGAGCGCCGAAAGCGGTTGCAAGGCTTAGCTGGCGCGCACTTCAAGCGCAAGTTCTTCGATCAATCGTTCGGCCATAGCTGCAAGGTATGCGACTGCTTGTGGTTCAATAATAATCACACCATCTTGTAACTAAATAGAATATGCTTTATATATGTATATATAAATTGTGTCAAGTCTTTTATGATGGTAGAAGACTTGTACGAAAGGGTCACAGGTTTTTCCGATCTTCCCCGAGCTAGCTCCTCAATCATCATTCATTTAAGGAATATGTCGCAATTTTTTTTTTGATGTTTCACTCATCAACAATGCCGCCAATGCTAACATCACATTTTCTGCACGATGGCCTCCTTCACGCTGTCCCGTTGAGTTTCTGAAGTCTAGGCTGATGGATACTGTGAATCACCTGTAGTGCATAACTGCATACCATGGACCACAGTATGCAAGTACGTGACACGCTACTTGTCTTAAGGATTTCATGTCTATCCCATGGTGGTATATCCCCTTCAGTGGAGGTGTGTACCATTGTACACATCAACTAAGCAGGCACGCCATGCTCGGTATGTTTCTTCATATGGCATGAAATGCAGTGTGCACATTCATGCAGTCTTCCTGAGGTGACAAGTAGCGTTTGTTTAATTTCATTGTGCTGTGTATTGCTGCAGAGGATCACTTTGTTAAATACACTACCATGTGCGACGATCATCCGACGTGCCATGATCTAGGAACATCAACACGTGTTTTTGCTCAGAACAAATACAACCAAAAAACTAACTCAGTATGCATTTTGGGATCTGCACATCAAGTGTCATGCAAAGATCGAGGCTAAGTGATGTTAAAATAAGTTGATATTGAATGGTATACTATTTAACATTCATTACTGAAGCTCATGCAAAACAACAAAATCTCTCTTTTTTTTATGTCATGCAAATTTGACGCATTTGCAGACAGTGCGTCATAATTCGCACCTGAAGGGCATATACCAAGCTAAGGCGACAAACATGAAAGTGTCTAGGTGTAGGCGGTTAGATGAGTAGATGGATGTTAGGTGACAAACGTGCACACAAGGAGGGCATGGAGGGCTAGGTTACGCGAAAACTTCGTGACCCTGCCACCTACTGTATTTTGATTTTGTGTGTTTTCTAACTTGGCAAGCATCTCTTCATGTTAAGAATGGTACTTTCAGTATTGTTAAATTGCAAATTGCTTATGCAAGAAAAATAATTCTTTTTCTTTAGCATCCCTTTCATACTATGGTTGCAAGTTATGTTACAGGTCGCCTGTGTTGATCCCGTAGGTTCCTCGGAGCAGGCCTTGCTCTTGTGAGACATTCTTGGAGAAAAGACAGAACACTTCACACCTGATCAAAGCCATTGTGAGGCACAGTCAATCTTTCAATTCGTGCTAATGTATAAAAGGAACAGCTATCCACCTACCAGATAATAACTTAGACTAGGACAGCCTGTGCAAAGATTAGAATACCTCGGTGTAAAACAGTTGTACTGACAAAATTGGAGTCGTATGCTTAAGCTTGTGAATCGAGATCCCGCACTTGTAGCGTGCGCCAAAACACGAGACTGGCTCGTAGAGACTTGTTCTTGAGAGCTTTCTTTTTTTTTATGTATGGCTTTTTTTCTGTATTGCGCAATGGTGAATTAGCAGTATGTATGAGTAGGTATCGAAGTTGTCGCCTTTCAAACACTGCACAATGAAAGCAGATTATTATTTTGTTTCAGTTGAATCTGTGGAGCTTGTTGTTGCAGTTTAATACATTGCTGCACACTTGGTTATGTTCCCCGACTCCAGGTTGAAGTTCCACCTGCCATCACGGGACGCCGTGCTGCTACCGTCCACAAGCAGACAGCGTTGTGTGAGACGGGCCTGCCTAAATCGATACTGGCCGAGCTACTCACTAGCGAGGTCCCCACGAGGATGCAAACCAACGAGTTGGGAGACTTTCATGAGTCCTCCTCAGCCCCACAAGCGCCAATGGAAAGCAAAGGTATGCTCTTACAACGCATTTCGATGCCATCATTGTCAAATTGTCTCATATAACTGCTTCAGGCGTTAGGAAGGCCTTCCAACTGACAGTCCATTGACTAAACGGTTCGTGCTGCTACACGAGCACTTTTGAAGAAGGCTGTCAAGTCAATTGGCTATCTACTCATTGGAACACTTTACGATGCTATTGAAACTTCAATGGCTATGAAGCAATACAAGCGGAAACAGTGCAAACATGCTGTTTCGTTCACAGTGTGTGGGACTTAAATTGAAAGGGATATGATCATACCTGTATACTCTAGAAATGGTATATGTACCAGATAATAATTATTTAATAAAGTATTTTCGCCTCTGGAAATGTGCCGTCAGCACACACATTCAACAATGATGTGCTTGTGTTTTTGAGAGTATGTGCAGTGGTGTCAAACAGTTGAAACATTGCCACAGCTTTGCTATTAACAGCTTAAGAGCTAAACATATATGCATAACAACAGATAAAAAGATTATTATGAAATGTCCAGGCGTGTAACAGCCAAGCCAATTGTGCCAATCTGATAGTTTTCTATTTTTGCGCCGCGCTCCACCAAAACCACAAAAAAATTGCTGAAATTGCGCTGCTCTGTACCAAAATGTCCGACCAGCCTCAAAATTTTTTTAGTTGCGCTAACTTGAGCGAGAAATGAAGGCCACGTTGGCCACCTGCAGTTTGCGTCATCAATCAAAATTCAAATGCGCAGACCCTACCCCTAAACTATGGTGTAAGATGTATATTCATAAGATCAGGACACTCGTGAAACAATGTCAACATAATAAGCAACAACGCCGTGTGCCTGTCGGTCCGCTGAGCATAGGGGATATCGATTGTTGGGACTACACAACGTAAAATCCAAAAAATGCGTTGCTGTAGCCAACAATGCTTCACGGGAAACAGCAAAAGCGGCTATGTCATTTTTGGAACTTAAGCTGGTAGCGTGTACCGCATTTTCCGCACGCGAACAAACTCGACAGGCTGCGAACATCGGTGCTGCTGGGTTGGTCGCCATAGAAACAGCACAAAAAATATTTTTCTGTCTTAAAAGTTGCATCGTCCCCGTGATAGATAACTGCGGCTGCGTTGCATTGCTGTGGTGGCATTGCATTGTTAAAAGGTGCCCAAGACCGTACCTCATAGAATTAAAGGGATGCTAAAGGGAAATAGCTTTTGATGTAAGAATGAAAGGACAATGCCCAAGAATGTATTAAACATCAATATTATATGCAGTAGCCTCGTAATTGAGGTAATGTATGACATGGTTTGTACCACCGACGGGACATTATCGTACACAAGCCCGATGATGTAGCAAGACCTATAAGTACAATTAATCCCGAGTGCTATATTGTCACAAGGTCGTGGCGTGAACGAAGAAAACAGACTCTCCACATCGAAGAGGAAACTATATATTCAGGCCGAACTTGTGGCCACGCAAAAGGAAAGTAAAACACTAGCACTGATAGCGGCGAATAGAGCGTCGGCCGTCGATCAACTGACAAGTGGCGAAGCCTGTCAGCATTTATACACTTGCCAGCGAACATTCTAGCGTTATCGCTAGTGGCGATGTAGGTTCCAGAGTAATCTGAAAGGTTCACGAAGTGGGCGTAACCTTAAAAAAACGATCTACTACAGCAGCAAAGCTTCTCTAACACCGTAGGCACTATTCGCACTGAACATAGTGTAATGGGGCAATAACAAAACTTGAGGGAAGGAACGTGGCAATATCTACGGTTAACAAAATGAGATTTCATTGCATCATAGGTAGAATTACAGAGATAATTTCGCATTTCAGTGCGATTGATGCAAATAATATTGAGGTTACTCTTGGGAACCATGCAAGTTCAATTTTCGCTGAGCATTCGGGCAGTCCTGGCTTTGCGAATTGCTAGGGCCAGAATGCAATGTCAGGTTGCTGTTCTCAGAGGTAGGAACGCAGTTAAGAAATAAGCCCCACGAGGTTTCTGGAACGCTACTTTAACAATCCACATTGACTTAATATTTGCACAATTCCAAGAAGACACACACAAAAGAAATTGTGGGTGATGGCGTCACCTTGAAATTCTCGTGCCAAACGTCGTCGATATTGACAGCGTCTACAAGGCCTTGTGTTGTCTTCAACCAGTGAAAGTAAAATCTGTCCTCTGAGACAGCCATAGGACTTAACAAGTCAAGTTTCAGGAAATTTCATTGAGCCAGTGTAGCCAAAATCCGAAGGATAAGTTTTGAAATTCACAATGTTATGTGCAAAGATTTTCACTAGAAATTTTAAAATGAAACTTTGGCCTTAATTTGCTCCTCTGTTTATTAATAAAGTTATGATAGTGAAATCAACAGCATTAGAATTCATCAATACAAACCAGTTCATGATTTCATTTTAGCAACTCTTTAAGTAAATGCAACTCAACTTCTTTTGTGTCTGCATGCCACCTGAGGGTGTAAGTTTTTACCCATATTCACAGCATAGTTTACAAAACTGTTTCATTTTATTTTGCCAGTGTCTTCAGTGCAGGTAAATTCGGGTGGAGCCAGCCGTGCAATGCAGGGACAAGCAAAAGTCAGTGATTCCTGCCAAATTAAGATGGAAGCTGACACACTAAACATTGTAAAGAGAGAGAACACGTTCTCCCCAAACGTGTGTTTAGTGCTTAGTCCATATGGCTGCAACATTTGCTCGCGCAGTTTTGAGGAGGCAGACGCCTTATTCTCACACGTCATGACCTGCCCATCGCCGGAGCCACTCCGGTGTGCCCTGTGTCCGGAGTTGTGTGCAGACTGGGGCACTGCACGGAACCACGTCGTCTCTCACATCCAGAAGCGCACGCCAAAGTGTCCGATGTGCGGCTACGCTTTCGGCAAGCAGTGGACGGTCGAGCGTCACGTTCAAATGCGCCACCTGCCCATTCGGCCGTTCGTGTGCAACTGCTGCGGGAACACATTCAGCGGGAAGTCTGACGTCTACAAGCACAGCCTTCAGTGCCGCGCAAAGTCGCAAGAGATCGAGCAGTACCTGGCATCACGCAAGAAGTCCGACACGCGGGTTCATGGTCCTGTGCCCAATACGGTGTACAAGTGCTCTGTTTGCGCACGGGCATTTTTGGACCGTTTGGTGATGGCGAGACATATGCGTGTTCACGTGAACCAAGTGCAACAGAGTCGAGCGGACGAGGTAAGTGCATCTAACCTCAGTTCATTACCTTAGTGAGGCCCCACAACACTTTCTGAGCGTGGTCAGAAAATGCTACGCCATTTGGTAGTCAAGGCTCTTTGAGAACATCTGAACCAAGCATTGTCACAGCATGTGGCCCGGAATTTCGAATTAACTTTTAGGGTCAGCTAAAGATCACCCACTCTCTTTTCAACGAATTGTGCCTTAAACAGAGAAAGTCCACTCTGCCATTGGCTGGTTTCAGCACCGTAAGCTGCATAGTTAGTGCAACCGCCACAAGATGCCACCACATGTCCCCATGCGCACTCGTGGTCACGCTATAGGTAACGCACGCTTTTGAAGAAATGAAAGAGTGCTCAAGGTCATGATGTGTGCTGAAGCATGGGCGTAGTTTTTTGCCCATTGTAGTCCCCCTTGCGTAGCTTGCAGTGTGCTCATTGGTAAGAAAGGAGTGACAAAGCACTTGAAGCACACGGCAAATTCCTGTTTAATGAAGCCACGCAGTGGTTTCATTAAAAAAATATCCCGGCTGCGGCGGCTGCATTTCCGATGGAGGCGGAAATGTTGTAGGCCCGTGTGCTCAGATTTGGGTGCACGTCAAAGAACCCCAGGTGGTCTAAATTTCCGGAGCCCTCCACTACGGCGTCTCTCATAATCATATAGTGGTTTTGGGACGTTAAACCCCACATATCAATCAAAATCAGTGGTTTCATTAAACAACGGCTGGAACACTTCTCTTAGATACGTGCTGCTGGGCCCCATTAAAAAGACACTAAAGAGGAAAGATATTTTTTCCCAATCAGGAAATTACAATTTTGCAAAACAATAGGAACAACTCTCGTCATAAGTAGACACTTGGTAAGAGGTAAGTGAAGAAAATACGCAAAAGTAAAATACAGGCAGTGACGGCACCTTGAAGGGCCAGTAAGCTGGCACGGACCCCCCCCCTCTTTTTTTACACCCCCCAAACAAGCTTACCTATTCGTACAGTAGACCGTGGGGATCTCATTTCCCAAATATTGCAGCGTTGCTTGCCGCGAGCACCTTTCGTTCCGAAAAAGATTTCTCGCGTCTCTTCTGACCAAGTGCCCTCATCCGCGCAGTGACGCGAACTTGCCTCTGGGCAACTTTACGTACCACTGAGCTCGTCAATGAGTCCTTTGCCCTACAAAAAAGCACCTTGGCTATGTGGTAATGCAGTTTTCAGCCGCGTAGTCTGGATTTTCATTTTCCTGTGCTGTCCTCTGCCATTTCGTAGAGCCCGAGAGAACCGGTATTTCGAGATTGAGAGCCTCTGAAATAAAGAGGTGTTTTGCTACTTTATCGCAGGGTGCTCCTTGAACCACGCTGCCTCCTCCCGCACCGCTATGACAAGTGCTCATGTGGGGGGGAAGCTCTGCTCAGTCCTGGGCTATGTGCCGATAACGCATCACTGTCGTCAAGTCATGTTGCTGTAGTGGGCGAAGTGATGACAAAGGGCCGAGTCTTCCCCTCCCTATGGCAGAGGAGAAGGGTGGTGAGGCGTGAAAGTTTGAAACCAGCTGCAACGGGTGTTCTAACCACTGTAACCTTCTTATTATACTATGAACTTGCAAACTTCTTGGGGCAGCATTTTCACATGGCAAAACTGCACACATTTCTATTCCTAACAGCTTCCGGAGTTCGGTGTTGTTTACTGGCCCTCCAAAGTAGCTGCACCAGTTTTCAGCGACTTTATAGATTTTTCAGTGTCTGCTAGAGACTGCAAAATCATCATCAGCCTGACCAATGCCCACTGCAGGACAAAAGCCTCTCCCATGTTCCGCCAGTCAACTCGTTATCGTGCTTACTGCCGCCACTTTATACCCGCAAACTTTCTAATGGATAATACATAATCACTTGTCACTAAATTTTCTTTACATTGTGCTCTAGAGGACCCTGACTTGTAACACGAGTTCATTACATGACAACCTCTATGGCTACGTGGAAGAAAGCGTTGGAGAAATGCCTTTTGTAAATGCCTGTAGAGGCATTGGGGGAGAGCACCCACATTGGCAGGCTATTATTTGCGACATGCTAATGAAGCTCAGCCAGGTTTCTTCAAACTCTTTCAGGGAGAAAAAGAGTCGGAATTAAACTATTTTTTTTTGACAAGGCTTTTCAAAAACACCCTTGAAATGGGTTGCCACCTCAGCCTAGTAGCCACGAACTTGAGGTGATAGCCTAGCCTTGTTCACCAGCTGTACTGGTCTTTGGGCTTGTCAGCTGTGCCGCTATTGGTGATTGTGTAGATGTTCTAGGAGTAATGAAACGATTCGTATAAGGCACTCCACTGGCCTTCTTATGCATATCCCAAGTTTGCAGTCGCACCAGCTAAAGTAAGCATTGCTAGGTGTTTGACAATTGCTTGGCTTTGGAGAATTCTCTCCAGGTTGGTGAGTGGAATTGATCTTTTGGCATAACAAGTCGAAGGCCGTGGCAGTCCATGTTTAGTGTGCTCGAATAGCTGTTAAAAAATCTTTAGTTGCATTTTGTTCTCGCTGATGCTATGTTGTATTGCGATTGTGATTCAGTTGTTAACACATTGCCAACTTTTTTTTATTGCACCTTGTCTTTCCTTGTGTCTTGGAGGTCAAGAAGGATCCCTTCGATTGCGGGAATCACAAGTCGTTCGGCATTGGACCTCCGAAGGTCAAGAATGGGGTGAAGGTTTATACACAGTGCTTCATTAGAATACCGGTTGCTGACAAGACTACGAGCTGCAAGGTCTTCTCTAAAGCCATACAGACGAACTTGAAGTCTTCCGCAGTCTCCAGCTGGACACAGTGTGATGATGTGGAAGACTCTGAAGAGGCTTTTTGAACTTCCACCGTGAAATGTGTGTGCATCTCCACACATTCCCGTGCAATCGTGCATTGGTGCTGTCATCAAGTGAACCCTCCAAGGTCCGATTCCTTCATCCAACTTCCGTTCACACTGGTTTGAAACTAGAGAATTCAAACTCCGGCAGAAGAAATTTGCAGACTCATTCAGAGATGGCACATAATGCAAGGAGAGAATGTGAGTGTGAACCAGTCGTGAGAGAACTTGCAGAGGAGTGCTAAATCGCAAACTGTTGCGGCCGTGTCGTGTTACTTGAAGGTCAACATCGGGTCGCAAGGGTGCAAATTCGCATTTTCTAAGAAGAAATGGTGAGTAGATTGCGTGGGCAAATCAACATGCCTGTGAAATGCAGTTGAACCTCATTTAGCACACATTCATAGAGCAGGTTATTGTTTAGAGTGAACTAAACACCAAGTTTGGTTGGCCACAGTTTATTTCGATGACATTTAGTATTTGTATAACAAAACCGAAAACACAACCACCACTGCAACAGCAGCTATAAAGAAGAAATATTTGGTTTGCACTTGACTCAGAACTAGGAAGGTAGCAAAAAAAAAGTGGAATAATTATTACAAATAATTAGCTAAAATTTTTTATGAATGTGGTTGTGGCGCTAATGCTTCAATAAAAAAAATTGCACCATGTCTGGCTAAAAAAGGGAACCATGTGTAGATGCAAAGCAGCACGCACTATCACTTACACTGGTGGTGGCATTGTGCAGGAGAGAAACCTGGAGAGGCGCAAAGCACGCAGTGATGGACCAGAGTTTTCTACCGGAACATGCCAATCCCTGCTAATGGGCAATGAGAGGCAGAAGAGGTCGATAGGACACAGGGGCTCACAGTCCACTTTTAGTTAACGCGCACGGTGTGAATTTTTATTGTTCAACAATGCACAGCAGAAATCTCCCACCGGAACAACTTTGGAGGTCAAGGTTCATTGCTTATATATATATAAGGGGTGGCCAGTGGTCAGTTGTGCAGCACGAGCAGTCAGTTTTTTCAATCAAGAAACTCGCTAGCATAAGAGAGAAGGGGAGGGGACGATCATACACGCCTAGATGAGAGAAAGGGGGAGTGAGCGTAAGCTACGCTGCCTGCGTCAGCGTTTCGAGGTGAGTGCAGAGGAGGAGAGAGGGGGAGGAGTGTGCATGCTCATTAGGGTGATCATGCCGCACACTGGATTGAGCTCGACGATAAGACATTTCGCATCTTGAATGTGGACACATCTTTTTTCAATTGAATGTGAATGCAGGCCTGTTTTGTCAAATGAAGTTTGTTCTGTAGAGATATCACCTTACGTTTCGGTCTGTCTAGTTTTGAAAATTTTACCGGGATATAAGCAAGGATGTCGCCATTTATAGTGGGTTTGAAGTATAGAATTATTGATTTTGTATGTAGCATTATTGTGTGAGCTGTATTAGCCAGTTTTTGAGAAGTTATATCTATCTGTACTGATACAATCGATATCAGATATAATGGATTGATTTGTGGTCCCCATACTTTTTCGATTTAACATGGTTCAACTCAGTACATGCGATTTGCCCGCAACTGTAGAGTTATTAAGATAGGATCTGTGACAATCGATATCAGATATGATGGATTAATTGTGGTCCTCATACCTTTACCATATTATGTTTTGTTGCTTTTTCGTATTGTACAACCTGTATCAACCTCTCAGTAACGTGATGTTTAGTCTTTTTATAATGTTATTTTTCTGTAGAGTGTTGATGTTATCTTTATTCCTACATAATGTTTGTTGCTTTTTATGTTGTATATACTACCTGTATTTTTTCCTGTTTGTTTCCCCCCTACAATAATGCCCAGTGGGGCGCTGTAGGTATCTGAATAAATAAATAAATAAATAAATAACATGGTTCAGCTGTACAGTACATGCGATTTACCGCAACTGTAGAGTGGTTAAGATAAGAAAGCAAAAACGTGGTGATATCAGAACTGCCGCGTGCGATTCGCACGTTATTTGCTTTAGACCGCTGTCAACACAGCACTTTTTAAATGTACTGAAATGCATTGCATTCCAATGAACCAAGGAGTCACAACAGTAGGCTTTGAAAAGTGACTGTTTTCACCAGGGCTACTCTTTTTAATCGGAGTTGAAGATTCAAGCGATAGCTGCAACCCGGCGGAGTGCAAGCTTTGTACAATTTGTGGCAAAGCCAAAATGAACGTTGGTTATGCCAGGCTCAGTACGGAACCACCTTGAAGACTTGTATGCACTGCTTTTCAACCACATTGCAGTACCCTTTTAACCATCCCCGAGTGTGAACACCAATATTGTTGCCATCTACAACCTTGCTTTTAAAAAAATGCACTTAGCAAGTAGCCAAGTGGCTGCTCTGTCACCTGGCAGGTGTGAAGGCACCTCAGGGCACCGATAGCACTTGGGACATCGGAGCTGGCTCACCTACGGAGGATACTTTGTTGATGATCTTGATTGTGTGCACATGAGGGCTCCTTTTGCCTCGTTAAAACACACTTTCGGGTGCCTTGGCTGTGCACTTGGAACTGTTGCAATTTAACTAACATAATGGCATATTCCTCAAACGGCCGGAGCGTGCCCGTGTTCCCCATCAACTGCCTCAACTGTGTAACATTCCTGCGCATGAACATAGACAAGTTTAGTCTTTTGGCATCACGGCTGGGGGAGGTGAAAAGTGCTGGTGTGGCTTTGAGAAGACAAGTGCTCTTGTTCTACCCCCCCCCCCCCCCCCCCTCATAAACAACCTCCATGTTGATTTCACAGTGATATTGCCATAAAAGAATGTGACACGTACCAGGTACTCCTTTGCAAAGCCCTCCATCTCAATGTAACTGCACACGTAAGTGTTTGCTTCATTCACATGCTGAAGCATAAGCACAGAAATCAGATTTCGAAAAAAAATAAAATGAACCTCAAAAAATGTACAAGAGGTAATTCAGTCAATGCAGAAGGTATGGCAAGCATTTGCGATGCACAGACTGCTGGGCGAGTTGTTAATTCATCTTAACCAAGTTGTGCACAAAAATTCAAGTACAAAAAGGAAGACACCTCAACACAGCACATACTAACTGAAAGTTTGTTAGAAAGAAAGAGGCATAGGCTATGGAATGATGTACTGAAAGGGGGCAGTGTGCCGTCTGGTGCCTCAGGCATGGCTATTTTTGCAGCCGGAGCACACTGTACTGCTGTATCGCCACCTGTGGTGTAATTCATGTGCTTTAGAGATACAAAGCCTCCGAAATAGGTACTTGTAGTCATAAAGTTTCTTGTAGTTGCTGTGCTGGTCGTAATATGTATGAAAATGATTAGAAAAATGTATAAAAAGTAAAACAGTACGTGTTGAGCATTGTTTATTTTTTAACAATGTCACTGCTTTTTCTGGTTTATGCAGGTGAGCAATGGTCGTAGAACTTGCTTGCTGATAACGTTAACCTTCAGGGCGTCCTCGTTTGTTTCGTCGCAAAAACTCAGATTAGTCTTACAGCTAGGAAGGCATACATATGCGTGGAATGAACAGAAAAGTGCTTTTTTGTCTCTTTTACAGCTAAACAGTAAGCAAGCACATTATCAGGGTCCCTGTCCTGCAATAGGAATTGTGCAAGCTCATGTGATGCAGCAGCAGCTTGATTTATATTATTAATGCATATAAATATGTTGGATGTGTTTTAATCTTGCAGACATTTTTAGTTTCAATCGTGTGATGTGACTATATATTTTACAAAAAAAAAACTGCAGAAAGTTTTGCCATGAAAATTTGAATTACGCACGATGGGTATACCGCTCGATGGTGGAGTCATTGCAAAAGCGACTACCACTGTCCCATTGGTTTGCTGCATGGTGGTTTGCTGCTGCTGCTGCTGCTGCTGCTGCATAGAGTTTCATGCAATAATGGTTTGCTGTGAAGACGGCACACTGCCCCCGTTCCACTATACCATTTGTGAATGTACACATGGCTGCTTAGAGTTTCTAAAATAGAATTTTAGGAAACTCTATGCGTTAATGCACACGACCATTAGGGAGGGTTTGCAAAGTGAGAAATTTCGAGTTCTTGCACCGTTCGCCACAAGTGGCTCTACCGACATTATTCATCACTAACCAACAGACTAGGTGTGGAAGATGGAATCACTTATCTATTAAAGGATATCTATAAAAGTAGCAAAGTAGATATAAAATGGAAAAAACAGATATCCAAGCCTACAGAGATATAACAAGGGCTTAGGCAGGGCTGTCCTCTGTCAGCCTTGTTATTCATGGTGCACCTGCAAGGATTAGAGGCCAAATTAGAGGGGAGTGGACTTGGCTTCAACCTCTCTTTCGTCAAACAAGGAAAACTCGTTGAACAGGCACTACCAGCATTGATGTACGCAGATGATATAGTGCTTATGACCGACAACAAGGAAGGTCTGCAGAGTTTGATGGACATCTGCGGTAATGAGGGAGATGGGTTAGGTTTCAGATTCAGTAAGAAAAAATCAGCAGTCATGATTTTTCGAGATCGGGCAGCGGCTAACGCCGCCTAGCCGTAATACATAGTGAACCAAAAACTAGATGCATCTTTTTTTTTTCCCCTTTAAATAGTGAAGTTGAGGACTGGTACTTTGCAGTAAAGTGTGCAATTTTTACTCGTGCCTCGATTTTAGCCACAAATCAGATAACCTCCTTGTCAATTCTACCCACTTAAAGTATATTTTGCTCTCGCTGTCCCTAAACGCCAGTGCTTTGAAAAACTTTGTGGCATCATCCTGAACTATAGGGTGAAGCCCTTTACAGAAAATTATCAGGTGTTCGGCAGTTTCCTTCTCCTCTCCAAACGCACTGCATACCGTGTCTGCCCCTTCGTATTGGACCGATACGTCTTGGTTCACAGTACTCCAGTGGCGTAACTAGATAGGACGGCGCCCAGGGCAAATATATTTCCGCGCCCCTCATTATCCCCCCCCCCCCCCATTAAAAGCGCTAATGTAGGCTTCCGCGATTGCCTACTGGCGCGCGGCGGGCCATTTCGGAGGCCAAGGGCCACCAGTTCTGATTTCGATGAGCTACGCCCGCGTTTTGTATAGTATTTTTCTTTTTTTTATTCAAACTTCCGGAAGTCCCTTACCCGTCATTGTTCTCTTCCAGTCCACACTGCAAAAAGCTTGACGGCACGGGCGCTTCCCAGGCCCAAGTTTCTCGTACCTAAGCTTTCTTACCAAGTTTCTTACCAAGTTTCTCGTACCTAAGCTTTCGCGCTATTTGTGCATCCCAAGGAATGCAGGGTGAGTACAAAACAAAGCAACCAGCTAGACACCGCGCCCTCGGGTCTGGTATGGGGGTTAAACTGGTCGGAGTGTTCTGCCGTTTCGCTCCGTTCGCTGTTCCATTGATGGAGGTCATCCTTGTGCGGCCGCCATTCTTTCAGGGAAGATGGCCATAGCCTTAGCCTTAAGGTTTCAGGAGCGTAGAGGGGAGCCATCAGTTATTTTATCCGACTCCCAGGAAGCCTGCCGGCTCTTTTTAAAGGGCCGCCTTCCAGCAATGGGGCTGAGGCTGCTAGGATCCAAACTCACTCACCACCATCGCTTGATCTGGTGCCCGGGACACGCAGGTCTCGAAGGCAATGAAAGGGCGGACGCTCTAGCTCGTGCGTTTTGTAACCGAGCGGAGAGTCCATCTCTTTCATTGACCATGCCAATTTTACCTAGGGAGATTCTAGCTCACCAGCGCTTCACGCGTCAAAAATGTGGAACACCTCACAGATCCCTTAATGGGGAAGAGGCCACTGACCTTAGAAAAATTCAAACGGATGTATTTCCGCACCTACTGAAGTTACACGCGATACATCCAACTCTTTACCCGGCTGTATGTCCGTGGTGCGGTGGAAGACCGACTCTCTACCACATATCGTGGGGGTGCGATCGTAAACCAAGCGACATAACCAATTTTCTCGGCGAACCTTTAACACCTAGTATGGAGCAGTGGGAGGCACACCTCGCTAGCTCGGACCCCAGGGGTGCAGCTCGCACTACTGGATCAAGTCCGGCGGGCGGCTAAGGCCAGTGGAGCCCTGGACGTAGGGCCCCAACCATAAAGGCTCTAAAACGCCCCTCTCCCTTTCCCCTTCAATAAAGTTTTACTCTCTCTCAGGGAAGTTCTTGGTTTCTCCAACGTACGAAGCGGGGCAGTCGGCACATGCTGTCGGGTACACTACGCTCTGCGCTTTTTTCGCAGGTGCGTGTTCTTTGGGCCAAAGGATGAACCTGCCCATGGCGGTGGATGGCATGTGGGAAACGTTGACCCCCGCCCTTCTATTGCTTTGCTGGCGCCCGCGATGCAGGGAATCAACAAACGTCGCCGTCGTGTCACGCTTTCTCCGTCTTTCCTCCAGAGAACTCTGCGAATAAACGCCTTTGTTTAGCCTTTGGTGCCGAGGTCACGGATTACATTCGCCCTTCCTTCCGCCGCTGCGTGGACGATTAGTCGTTGGACGATCGGCTATTTCGTTGGAGTTTTCTGTTCTTACTCAAAAAAGGTGCATTCGAACTTTTTATTTTATTTTGTTTACGTACGTGGTTGGTTTCAGGGAAGCTTTCAGTAAGTGGTTTGGGAGGCTGGTGGGGTTCGCTGAAACTCATCTAACCCAGTGCTGCGGAGCACAAAACAAAGCTTAGCCGAGGGTCATGGGAAGGCACGGAGGTAGCGCAGCAAAATGAAAATAGAGGATCCTTTTCCCGATGCAAAAGCCATTGCGGCAACCCTTTCCTTCACCACCATCCCCACTTCCAGTCGTACATTACAACCTCGCCCCTCCCCCCTTCCAGGCGGTTTTACGGAAAAAAACATTGACAACCTTTCCAGGGGGCGCCAACCCGAGGACTCGGCTTGGCGCCCCCTCCCTAGTGGCGCCCGGGGCACTTGTACCCCCTTGCCCCCCCTAGTTACGCCACTGCAGTACTCTCGTCCTAGCCACAAACAGTAGAGAACAATTTCCTGCTTAAAAGTTCGATAGATCTCTATAGTGCAGACTTTTTAATCATGCCTATTCTCCACATGTCGGTCTCCATTTCCTTCATCTTCTGAACCGATAGTTCTTTTTAGTTTGGCCCCCTACTCGTTTCTAAATATTTACCCGTCGATTTTCTGTTTCGCTTTCTCCATTTTGTATTGACATTCCTTATGTACAAGTAGTTGAAAACCTTCCTAGCCCAAAACTCCTCCCCCCATTTCTCTTAATCACTTCTCAAATTTTATCTTGCTCCCAAAACCGCCATATGATTATGAGAGACGCCGTAGTGGAGGGCTCCCGAAATTTGACCACCTGGGGTTTGTCAACGTGCAGCCAAATCTGGGCACACGGGCCTACAACATTTCCGCCTCCATCAAAAATGCAACCGGAATTTGAACCCGCGACCTGTGGGTCAGCAGCCGAGTACCTTAGCCACTAGACCACCGCGGCGGGGCTGAAGCCAAGTGCACTCCTCTGTTATTTGGCCTCTAATCCTTGTAGGTATAGGCGCCACCACTAACGGTGAGTGGTTGAACGAGACAGACTAATAAGAACCCTGCTATCTGGGCATGTCAGGAGTGCAGTAGGTCGTGGAGTTAATGGTTAATGAAATCTGGCGCTAATGAGCTGCTGGATGCAACATAGAGTTTCTCAAAATTGTAAGTATTATGGAAAACTCCATGGGATGCAATATGCAAGGGAATGACGGGATACGTGAACGAGCTTCGAACTTGGCTTAAATTTGTATACCTCAAATTTGTAACGAAGCTTCACGTTACAATGATTGATTTCTTACTAAAAGAACACGTAATCAGCTATTTATTATTTGTCATTGCACAAAACATGTTTTATTTAACGCTAGAATCTTCTACGTAGATGTACGATTTCACGAGGCGAAAAAAATAATCAACAGCTGCTAAGCTTGACAGGCAGACGACAAAGCAAGCGTTCTTTCCGCCACGTTTATATCGTGTTTCTTTTCTTCGCCGTTTGGTTGTGCCGTCAAGGTGAGTAGAATTTATTTTAGTATTTAATACGCGTGAATGAGATCCGCTTATAAACATTTTGTTTTAGAGAAGTTTTATTTATGCAGTCGTATTTGCGTTTGAGCCGAAGCCCCGCCAGAGTGTACTAGAAGTGTTGAGTGGCGTGACCACGCCTCGCCGCCTGATCCCTTCCGCGTTGCCCGCAGCAGCAGCGCTGCAGTCGAATAGTACTGAAAGATCCGCGTGCAGGAACTGCTATGTGCTTCGGCTCCTCCCTTGGACTTTCTTGATGCAGATTTCTTCGTACCTGCCCATCATTCATGTCTAGCACATGATACCATAGCCCTTGAAGTATGACACGCCAATCTACTGTATTTGAGCTCCATAAAAGTTCTTGTGAGTGATCGAAAATATTTCCGAAAGGGGTGTGTCCTATACTGATAACTGAGCCGATTTATTGGAAGTTAGCTGTGCTCAGAAAGCTGTGAGATTAAAAAAACAATCACACGCACGCAGAACCAGAAATTTGCTCACTTGCAATGGCGTTACGCCAATAGAATATTTGGAAAGCAGCACAATTTAATCTGTCGATACTAAATGACACCTGGTTACACTGAATTTACGCAGATTAACAGACGGGATATATATACAATTGGCACTTTTTAATATGTTTGTGTGTTGTTCTTTATAAGTTTAATATGTATTAAGCTTTTCGCAAAGCAACAATTACTATCTTCCGCAAAACTGGCATGATAAAACAGAGTCGTCACCGATCTAAATGTTGTGACAACGTTGCTATACTCGGGATTTCTCGTGAAACAATCGAGCGTATGTAAGCTCATATGAGGAACACTGTGCTCTGCATATCATAGAGACTGCCGACAATCAAGTATCAATCACGGTTTTGATACTTCTTCTCTCTTTGTAGTTCGCCAGTAGCCACTTATGATGCAATGCAGCTCAAAGCGCTGATTGAGTAAGAAGCTAGGCGGATCCGTGCAAATGCCGATTGACATTTTTTTGTCTGGGTCGGCAGGCTCTTGAAACAGTGAATGTATCGATCCAATATCGGCGTGCCTGCATATTCACTCGTGCACCTTGACGCGTAGCAGGTACGTCCACTGATAAAGGCTCAGAAACGCATTAACCGCGCTAAAAACATGCAATTACACGCTTTCGCAGGCTCGAGCGCGCGCGCGCTCCCAATGCAGACGTTTCTGAGATCTTCAGTACCATGGGACTACAGCGCCGCCGCTACTGTCACCCGCCGGAGAATCGGCCGAGATGCGGCGCCGCCGCCTCGTTCACTCCACTGCCCCCTTCTAATACACTGTAGCCAGTTGTAAGGTAGAGGTGTTCTGCAGTGTGTATCAAGAAACTCTATCGTGTTCTGTCAGGTGTTCTGTGGTTCTGTGCTGTAGCCCCGCTTAACACCAGCCAACACAAGCCTCGCAGACACAACGTGTTCTGTGACACAACTCTCCGGGCCAAATGCGAGCAGCAGCCGATCAAAGCGCATTCCGACGAGCCGATATCCCACGGTGCAAGCTCTTGAAGGAAGTCTCCCGTCGGGGACGACTGACCGGCCAGATAATACCGTCATTCTCAGTGCTCCAATATCGCCCCTTAAGAAATTCGCATAGGCGGTGGCGCCACACTTCCCTCTAGGTAGAGTACTAGAATAAGGTTGTAGTACACTATCTCTACTATGGAGGCCAGGGTGTAGAATTGGTAAAATGACGGAGCACGCTCGCCTCTACGCAACGCCGCGATGAACGCCAGTGTCAGCGCTGCGGAGAAGGCGGCTCGGGCCGCCGCTGCTGCTGCTGCGAAACGGGAACGACGACGTCAACGGCGGCTAACGAACCCAGAAATCCGGGCTCGGGAAGCCGAATCGAAACGTCGACGTCGAGCAGCGAATCTTGAAGCGGCTCGTCAATATGAAACCGCAAAGAAACGTCAACGGCGGCTATTGGACCCTGAATTCCGGGCTAGGGAAGCCGAATTGAGACGTCGACGTCGAGCAGCGAACCTCGAGGTGGTGCGACGACGCGAAGCCGAAGCGAAACGTAGACACCGAGCAGCGAAACGTAGACGCAGGGTAGCAGATCCCGAAGTGGCGCCGCAACGCGAGTCGGCGGCGAAGGCAACGCATCGCATGAAGCAACTGCTGCAACCGGCCACAGATGGCGCCGACGCGTGGTTCAAGCTCGAGTTCGTGGATCGAAGCTTCGGGCACATCTGCAAGGTATGCTACCAACTGTGGTTCACCAACAACTTGACCAAAGTCACAGTAGCATCCACAATGAACAGCACCGTAACGTCGTTATCGGTGTGCTCCAACAAGTGTTCGGGCCGATTAACAGCGACTACAGTGAATTCAGTGTGCTCCACTTGCATGAACGCGTTAACACCAGGCAAGGTGGCCGCCATGAGCGTGACTAACAGCTACCGCTACCCGCCAAGACATATGAGCTGCTTCGCATGCTACTTGGACTTCCCTTTACGGGGAGATGTTGTTATTCCATCTAAAAAGTCGCATATTTGCACAGTTGTTTATCAGCATGGTTCACCTCCATGCCTGCATAGCTGGTGTGACATCAGCATAGTTGTCGACATTGTAGCCCAGATGTTCTCTGTAGGGATGCTGGGTCGTGTTCAGGGGTTTCAGGCGTTCGAAAAGCGATGAGTCGGCAGTGCACAGTGCACGCAGCTGAAGAAGAGGCCACTTACCTCGAAGCTAGGCATGCAACGGCCCGAGAATGTAGTCGTAAACGACGATCAGATCCCGACTACGCCCGAAGGGAACGGGTTGATGATGCGTTTGCCTGGTGTGAGTACGGCCTAGTACAAGTGACGAAAGGCCTGCACTTCTACCGCAAGGATTAGCCACAGCTAGGTTTCCTCGCGAGTTTCTGGTCCTGGAGTCTGGGCAAGGTCTGTGACTGGCGGTGGTTTTGAACTGTAATAATCTGCGTAGCATGTTGAACTCGGTTCGATGCAATAGAAAAAAAAAAACGTGTGAAAGGCCGGCAAGTGTTGCAGGATCGACATATTTCAGTTTCGTTGCTTCTGAAGCTTTACACGTTTAGAGTGAACTTTCATGTTGTTATTTCGCAGCTGTGCATTTTGAAGTACCTGATCACATGAACAATTGTTACGTAACACTTTGTGGTACTTGCAGCCTTCGAATCCGCTTTGCGCCGGATAGCCTTTTTGATATCCTCATTGTGGCTGCCGCTTTCACAAAAAAAAAAAAAAAAATGTTCGCATCGGCGCGCATGTTTTCTTGCAGGAAAATTCGAGGGAATCTCTAGGGGATGTTTTGAAAGGTGAAGGACAATTCCCTAAAAAGGAAATCTCCCCTCTATGCGGCCGCGGTTTTGCATCGGCGAGCAGCGAAACCACAGCTTTGGAATTCGAAGGTTGCGGATTTGCGCTCACATGAATAAATGAAGGAAAAACAAAGGCAGTAATGTTTCATTTACGTAATAAACAATTTCAGGTAAACCTCATTAAATTGAACAATAGAATACTGAGAATGTAAATATTACTGTCTTTCAGATCACTCGGTGTATGTTTCCCTGAAACTATGTCATGGGATTACCAAATGAATCAATTAGTAAATTATCTAGAGAAATAGCTGCAATTTTTTGCCATTGTATTATAAAAAGTAAATGTTTGTTCACCTATAGACCTTGTCGCATTTATAGAATGGAAAAAATTGAGAATAATATTGCTCTGACACAACTGGCATCGTTACAGCAACATAACTCTTTTTATAAATTTCGTCATTCAGAACCTTGCAGTGTTAATGAAAACAGAACTACTAGTTATGGTGACCAAATGCTACAGTTTGTTTACCGACTGTTCTAAATCAAAATCAATTAGAGAAAATGGTCTCTATGTATCTACTTTGTCGCTAGAAAGGCTATGCGACATATTTATGTAATTGCTTGTGCTGCCGTGAGTTCATATGTTTTTGTTTTTCTCTGTCTTCATCACTACAGCTATTTATACTCTTGTTTTTCACATGTTTCCACTGCAACCCTGTTCATTAATTCTTACAATGGTTCTTTACTGTTTTTACCGTTTTGTTCATGCATAGTGTAAATAGCATGCTTCTGTTCAACCGCTGTAACTGCTCAGTGTATGAGGTGGCCAGAAGCCTCTCAAGCTGCTTAATGTAGCTTTTCGCCTGGTCATTTTTGCAACCTTGTTGCGAAATAAACTCAAATCAATTCATTTAAATCGGTCATCATGCGACCAGACAGATAAAAGCAAGAAGTAATGTCCCATATGTGCTCTCTTTGGCTTAGCTGTCCATAGGATCACTCGCCATGGTGCGCTATGGTGTTCCACTGCTGAGGCCGCGGGATCGAATCCCAGCAGAACTCTCATAGGGGGCGAGAACGTCGTAGGCTCGTGTAGCTAGATTAGGTGCATAACAAGTGACCCTAGGTGGTCAAAATTTGCCGAGCCCTTCACTGTGGCGCCCCTCACGATCAAATAATTTTGGGACATTAAACCTCAATAGTGTTCTCTCCCTTGGATTCATTTTGGTGTTTAGCAACGTGCATCCAGTATTTTTTCAGTCGCTGTGTAGGTGCTGATGCCCTCTTACACTTATGGTGTAGTGTTAAGGCGTACTCGTTCCCAGTTCATGTAGTGACATTGGCTTTCGCGGATAATTGCATTCTTGGATGCCCTATATATATCACGTTCTGCTTTTTTTGCCATTAGATTGCATCGCCGGCACAACCAACTGGAGTCCTTCGAGCGAAGCGTTCTGTGCAGCATGACCAGCCCACATCCTGTGAGAAGGGTGTGTCCAAATCAACACAGGCTAATATAGTCACTCAAATGGTCTCTGCATGGACGCAATCCGAAGAGGTGCAAGATTTATATGATTCCTCCTCGCCACTGAAAGTGCCACAGCCAAGCAAAGGTGCACCCTTATGCATATCAGTACTATTACTGTCATTTACTTCTAATAATTCAAACAAAATTCGAGGGCCCCTTTGAGTTTGAATTAACAAGGGTCGACTGTATATAGTGGAGCATAGGTTGGCGAAATAACTGGCAAGTCGGCTCATTCGGACTCTGATTGAGCCGCGAGTCTGTGTGAGCAATATTTTGGGGAGTTTGAGTCCCAGTGAGTTCAGTTGAAAAAAAAAAAATTTAGTGAGTGGCGAGTTTGGTTCAGGAAAATCTTGTAGAGTGAGTCCTAAGCGCAAAATATATTAAATGAGTGAGTTTCACTCTCAAGCTCCACAATTTTCGCTCACCTATGTAGGGGACTAAAACAAAAACGCTGACTAAGGTAAAATGAAGAAAATTTTTAACAACTTTCTGTTTTTTTTACAGTGTGGAGAAAAGCAAAGTCTTTTTTAAAAATATTTGTGTATTTTACGTTGGTCGGCGTTTGTTTTCTTTAACTGTTTGTCCTCCACCAAACGAGATTCTGTCAAACTCTTGATTATACTCTTTGTTATATATGATACTTCACTGTATTGAGATTCAAACGTTGCGCCGCTCTGGTATTTGTGGTAACTGCTGATACGAAGGTCGTGGGACCGAATCCTAACCTTGGTGGGCACATTTCTCGTGGAGGCTAAAATGCTCATGGCTAATGTATTTAGTTGTGTGAGATAGTCGACATTTTCTAAGTCCTTTACTATGGTGTCCCTCATAATCATATCGTGGTTTCGGGACATTAAGCCCCAACAGTAATTATCCATCAATTTTCAAGTCAAATGTGTCACCACATTGTTGCGACACCTTATCTCTTTCCGTCTTTAGGCCATAAAGCAGCATCATTTGGATTGCAGAGGACCAAGGTTAGTGGCTCCAGCACCTATGAAAGTCATGGAAGGCCCCAGTGCATACGCAAAAGGCTGCTGAAAAGATAACATGGTGTACAGGCATCTCGGAGGCCAACTTATACTCTACCGCGGTCTCCTGTTAGATGCCATCCCACGATCTCAAAGACAGCGACGTCGTTTCTTGATCATCGGAACCGCTATCGCAGGACGTAAGTGCACCACAGTTAGTATAAGGTATGCAGAGTGGAGGTTCGGGCTTGGACCCGGGCAGACGCCCGAGTGCTGCAGTGAAGAGTCTCTTCACCGGAGTACGGCTCCTCCTTTGCGCTACCACCAAGCACTCAAGTCATTGAGGGGCACCTATTCTGAACCTCTACACCTTCCCTCCTTAGCTAGTGTAGGAGCTAGCCGAGGAGTAGGAAATTAATCGGCGCAGTCGACAGGATTGGAGAGCCCACAGCGAGGAAAGCGCTAAAATGCGGGGAAGCTCACAAGATGCTCACCGCTTTTGGGAGCTACCGTTGTGCTGCGAGAAGTAGCATCAGGACACTCGCTGCTTTGGTATCTGCTGGCGTGCTGATCAACGAACCTGCTGATAAACTTGGGAGCCAGGAGTTGGGCAGCCCAAGAGCGCTGCGCCTCAGTAAACTAGAGCAGAACAGAAAGGACAGTCCACACGGCTAACTTCAGACAACGACAGGGGCGGCCTGGTGGAGCTCCCGGAGCATCAAAGGATTCGTCGCAATCAGCGTTGGCGACGAGGCGATGTTATTCCAACTGACAAGGTCATCGGGCGACGCATCACTGCAAGGTGAGGCCTGATTTGTGCTCTCTCAAGCGCCCCCCCCCCCCTTTTTTTTTTACTGAGGCTCGCTCTGCGAGATGGCAGATTGTAATAGAAATGTCATGAAAGGTGACAGTGTGAATGAAACGGACTGCACCTGCGAGTTTATGCTTGAGATAGAAGCGCCAAAGCTAAAGCTTGAGCTCAAGAAGATGATACGGGCTTCATCAGAACATTCGGACAACCGGAACCATGTCTCTGATGTGGCCACTTCACACATGAGGTCAGAAGGCATTATTTTTAATCCTAGGAATGAATACCAAGCATGGAAAAATCCAATCCCTTTCACGTGAGCACCCGCAAAGAAGGTTGGTGTGGCCCGAACCTTATTATCATGCCAGGCTATGGAGGGAGAGCTGATGCACTGATCACTTCATTTCTCACCATATCAATTTTTTTTTTCGCAGGGAAGGGGAAGGAATGGGAATTTTCATGTTTTTTAGTTTATTAGATTCAGAATGGTGCCTCCAGATGTTGTGTGCTGAGTCCTCACTTGCATTGGCCTGTTGTCAGCAATTAAGTGTGCTTTAATGTAAAGATATTTAGCTGCTAGTGAAGAACTATAGTTTGTATTTTCTTGCCTTTGTCGTTTATGCACTGCCTTCAAGATATTAAAGAACTATCACCAACTTGCTCAGCTATCAATTCTGCTACAACACCTTTGCAGCGTAGCTCATTCAGAGTTCTGGCTTCTTTCAGCAATGCCTCTAGGCTTGGGATATCAAAGAGGACCAGCAGTCGAATGGAGGAATATTGAAATGGTGATGGCATCACAGATGGTGATGATGGGTGCAGACTGACAGCGAGCTCACCTTTAATGAAGAAGGAGAGAAAAGGCCCTGCCACAGTCAATCGAGAGCCTGTACTTGTCATCGTCAGTGACAGCGCACTTCGCTCATCGAGGTTTGAGGACCTGGAGGCTTTGAATCGCCGTGAACTTTTCAATGCAACCTGTGCCTACAGACGATTGTACAATAGACTACTTTTAAACGAAACCAGAAGCGACCAAGAAAATGTGTTTCCTTCAAGAGGAGTTTCGTTTACTGAGAGATAAACAGGGGTATATATTCAAGTACCAAACCAAACATATTAGTGGAAGTTGTTTCATTTAAGCAGTAATTTCATTTGAGAGGGTTTCCTTTAATAGGAGTCTACTGTAATGTGAAATCGTCTCTCCACGTCTGCCAATTCCGCGAGCACACGCTTGGTCGCATGCAGAGGTTGCTTTCAGCAAATGATTGCAAATAAATTTCACTCAGAGGCTCGTTTACACCAATAGATTCCATGGTGTTGAGTCAGATTTCTTGCTCTAATTTCAGTAAAATTAATTTTGCTATTCTTTCCACCCGCTATCCTGCCTCGCCATCCTTTGATCCCTCCCGACTAGCTCTGCTGGTCCCTCGAGGGCAGGGATAAACTGCTTTGTTTCCCACCGCAACCTGCTGTTATGCGCTTGCTGCTTTTCGGTGCGAGCCGTGCATTCTCATGTGAAGTGATGTAGAGCGTCAGTGTGCTACCCCTCCGCGAGCATGTGAATTGGTATTCTGTGGGGTAATACGTATGTAATCTGTGGATGTTACCTGTTAAAGTCTGATTGATTTGATTTGATTTGTGGGGTCTAACGTCCCAAAATCACCATTTGATTATGAGAGACGCCGTAGTGGAGGGCTCCGGAAATTTTGACCACCTGAGGTTACCTGTTAAAGTCGAAGACAATCTTTCCATCACAGGTGGGACTCCACTTAGCTAGGACATCGCCTCGCGCTGGCTAGCAACTGCTGGCGCAGTTGCACGCGGTGCCCTTACACTGTGCGTACCTTTTGCCCCACTTCTGCCTAAGGCTTAAAGTCGGGGGGGGGGGGGGGGGGGGGGGGCACATGTCAATTTTTTAAAGGGGCCCTGCAACAGTTTTTGAGCATGGTCAGAAAACGCTGCCGATCGGAAGGAGAGGCTCCCAACAACACGCGAGCAAAATATAGCACAGCACGCGGCCTGGAATTCACAATAAATTATCAAAGTCAGCTAAAAATTGTTTTCTCTCGACAAATCACGTTATATGCCC
This sequence comes from Rhipicephalus annulatus, assembly GCA_013436015.1. Classification (NCBI taxonomy): domain Eukaryota; kingdom Metazoa; phylum Arthropoda; class Arachnida; order Ixodida; family Ixodidae; genus Rhipicephalus; species Rhipicephalus annulatus. The sequence goes on along the minus strand of WOVY01010372.1, from coordinate 365,491 downwards.
GAAAATCACACGTCAACGACCCATCTATCAGCCATTGGCTGATTTGAACATGGCGTGCTTGCTTGTTGCAGAGATCACCGCAAGAAGCCGCTACTTGCCCGTGCATGCGCACGCGATCACACTGAAAAAGGCGCGCATTCGAAGAAAAAAATGTGCTCAAGGTCGCAAAGCACGCGTGACGTTTTTCTGTGGTCCTGCCATCCCTTCCTGCTTAGCTTTCAGCGCTATCATTGGGACGAGTGAAGAGAGAATGCAATTGCAGCATGCGACAAACCTTTGCAACTGCACTCGCACTGGATGGGTTCATAAAATTTTCGCAGCATTGAATTCGTGAGGCAATAAGCTCTTCCAGTGAATTCATTCCATGGTTACTTGATAAAGTGTTTCAGGGCCCCTTTAAGGGGGTGCAACACCCCACCATGGCTGGTCCGTCAACTGCAGGGCAATAGCACCCAGTCGACAAGCTCTGGAGTTTATTTCTAAAATTTTTTTAGTAGTGTTTTGTGCCAGTAAATTGTCATGCTCTAATTTTTTTTAATGATTTAGTCACGAATGTTGGGTTGATGTGGCACCACGTTGTGAAATGACAATGTGGTATAGATGCATTTATGAAACAGTGATAGCAGGGCAGTGTCTCGACGATCATGTGAGAGAAACTGTTAAGTCGAATTTCAATTGTGAAGTCCGAGTCTTTATTTCAGACATGCATGCAAAAATTACATGGCTAAGGAGGAGGGAAAGCCACACAGTCGCAGCTTCATATTGCTCCCTTTTTCCCGGATACTGCTTTAGTTATTGATATACTGATTTAGTTATAATACTGATAGCTATAATGATACAGATTTAGATACTGAATAAAATACTGATTTAGTTATAATGCTTTAGTTATTGTTGTAAAAACATAAAATTAAATGTACAGGCTCATTTTGTATAGATCTGAATTTTTCAATTAGATATTTACGATGGGGAGGCATGCTGCTCGCTCAGACGAAGCTGTACAAATGTTAGGTAAGCTAGTTTGTGGATATGCATGTCACCTGTTGATCTGGCGGCATTCGTGCACGCTTCTGCACTATGAGTTGAGCTCAAAAGGGTAGATGCTAGATAAACACCAAGATGTTTTTACTTCGTGTCATGCAAGACATTAGTGCTATTTTGAGCTCTAAATATGTAGGTGTACTACACCTGTGGCTATAACATGATTTTATGTTTGGAAATGCTAAGCTTTATAAGCCAAGTGTAGTACCAAAAGAGAAACCAGTTCAAGATCCCTATGGAGGACTAGAAGATGGTCATTAGTCGTCTGCAAAAATGCGTATGTGTGATGGAATATTTATTTTGGGGAAGTCAAAAATGTGTGTAAGAAACAGCAATGGCAAAATAACACTTCCCTGAGCACCCATTAATAACACTATGAAGCACCCATTAGCGGCATGTTGTGTGTGGCGCAGCTAATGGGTGCCAAAATGTTGCCATCAACCACGCTCCGAAAAGTGCACCTAGTAAGTCGCCACTAGGTGTGACAGGCTGTTCTGTCACCTGACCACAGTAGGGGTTGCCAGCCACCATACTCTGGACATCAACAGCGCTTGGGGTATCGGAGCTGGCTCACCCATGGAGGATGCTTTATTGGTGTTTTTAATTGTGCGCTTAGGCATGCTTCTTCCGTCTCGTTAAAACACCTTTGGGTGCTTTGTCTGCACACTCGAAACTATTGCAATTTAGTCAACATAATGGCATATTTCTCAAACGACCAGAACATGCTCGCACTACCCATCAACTGCCTCATCTGTGTAACATTCCGACACAGGAACGTAGGTAAGTTTTGTCTTGAGGTGCGCAAACCCGTGTTGCATCACAATTGGAAGAGGCGAAAAATGCTGGTGTGGCTTGAGGAGGCAAGTGCTTCTGTTGCACCTCCCCTTGCCAACGTCCATGTTGTCTCGTCAGTACTACTTTGTGTTTCCCACTGATGTTGCCAGAGAAGAATGTCGCACGTGTCAGGTACTCCTTTTCAAGGCCCTTGATCTTCATTTGACTGCACAACAAACTGTTCGCTTCAGTCACATGCTGAAGCACAAGCATAGAAGTCATGATGTGTGTGCACAATTAATGAAATTGAAAAAGAACAACCTAGTAAAATTTTCAACAGACAGTTCAGTCAATGCAGTAGGTATGGGGAGCACTTGTGGACCTGGATGCAGTACCAGGCATCCAGTTATGATGTTGTAGTGTACTCATGTACCCACAGGTATGCAAATTAAACCTGACTGTCCGGAGTTGTTCGAGTAGCAGAAAATGTGAGCTTGTCTGTACATGTGCAAAGCACGCTGTACGTAGCGCTGACGTGTAAAAACTTTTTCACCAGGATACATGGGTCGGCAAAACTTGTGGAGCTTGCTCAGACTCGCTCACAAAAGGCATTTTTTGCGCAGGGCTCGTTCATGCTCTTTATTTTCCCGAGCCGGACTCGCCCTCACTCAAATGTTTTTCAACCGGATTGGCTCGGACTCAAACATACCTAAACAATGCTCACTCAGACTCCCGACTTGATCAGAGTCTGAGGGAGTCTGCTTGTGAGTCCGATAGCCTGGAATTTGCTTCTTTGACCATGGTGTCAATGCTCTTAAAAACCTTGATATTCCACATAATTGGTGCTCTTCTGGGTGCCTTCCAGGGTAAAATGATGACAGAGTTCACAAATGTTACAAACCCCTGCTCGGGTAGCCCTTTCTGCAATGCTGTAGCGTAAAGCACCCAAGAGTCGCATAGGCGACCCATACTGAAGAGAACCTACAGTGCATAGTCATGATACATGGGAGACAATTTCCACAGCTGAACTGTTATGCGACCTTCAGCTTATTACTGTGTAGAGGTAAAACTGCTCCTCAGTTGGTGTTTTCCAAGTGTGCTGCCGGAAGTGACCACTGTCGAAAGTAAAGGGCTCCGCCCTTCCCCCACCCGCAATAGATACGCCTATGCCTCCAACATAGCTGTCGTCGGAAGTCCCCTGGCCCCTCCGTTTGTAGAGATCGTGAGAATGCAGAGCTTCCATGCGCACTGCGGCTAGCTTCGCTTCTTACGGAGCTGCGGAGTTACGCGTGGTACAAGACGCCTGCAATGCATAGTGAGAGAGTGTGCGTGACGCATGAGCGCTGGCAGCTTTTCCCCCGTTTTTTGTAGCGAGCGCTACGTTGCTCGTCGTATTCTCGCCGTGGCCGGTGGCCACACCCCGTGCTAAGCCGTTGCCTAACAACCGCCGCAGCCGGCAGCGCCGCTCGCCGCGCCATCTCGCGTGACGTCAGGGAAGCCGAAAATCGAACGCGTTGCACCTGGTTGCACCAACAGAGGAGCCGGTGTTGCATATATGGACGGGGCAGCTCCGTCGGATATGTCGACAGATATGAAAAGTGAGTCGGAGAAACTGAAAGAAGCCAGGCTTCGTCGTCGGAACGAGAAGAAGCGGAGAAAACGAGCCGAAGAGACGGAAGAAGAACGAGCCGCACGCCTCGAAAAGCGTCGCCAGTACGAAGCGGCCAGGCGAGTGCATCCAATTGGTAGCTCGTTGTCTTGTTCGCCACCTCGTGCCAGAGCCGCGGATCGACGACGGAATGAAACCAGGAGGATGCAGCGAGCTACGGAAACAGAAATAGAACGTGCTCGCCGTATCGAACAGAGGCGGCTGACTGACGCAGCTCGGAGAGCGGCGCGCTTAGCCGCCGATAAAACGCAGTTGGTTGCCGTAAAGGCTCGTCGGGTGAAGGGCCATGTGATGCGACTGTCTGAAAGTTCTGGTGCGACGCGCAAGTTCCGAACGGACTTTACAGACAATCCGTCTGAATTTGTAAGTGATGTTTGCAAAATACTTGGGCATATGCGAGACTTGAGATTCTGGTGAGTAGCGCACGCATTGCGCATGCGCTGGTTCTCATTCATCACCTTACTTAACCAATTGGTTAAGCCAGTTAAGTCGTACCTGAGTAAGGTGATGAATGAGGACCAGAGGCGAGTGTTTGTGCCGCGTGTAATAACTTTTTACAAAAGCAAAATATCTCGATTTAGAGCGTAACGTGTATCGATACCCGCCGATTTCATCAGGGCTACCATGGTTGATCGACGTGGCGAAAAGGCGATTGGGTTGGTTTATGTCAAAGTCTTGACAGGAACATTAACCAGTCTTTGGCAGTTTTCTCCTCTCCGCATGCACTGCATACCGTGTCTACCCCTTTGTATTCGGCCCGATATGTCTTGGTTCGCAATAATCCTGTCCTAGCCTCAAACACTAGAGAACTACCACGAGTATTAACATAGATCCTTTCCTTGGCAATTTCCTGCTTAAATGTTCGATAGATCTCTAGTGCAGTCTTCTTAATCATGCCAATTCTCCACAGATTGGTCTCAGCTTCCTTCACCTTCTTTTTAACGGATAATTCTTGTTTGTTTGGCCCCCTGCTGTTTTCTAAGTATTTACCCGTCGATTTTCTGGTTCGCTTCCTCCATTTTGTATCGACATTCTTCATGTACAAGTAGCTGAATACCTTCCCAGCCCAACGCTCCTCCCCCATTTCTCTCAATCGCTTCTCAAATTTTATCTTGCTGCTAGCTTCCCTGCCCTCAAATGATGTCCATCCCATATTACCTTGTACTCCCTGATTTGGTGTATTCCCGTGAGCTCCTAAGGCAAGCCTACCTATTCCACGTTGCTTAATTTCCAATCTTGCTTGAACTTCTGATCTCACGCGCAAGACCGTATTGCCGAACGTCAGACCAGGAACCATGACCCCTTTCTATATTCCTCTGACAACATCATACCTATTGTAATTCCACAGTGCCCTGTTTTTCATTACCGCTGCATTCCTGTTACCTTTAGTCGTCACGTATATTTCGTGTTAACTTAGGTACTCGGCCCCATTGCTTATCCATACGCCCAGATATTTGTATTTATCTGTTATCTCTAGCGTGGCCTCCTGTATTCTAAGCTCACTACCTCCATTGTCATTAAAAATCATAACTGCTGATTTTTCCTTACTGAATCTGAAATCTAACCTATCTCCCTCATTACCGCAGATGTCCACCAATCTCTGCAAATATTCCTTGTTGTCGGCCATTAGCACTATATCATCTGCGTACATCAATGTTGGTTGTGCCTGTTCAATGAGTTTTCCTTGTTTGACGAAAGAAAGGTTGAAGCACAGTCCACTTCCCTCTAATTTGGCCTCTAATCCTTGTAGGTGCATCATGAATAATAAGGGTGGTGAGAACCAAAGGTCTACCGTAAGATTCCTCACTAACTTGTGAGGATCTTTACCGTTCGGTGGTTATTTCTCCGTGGTCTCTGTTTGGCCGGGAGCTGTATGCATTCGCGAGAACCGCCTCTGCGCATGGATACGTGGTCTCGTTCTGTAATACTGTCTATAAGCATTTTGTTCGTGAAGCGTTTTCATGCGATTGTGACCTCCGAGTCTCCTCCTGGCAACCGTGGCTGGGATTCTCGGCGTCACGTGATGTTTTCTCGTGATCATTCGGCGGTTCTCTAAAATCCCGACGCGACGGCGCTTCAAGGGCGAGGGGGTGTCTTCGCCGACTGTTCGCATACGATTGATCGGTGCCTGGCGCTGCCTCGTAGCTTTTGGTGGTTGTTTTTTGCTGCACTGGGGAAATCTGGCGCCGCTGTTTTACGCCGTCTTCTGCAAGCAGCGGTGCGCGCCGAGTCGAGCGCTCTTTTGTGACCTTCGGCCTTTTTTGTGAGTGCGCCGTGTGCATACTCTTTAAGGGTTGTGTTATTCACCTTTTCATAAACGCCTCCCTGGGCGCCGCCATCAACCCTCCTTGGGCTCGCCCCCTCGAAAATGCACTGGCATCGCTGCGCCCTTAGCCTTTGTACTCCCGCGCACAGCCCATCATGGCAGTGTTTCTTTCCTTCCTGTGAAAAGGTGTATAAGAACTCGTACACAACAGACAAGAGCAAAGTGTACAAACAACGCTTCAGGCTCTGCTGGTTTATGGAGAATAAGTATAAGGAGTGGCTAATGACAATTCCATAAGACGTACCACTTCAAGGCCTTTTGCAAATTTTGCAAATGGTATATTGAGACAAAGAAGGCGAGCATTGAGAAGCACACCACGTCTGCAAAACACGTGGCATGTGTGCCAAGCAAGGGACTACACCCGATGCCAAGCCATGTGTAATGGCTAGCCCAGTACAGCGGGCAGAAGCAACCCTTCCACTTTTTGTCGCTGAGCACTGTGACATGAACACCATCGATCACATCGGAGAAGCTTGCCAGCGAATTTTTCAAGATAGCCAGGTTGCCTCTTAGCTCAAGATTCACCGCACAAAGTGCACTAATATAATAAGGAACGTCCTTGGACCGCACTTCAAAAAATCGTTGTGGGACAATATTGGCCACCAAAAGTACAGCGTTCTGATCGACGAGTCGACCGGTATTAGTGTCCTGAAGCTCCTTGGCATCACCATTAGGCATTTTTCTCTGTGAAACGCTGAGGTTATTTCAACTTTCCTTACCCTACAAGAGCTCAAAAAGTGCGACGCTGAAAGCATCACTTCAGTGCTTTTAGAAGGATTGCGGTCCAAGGGTCTGAACCCAAAAAGCCTTGTTGGCATAGGAGTAGACAATGCGAACTTCATGACTGGTGTGAATAGTGGCGTCTACACGCGTCTGAAAAATGAAATTGCTCATGTTATTATGGTGCGATGCGTTTGTCATTCCCTTCAACTTGCTGTTTCACGTGCGTCGGTTGCCTTGCCGAGAAACATAGAATTTCTGGTGAGGGAGTCATATCGTTGGTTTGCTCACCCCTCAACAAGGAAACTGGAGTACCAAAGCTTATACCGTGAACTAAACGACGGAGAGGCTCCGACTACCATACCGCTAGCCTGTGGGACGCGCTGGCTGTCAATACATGCGGCAGTTAAGAACACTTGCCTAGTGGACCGAACTGAAGGAAGTTTTTGGAAATGCACAGAAAGACAAAAAATTGCTACACGGCAATGATGCTCTATTAAATGTAGAGTGACCCCAAGAACAAATGCAACGTACTCCTGCTGGACTGGGTTGTAGCTGAAGTGCAGAGTGTCAACAAATCATATCAAGCGGAAAACCAAGACCCGGTGAAATTGTTCGAACATCTGGTGATGCTTGTGAAGTCAACAGCCAACAAAGTATCTCTATCAACTTCCCGATACGACGTGTTAACGGTCAATATCCACGAGCATCTTGACCCTAATTCGTACTTTGGTCATTGGTTTGAAACAGCACTCCGAGACGCATGCTTGCCAACTGACGACGAAAAAGAGCTACGCCTTCGCTGTCGACGTATCATCGTGGAACTATGCAAGCAGCTGCGTTAACGGCTTCCCGAAAACATTCAGTTCTTGCAAAAGACTTCTCTCCTTTCTGTAGAGCACGCTATGAAGCTAATACAATAGCTAATTACGAAATCGGCATCGCAGTTCCTCTCTGTGAAAGCCGTGTCCGCTTGCGAAACGCAGTGTAAAAACTTGCGGCACGTAAAATGGTGCTGTACAAACAGAACCGATAGTTTTTGGCAGGAAGTAAGTTCTTACAAGGATGCGCACGGCGAGAACCCTTTCACTGAACTCGCCATGACAGTGTTGTCGCTGCCCTTCTCGAATGCCGTGAACAGCGCTTGACATTGTGTATGACGTTTGGCGTAGGCGCACAGCAGTTTCCATTAGTGTCACCTGCCACTTCCTTCTCTAGTGTGCAATATAAAGCTTCTTTTGTTCGCATCAATTGGTCATGTTAATCCTTTCTCGTCCGCTACTAACAAACATAGTGACGAACGTCCTTAACCATTACAGCCGGCATTGAACGGTGAGCGACATAAGCATTGTGAAGTGCAGGTGTCGCTACAGGCTGGACACTGAATGCGTAACTGAAAATGCTGTACGGCCTTCGGAGATACAAAAAAAAGTACCACGAATATAACCTGCTAGATGACGTGGCTGCGAAAATCGGCACGATGGCATCCTATGCAACGGCAGAAGATGCCTTGCAACTTGCAGATTTAATCCTAAAATTCTGTGCACCACTGACATGGCTTTACACTTGTACTGCGAATTCGTTTTTCACTTCTCAAGCTGGCAAGCAGGCTTTCATCATTACTATTTACCGTATGATATATGGCTTCCTGTATACAAATATAGGCCATGATGTTTTATTCGCCAATGCGATTCATTGTACATTCAGACGTTAGCTAAAATCTCTAATGTCCCCGCCGCGGTGGTCTAGTGGCTAAGGTACTCGGCTGCTGACCCGCAGGTCGCGGGTTCGATTCCCAGCTGCGGCGGCTGCATTTCCGATGGAGGCGGAAATGTTGTAGGCCCGTGTACTCAGATTTGGGTGCACGTTAAAGAACCCCAGGTGGTCAAAATTTCCGGAGCCCTCCACTACGGCGTCTCTCATAATCAAATGGTGGTTTTGGGACGTTAAACCCCACAAATCAATCAATCAAAATCTCTAATGTACGTTATGTGTGTCAGGTGTCTATATGTTCCCTGATTTTAAACCACGCAATTTCGTTGATGTATGTTAAAACATCTGATAGCATGTTAAGCTTGATAGCATGAAAGGTTAAGTTAAAATGACACTAAATATCAACAATATAAATTAGTTTAGCAGATACCTTAGAACCTGAAAACTCCACTGTCGTTAATACCATCGCCCAAGGTTAATAGACATAAATGTCGGTCAAAAGACCTCCTTTTAAATTTCCCGCTGTTATCTCCGATGATGACGTCACGGATTTCAACGTGTTTCTTTCGCATTTTGACGACAAAGTCGCAACGAAGTTTTTTGAAACTTGGTGTGCCAAGCTTCTGGCTACTTGCCCATCCCAATGAAGAACTCCGCTCGCCGAGGAAATTTTTTGTTCCCCCAGTTTTTTGCGGCTGCCCAATCCGCTAAAAATTAATGTATGTGCTGGGTTTATTTACACTGATAATGCCAGCGCTCAACCGTCCCTGCCGAATCACCATCGCTCAAGAGCGTCCTCCCTCTTCTTCTTTCTCGCTCTTTCAGTCCGCGTTACAATATTACATTCGCAGCTCGTAATGTTCGAGCGCGTTAAAAAGTCTGCAAACATTATAGGGGTTGAAACAGGCGTACATTGTTTTGTTGCTAAATCATGTTCTGCCTGCAAGAAGTAACGGGACAGCTGTCTCTAATCTTTGAGTTCACAAGGCCGACAATAAATTTATTGCATGAGGAGAACATGCTCAAAATTGTTTTCAAAATGCTGAAAATATTTAGCTACTTTTACACAATTATTTAGCCACTTTTGCTTTCAGACAATTGGCAACACTGGCCGCGAGTGTCTAGAAGGAGAGGTGTCAGCATCGGCGCACCGGAGAGCGAGCGAGAATTCATCCGGATGCGGCGGCGCTGTGGTCGCTTTCGAGATGCTTCCTTTTCGCGCCCGCGCATCAGTCGTTTTTTGTTGCAAATATTTCACGCTACCCCTCAGATTATAACAAAGTCCACCTGTCACAATTCTGGCGGTGCGCTGCAAAGCACGTATTGGCACTGAAAACTAGTGTTTTCAATTCACTTCGTAGTATATCAGCTACGAAGCTTAGAAGATAGAGAATCAAGTGACTTGCTGTGAACTTGACACCAAAACAAAGTCCGTGCAGTTTTAAAATTTGATGCCGCAGTGTTCTCCGTGGTTTCAATGCACGTAAAGGTATCGGCAGCCGTTATTTTTATGACTTGCGCAATCAAGATTTAACTTTACAAGCAAGACATTTATTTTCTCGAGAGCAAAAAACAACATGAAAATAAACACAACATATGCATTATAGTTGAAGAAGACTGCAAGTTATATGAAACTCAGCTAAATCAAGTGAATAAGACAACTAAGGAGAACAGTAAGTATACGACGATACAATGGGCATACATACACACATCACATTGAGATTTCATTGGCAAACTTAGGTACAGTGACCAACCAGTTCACGAAACAATTGATTTCTATATATGTGAAACACAACCAAATAGTGACATCCCAGTTGTTAATGGTATATTTTTAACAATGTGAACAATACAATAGTAAAATCACAAGAAACAACAGAGCATGAGTAATACTCAATAACATAAAATAAAACCTTGTTCGCTGAGTTAACACTTCACTTTTTTTCTTTTTTTATTTGGCACATTTTCTCCAGCAAGGGGAAAATGCATTCTGGTCAGTGTAAAGAATCTAATTATTTGATTTGTCACTTCCAATTTGTGGTGTTCACAGCCGACCATATTTAACCCCTTTATAGACAGGCAAGATATAAGGTCTGTTATGCTGTCACTTTTCAACTTGTTGAAACTGAAGCAATAGGCGAATACATCTTCCTTAGCTTTGAACAGGTCTCTTGGGGACTCGGACGGGTACAGAAGTCATGATTCTGCCGGAAGCAAGCTGGAATTCTGAGTAAATCAACAACATGCTACATTCGTGTCACCTCGTATTTTTCACCACCTTCCGGGCCACATAGCCACTGACGTAATAAGTGATCAGGTAGCCACTTTTGCGTCCAATTAGATCAGTGGGGTTAGGGAGGGGTTCATGAGCAATAATAATTCCATGAACCTCATTGAGGCGCCTCAAATCTCGCAGCTCATCCAGTTATCCTGCAACTTTATTGAATCACTGTGGATGACAGGACATAGAAGGCTGCTGGGAATTCCAGAAGGTATGTTTCCACTGGAGGGGGACTGTGTCGAACTGTATAAACTGAGGCAATTCACAGATATCAAAAGTTGTGTCGGCGAAGGGTGATCAATCGAGCCAGACATTTGCTTCAGAATTCCAAAAAAAAAAAGATTTTAAGTGCGTCTTGGCAGAGGTGAGACGTCATCAAGTATTTATAGCCCAAGGTTTTCGTGACATAGTGCCGGATGGAAAGGGCACTGGTTAGAGTGACGTGGAGTCCTTCGGCACTTGATTCACTCAGGAACCCACCCTCCTTAGATACAGCTTTTTGCCAAGCCGCTAAGAACCCGTCTTCGATATTATTTCTTTTTATGCTTTATGTTGTTGTGATTTTTCTGTAACCCCCCCCCCCCCCACTCAATGCTCTTCTGGGGCCTGTAGGGTAACATGAATAAATAAATAACATGCTTGTAGCTACGGACGATGAATATTTCGTCGAAATGAGTTCGCACAGAAAGCCGTTCTTTTCCAGTGGTTTGCCAGCGCGAGGAATCGTACGCTCTCAAGCCTGGCGTTGTTCATCGTCGGCGGGAGCAGAGAAGAGAGACGCTTTCTTCCTTTGTTTGCGAGCCGAAGCATATCCCGCAATGCATCCAGGTGCAAAGAAGTGTCTTTGCTGCTTACTCATCACTGTTGCATGGTCACATTGGCACGTATTGATCCCGAACAAGTCCAAATAGGGAAAGCGCAGACTTTGCAGCTTGCGAGCACACGAGCAAGCGACTAAAAGTGCCGCACTAGCGGCTGACAAGCGCTCTCGACTGATCACGGTGACGACTTGCGCGCCGCTCCACGGCTGAATGAAATATCAGCACGCCTCCTTTCAAGGCGCGGCCGGGATGGTGCTGGCACAGTGGCACCTTTCCTTCTAGCCACCATAGAGGCAGGCAGCAGGTGTTCTGTGGGCACATGTAAAGAGTGCGCAGCGCGCTGCTCGAGCTAGAGGTACTGTATATGCTACCTTGAAAGCATTATACAGTAACTAACTCGAGCCACGAAGAGTAGGGCAGCACCGAAGCTGTTGTCATGCAGTAGTGATTTCTTTCCTGCTGTCCGTGACGGAGATAAGTGGTAGGTGTTGTGTGGATTAGTCGCGGAGCCTGGCCTGGCCACGGAACACCTGGCGCCGAGCTAGCCGTGTTTGCCTACAACGCTTGCCATGGGTAAACCGAGGAAGAAGCGCACGGCTGAAGAAGAAGCTGCTATCCGCGAGGCTCGGCGTGCAGCGGATCGTGAGCGTTGTCGTCTACGACGATTAGATCCCGTTTACATGGCCAGTGAAAGAATCAAGAAGCGACAACGATGGAAGGACCCGGAGTATGCTAGGCGAAGGCGCGAGAAAGACGCGGAATGGAAGCGAAATCAGCGACAATTGACCGGTCTAACGGAGTATCAGCGATGGAAGGCCCGCCTTGCTGCTGGCGTTCCACATCCAAGGTTGCACGTGAGTTAAAGGAAGAACTTTTTAGATGGTGGTGGTTAGAAGGGCAACCGGTAGGGAGCACTGCGCCGCGTCTATTAATATGCCAAGCAGCTTTAGGTGGGGCGATAGTTATAGCGCGAGAACAAAACGGCGACACAGAGACAAGAAGGACACGAAAGACACTTGTCTCTGTGTCGTCGTTTTGTTCTCGCGCTTTAACTAACGTCATGTCATACCAACTAGCCCAAGCTGCCACACATTTAGGTGGGGGCTTTGTCCATCCCTCCCGTGGGGTCCCCTCCTCTCTAGGTCCCTTCCCCTCTGCGCATGACAGGTGGTGAGACAGCTGCACACTCCGCTGGGGACGGTAGTTCGGCGGTGTATAACGGTGTAAGGCCGCGTTTACACTGAGCATTTCGGCCGCCGAAAGTGCTCCGAATCCGGTTCGGCGGCGGCGAGTTCCGCCGAAAGGGACCTCTACGCGCCGATCGCTCTCGGACCGATTTTTGCGGCGTCGCCGAATCGGTCACCGCGGACCAATAGGAGCGCTAGTCAAGGAATTTTGAAAAATGGCCGCCAAGCCCTACTCACTTCTTATGCCGCAGTGCATGTAACTGAATGTTGAAACCAACGGGAGTTTAACCTACTCTGTGCCTACTTCGCCTCCGTATTTCGTGAAAGAGGTGACCGAGCTTGCTGTTGGCGTGACCGAGCTTGTTGCGGTCTTGCAGAGCAAACCAAACCCACCAACGCTGCTGGCGTCGGTGGTATTTCTGCTCTTCGTGCATTACAAGACAGCCACTTGCCAGCAAAGTAAGCAGTGCTGTCTTTTCTTGCTTCTTGCGTACGAGAATCGTTGAAGTATACACCACCGGATATCGTAGTAGCGTTTGTGAGCCGCGACAACAACTGGGTGACAGCGCATCCAACCCGCGTTGACCTTGTAGTAGATGGCATATTCGGCGGCGCGGGGTGCGTGCAGTGCGAACGACGCTGCGTTTCGGCGGCAGGGGAATTCCGGTCGCTGTAGAAAGCGGATGTTTCAGTGTGAACTAGGCATAAGAGCCCGCGCACCTCCCCTGCGCAACGCCGCGATGAATGCCAGCGCGCCGCGGAGAAGGCTCGGGCTGCGAAACGGGAGCGGCGGCGTGCCGATCCCGAACTTCGGGCTCGTGAAGCCGAAAGGAAACGTCAACGGCGGCTAGCGGACCCCATTCTCCGAGCTCGGGAAGCCGAATTGAAGCGTCAACGTCGAGTAGCAGATCTCGTAGCGGCAACGCGAAGCCAAAGCGAAACGTAAACAACGAGCAACGAATCTCGAAGCGGCGCGGCAATGCGAGTCGGCGGCGAAGGCAGCGCAGTTCAAGCGCGAGTTCCTGGATAGGAGCTTCGGGCACATCTGCAAGGTATGCGACCCACTGTGGTTGTACAACAACCTGACCAAGGCCGCAGTAGCATTGACGACAAACAGCACCGTCACGTGTCATCGGTGTGCTCCATGCTCCAACAAGATCGAGTTCGGGCAGAGTGCAGCAACTACAGTGATATCCGCACCGTTGTTTATCAGCAAAGTTGTCCTCCATGCCAAATAGACCTTTTCATGCTAGCCACCCTATCCATGCTGCGCAGCTGGTGTGACGTCGGCATAGTTGTCGCTTAGCAACCATGACTACTTCATAGCTCCAGATGTTCTCTGTAGGGGTGCGCCAGCGCTTGCTCGGCCGTGTTCGGGCAACACCACCAGGGTACGGTTCAGACATTCGGAAGCAAAGGGTCGGCCGTGCAAAGTTCGCACAGCCGAAGAGGAGGCCGTTTACCTCGAAGCTAGGTGTGCTGCGGCCCGAGAATGTAACCGTAAACGGCGATCGGATCCCGACTATGCTCGACGGCAACGCGAAGCGAGCGCGGCGAGGAAGCGGGCCAAGCAAAGTGTGCCAGGTGTGAGTCGAGCCGAGCACAATTATGTGACGAAAGGCCCGCCCTTCTACCCTGAGGGGCCACATCCAGATGTGCTCGCAATTCTGGCTTTGGGGTTTGACCTAGGTCTGTTGCAGGCAGAGGAGGATTTTATGGGGGGGGGGGGGGCAGCGGCCTGAAGTAACTCCGGAGGGGGTGGGGGTCCTGACAATTTTGTTTTTAGTAGCAGGAAGAAGCCGTCAAGCATAAATAAGAGTTATGTGTGCTCAAAATGGTCCCACTCGTTTATTCTAATTGGTGGTAAGAGGTGGACAAGCACTCCTAAAGAGGGGGGGGGAGACTGGTGCTGACACAGGTTTTGGGGGTGGGGGGAGCGATCACCCTCCCTCTGGATCCGTACTCATGACAGGCTGTAGTTTTACAGCAAAGGCTGTTGAGATCAGAACACCGGTAATGTGCGGCGCCGTAGTTCTCTGCCGCTAGTGTCCGTAACCAGTTTTGCAAGAAGAAAAAAGAAAAACTAGATAAAAGACAGGAAGGACACAATAGGATTCGAACCCGGGTCCGCTGCATGCCAGCCCAGTATACTACCACTGAGCCACGCCAGTGCTTAGAACTCATTTCTAAACTGGCCTTAGGTAGGCTTGATGTCGGGAAGTAATCACAATAATATGAGTAATTAAGTGTTTTAAAACATTAAAAAACAACCAGGCACTGCTCCATGCAAACTGGGTAACGGGCGAGTTCCAACCCATTAGAAAACTTGTTCTTGATCACCTATTAACTGTGGTGCATACCCCCTTCAGGCACAATTTTTTGATGTCGTCAGCCACTGAATTAAAAAATTACACAAGATTTCTAGCAAGTGAGTAGCGGATACTACAATTCTCCGAAGAATGACGAAAGATAGCATAGAGAATGCTGGCCATCTACACAAACATTATGATTATGGCCTAGTGGGTACCCAGCAAGCGTACTTGCAGCAGTTACCCAAAGAGTGTTTAGAAAAGGCTCTGAAAAGGCGCTCTTCTAGCTTTCGCTGCGACTCGGCTGCTCGTTCAGTGCAGACCTGGCAATTTTTTAAATGAACCGACAACTGTCCAAAACATGAAACGAGATGACTGCACGAATGAAAAGATTGTCCCTCATAGTGTCTCAGAGCAACCTTGTTTTTCTCGTGAGAAGTGGAGTTAGATATTTATTATAGATATTATATGAAAATTGTGAGAAATGGCCTGTGGCGTCACCTGGAGTCGTAAACTATTATTCGATGTACCCTGTCACGTGATCGTAGACTAGTATACATGGTCAATATTTTATTGTTAGTATTGGAAGATTGTTTGCTTCTTCAGAGTAAAAGATATTACTTCATAAAAATGTACATATAAGCCTGCGTTAGTATGTCACAATGCAGAAACACCAGCAGTCGAATCCAGGAAACTCACTTTAATTGTACCAGAACGCTGGCAAACTGATCAGAAGAGAACCTCGTCTTCTTCTCTCGCTGCGCGTGTTCTTCGTTGTTCTCTTGGCGCTGCTTATCCAATGTGGCATTTGCCCCCCTTCAGAGAGCAGCGTCCCGATGCTCTTCTGCAAAAGACGGTAGAGTAGATGCATGGTGTAAATCAGTCAGAAAAGTAGGGCTTCATTCGCACAACGTGCACAATTTCTGGTTTTTGCTGGCGAGTTGTCGAGGGGCTGTCAGGAACGACCACGTAATTAACGTCGCTCAGGCGTTGTAAAACTGTGTAGGGGCCAAAATACTTCTTCAGCAATTTTTCGGACAGTCCCCGGCGGCGGATAGGACTCCATACCCAGACTTTGTCGCCGGCCCGATAGACGACATGTCGGTGTCGCAGATTATAACGTTGGGCGTCGTAATTTTGCTGCTGGGTGATTCGGACGCGCGCAAGCTGCCTCGCTTCTTCTGCTCGTTGGGTAAAAGATGCAGCGTCCAAATCAATGTCATTGCAGTCGTGCAGTAACATGGCGTCAAGCATCGTCGTCACTTCACGGCCATGAAGGAGACTGAACGGCGTTCTCCGTGTAGTCTCTTGCTGCGCTGTATTATAGGCGAAAGTGATGTACGGTAGAATGTCGTCCCAGTTCTTGTGATCCACGTCAACGTACATACTCAACATGTCAGCAATAGTCTTGTTGAGGCGTTCTGTTAAGCCGTTGGTTTGTGGATGATAGGAAGTGGTTTTCCGATGGGCTGTTCCACTGAGCTCAAGCACTGTCCTCAGGAGCGTGGCCGTGAAAGCGGCACCTCGATCTGTTATTATGATTGTTGGAGCACCGTGCCTCAGGACGATATTTTCTACGAAGAATCGTGCGGTTTCAATGGCGGTACCACTTGACAAAGCCTTTGTTTCCGCATAGCGCGTAAGATAATCAGTGGCGACTATTACCCACTTGTTGCCAGCATGGGAAGTCGGATATGGTCCAAGGAGATCCATTCCAATTTGGGCAAAAGGTACCGTGGGCACTTGAATTGGTTGTAATAGTCCAGCTGGTTTTAACGGTGGCGATTTTCGTCGTTGGCAATCGAGGCACGTGCGCACGTAATGCTTCACGATAGCTGGAAGTCTTGGCCAGTAGTATTTCTGTTGGATTCTGGCCAATGTGCGTGTGTATCCGAGATGACCAGACGTTGGCTCATCGTGGCAAGCACAAAGTATCTCCTCACGAAGTGACGTCGGAACGACAAGTAGGTGGGTGCTTCCTCTGGGGGAAAAGTTCTTCTTATAGAGAACACCACTACGTAAGCAGAATGACGGCAGGCTCCTTGCAAATCTTCTAGGGACGGTTGTTGTCCGGCCATTCAAAAATTCAATAAGAGGAAGCAACTCACTGTCTTCTTTCTGCTTGCACGAAATCGTAGTGGTGTCAACGACTCCTACAAACGCCATGCTCTCATCGTCTGTGTCATCGTCGCGCTTTATCGGTGACCTTGATAAGCAATCGGCGTCGGCGTGCTGCCGTCCGGACTTATACACGACCGTCATATCAAACTCTTGAAGGCGTAAGCTCCACCGTGCGAGCCGACCAGACGGGTCTTTCAAGTTGGTCAGCCAGCACAGGGAATGATGGTCGCTGACTACGTGGAAGGAACGACCATAGAGGTACGGACGAAACTTCATAACCGCCCATACGACAGCAAGACACTCTTTTTCCGTTGTGGAGTAGTTGGACTCGGCGCGGGAAAGCGTCCTACTAGCATATGCGATCACACGCTCGGCTGAGTCTTGCCACTGGACGAGTACAGCGCCTAAACCCACGTTGCTGGCATCTGTATGGACCATGGTAGGAGCATCTTCATCAAAGTGAGCAAGCACAGGCGGAGTCTGCAGGCGTTGTCGGAGATCGTCAAATGCCACCTGTTGATCGTCGCCCCATGTGAACGAAACGTCTTCTCTTGTGAGTCGTGTTAACGGCGAGGCTATGTGGGAGAAATTGGCAATAAACCTTCGGTAGTATGCGCATAGGCCAAGGAAACGCCTGACTGCTTTCTTGTCTTTTGGTACCGGAAATTTTCTGACGGCCGCAATTTTATCGGGATCAGGTCGAACACCTTCATGGCTCACCACATGGCCTAAAAATTGAAGCTCCTTGAAGCCGAAGTGACACTTCTCGGGTTTCAGTGTCAGGCCGGCAGATCTTATTGCCCTGAATACCGATAGCAGCCTGCTCAGGTGTTCCTCAAATGTTTTTGAAAAAACAATGACGTCGTCCAGATAGACCAGACATGTCTGCCACTTAAGGCCTGACAGAACGGTATCCATCAGTCTCTGAAATGTTGCGGGGGCTGAGCACAATCCAAATGGCAAGACTTTAAATTCATAAAGCCCGTCAGGCGTTACAAAAGCCGTTTTTTCTCTATCTCGCTCGTCGACCTCAATTTGCCAATACCCACTTTTGAGGTCCATTGACGAAAAGTAGCGTGCATACCTCAGCCTGTCGAGTGAATCATCGATGCGCGGTAATGGATATACGTCTTTCTTTGTTACGCGGTTCAGCCTGCGGTAGTCGACACAAAATCGCAAGCTTCCGTCTTTCTTTTTAACCAGCACTACCGGCGATGCCCAAGGACTTCTTGACGGCTGGATGACGTCATCAACGAGCATTTTCTTCACTTGTTCTTGGATTGCTTCACGCTCTTTCGGTGCTACGCGGTATGGGTTCTGTCGTATTGGCCTTGCCGTCTCCTCCGTTATTATCCGATGCTTCGTCAGTGGCGTTTGACTGACCCTCGAGGTCGATGAAAAACAGTCTTTGAACTGGTGCAGAAGATCTACTAGACGCTGTCTCTGCGCTGGTGACAAATCCGAGCTTACGTCAATAGGTGGTGGGGCTGACGTGGCTTGCGGCTCGTCCTGTTGTACTACACAGCACTCGCGGATTTCGGTGATCTCGTTGAAGTAGGTAACTGTAGTGCCTTGTGTAATGTGTCGTCGCTCGTTGGTAAAATTCGTCAACAGAACCTCTGCTTCACCGCACACAACATTGACGATACTTCTGGCAATTGCAACACCGCGAGAGAGTAGGAGCGTCAATACTTGTTCAGCGATTCCTTCTCCAGTATTCTGCTCGCTGCACGTGACTGAAACAAGGCGGCACGATAACGGAGGTACGGTCACATCGTCAATGACTCGTAGGGATTTTCGGTGTAGCGCTGCGCTTTGATCCGCTGAAAAGGTCAGTACACCGTCCGGAATATTGATGATGGCACCATATTCACGCAAGAAATCCATCCCCAAGATTGCCTGCTTGCAACACTCAGAAAGGATAACAAAAGTTGCGACGAAGGATGCATCCCCTATCTTCATTCTTGCGGTGCACTTTCCGGTAGGTGTGAGTAGCTGCCCTCCAGCTCCTCTAATCTGCGGTCCTGTCCATTCCATTCTAACCTTCCTGAGCGTGTCTGCCAGACTCTCACTCATTATTGAGAAGTCCGCGCCAGTGTCGACCAATGCCATGACGTCATGTCCGTCAATCGTAATTGCAACTTCGGCAGTAACAACCCCATCTTTCGTCGATTCATTGAAAATGTGTCTCTCTTCGCTCGGCAGTAATGGGGGATTTTCAGCACTTCGACGATTCGCAACCTTCCCCCCTGAGGTCGCTGCTTTTAGTTTCCCCGGCGTGGACTAGGAGATCTCCCTCTTGGCATGTCAGTGGTGCTCCGTCTAGAAGATGGAGAATAACGCCCAGGAGAGGGTGAGCGTGACCGAAACCCAGGAGGAACATCCCGCGGGGTCATGACATTCGTGTCGACGTCAGGTGTTCCGTTGAAATGGCGGCGAGGAACCGTAGAAGGAAACCCTTGGTACCCTGCGGCGCGATACGGGCAATACCGAACGATGTGGCCTGCTTCCCCACAGTGAAAGCACAGGGGCCTATGATCAGGGGTACGCCAGATGTCAGTTTTGCGAAGTGGTGGCCGCCTCGGCATCGAAGTTTCTCTGTAGTACCAAGGCGCTGTCTGCGGATGTTGCTGGTGGTACTGATGTGGTGTCGGCACGTTCGATGGCTGTCGGCGGACTACGTCTGCATAGCTTGCCCTGGGAGTGCTCGTGTTCGGCTCAGGAAGCGAGAGCGCTTGCCTGATCTCCTGGCGTACAACTTCCGTTACTGAGGCGATCGCGCAGTCGTTCGGTTTGGCGACGAGTTTCTTGACCTCTTCTTGTACGATTTCTCGTATTAGTTGGCGCAAAGAACCTTCGTCGGGTGTTGTTGCTGTGGTAGAGGCTGCCACGCTGATCGGTGCACTGTGGGTTGGGCGGTCATACTGGCGATAACGTAGATGCAGTGCGCGTTCGATAGATGTCGCCTCCTTGGAGAATTCATCCACACTTGTAGGCGGGTTTCGTACGAGACCAGCGAACAGCTGCTCCTTAATGCCCCGCATGAGGTGGCTAACCTTTTTGGCTTCGGGCATATTAGGATCTGCTCGACGAAATAGCCGCGCCATGTCCTCAACAAACATCGTAACGGATTCATTCGGTTTCTGAATCCGTGACTCGAGGAGACGCTGTGCGATTTCTCGTCTTTCAGTGCTCGCGAACGTGTCGAGGAACTTCTGCCGGAACTCGTCCCAAGACGACCACACGCGATTTGTGAACCATGTTCGGGCTCCGTCTTGAAGCGGAAAATAAACGTAGCCCAATTTTTGTGTGGTGTTCCAACCGTTAACATCCGCTGTGTGCTCGAATTCCTCGAGCCAGTCATGTGCATCCTCATATGCGTTTCCGTGGAAGTCAACCGGAAGTCGAGGATTCAAAACAGTCACCTGTGTCGTGCTTGGGCTGGACATGTTGGGGCCAGTGCTTCCAGGCGCCGTCATGCTTTCTGGCACAGTCACGCTTTCCGGCAATGGACCAAACTCCGGGCTGAGGCCTAACAGGCGCCGGCTGCTGCGGTGAACGGGGGTGTCGATGCGCGGAAGTCTTTCTTGACCAGATGCGGGGCTGTTGTCAGGCGTCCCGAACATGTACCCAGCTCCTCCACCAGTGTCACAATGCAGAAACACCAGCAGTCGAATCCAGGAAACTCACTTTAATTGTACCAGAACGCTGGCAAACTGATCAGAAGAGAACCTCGTCTTCTTCTCTCGCTGCGCGTGTTCTTCGTTGTTCTCTTGGCGCTGCTTATCCAATGTGGCAAGTAGTACGTGTTGAAGTGGCGTTGCCCTTGCATGATGTAATCATCCCATGCTCGTCAGCGCTTCTTGAGCAACATTTCTGCGTGCTCATGAAACCATGCATGCAGTATACAGGTCACTAAGATTTTGGGGTGGCGTGGTTCTTATACCTACATTTTGTCTTAGAAATCACGTGTGCTGCTGCTCGGCACGGCTGCGCATATGTGCAGTGATGTTTTTGGTGACTTGGCTTGGCTCCTGTATTGAGAGAGTAATGATGACTGGGACAAGTCATCCACGACACAGGCACGTGCAATGCAGTACAAATACAGGGAAGGTGTATAAAGCCACATGATCTCATTGTAACGGCTTGTTATTTTCAAAAATAGTTGTAAAGCTCAGAATAAATGTGGCTAAGTGTAGTTATGGGAACTCCTGCGAAAGCACAACGACACCATGCACAAGTCACGAGATGGGCTACCGCCATCACTATGAATGCTCACTGGACAAAAAGGAAAATCAGTATTCAGAGCCTTTCAGATCGAAAAATGCTGCTTATAAACAACTACATGCTTTTGGGATTAACTGCTGCCACAACGAACACTGCGAAAGGCAATCCGGGAAACTTTGTGTTGAAAAAAATGCATAGTCGGTCCCTTTAACTGTAATCTGTCTATCACGCTAAGCTCGGTTCGATGCTATGCAGAACACATGAAATGCTGGCAAGTGCTGTGGGTCGTCGACCAACTTTGCCGTTTCTTAAGCTTCAGATGGCTAGAGCGAACTTTTTAAATGCGGAGCATTTCTTAGTCTTACGATGATGCACTTTGGCGTCTGCGTTGTCTGCACCCCCACTGCGCATGCTTGGCTCGTCTCGTCTTCCTCGAATGCGGGCGGTGTGTATATAAGCCGCAGAGCGCGCGTTCGGGATTCAGTGAAGGGCGTCTTTACTTGTCTGGCGCTTCACTTAATGCTTTCCTTGACTCGAGTAGACACAACATTCATGCCATATCCCCACCACTCAGCGATGGATTTACTCAAGTTCCCCTCCCCCCCTCCTGTAGAAAGATGCAGGCGCCAATTTTTTTGTTATTTCGCAGCCTTGCATGTTGAAGTACATGAGTACATAAACAAGTGTAAGGTACTTTGTGGTACTTTCATCCTTCGACCGCTCTTTCTGCCGCATAGCCTCCTTGAGAACCTCGTTGTGGCTGCGGCTTTTACAAAATTAAATGCTCGCACCAGTGCACATGTTTTCATGCCGGAAAATCCGAGGTGAGGAGAGAAAGTCCTTAAGATGGAAAGCTTTCGTCCATGGCCAGCGCAGACGACCCGAAAGCGCAGCCTTCCAATTCGAAAGTTGATTTGTACCCACTATAAGTCATTTTAATGTATCATACTTGTTACCAGACAGATAAAAGCAAGAAATGTTCCTTGTGGTGTCCCACTGCTGAGGCCACAGAATCAAATCTCTGTGGAAATTTTTTATGAAGGCCAGAATGACATAGGCCCATGTACTCTGGTTTAAATGCATGACTTATGTTCCTAGGTGGTCGAAATTTGTCAAGCCCTTCACTGCGACATCTCTCGTGGTCATATTATTTTGGGACATTGAACTCCAACGAAGTTATCTCTCTTGGATTTATTTTGGTGTCTAGCGTTTTTTGTCTAGTATCCAGTATTTTCTCGGTTGCCGTATAGACGCTCATTCCCACTTACATTTAAATTGAAGTGTTCAGGCATACTAATTCCCTGTTCAATGTAGTGAAATCGGCTTTTGCAGTTAATGACATTGTTGGATGCCTTATATCACATTCTGCTTTTCCTGCCTCTAGGTTGCATCATCGGCTTGACCAACAGAAGTCGCTCAATATAACCGTTCTTTGCAGCGCAACCAGTACACCTCGTGTGAGAAAACCGTGTCCAAATCAACAGAGGCTAATATAGCCCCCAAGATAGACCATGTATCGACGCAAACTGATGGAATGCAAGGTTTCTACAACGCCTGCCCACCAGCGGAAGTGCCACAGCCAATCAAAGGTGCACCTTTATGCATATTAGTACTATTACCGTCATTAAAAGTTACATCAGGATTTTAGGATTGCATACTGCAATGACAGATTCCTCGACATTTTCACGGCAAGATTCCTCTCGGTACAGATGTGTGAATGTTTTGTACACGTGGCACTTCTAATGTTCGAATGCCACAAAACTTGATAACTGGTGTTTGAATTGGCACAAGGGCTATCTACTTGTTGTCAATCTTGCAGAATTTGATGCATAAATTGACAAGCTGGTGATAATCTTCTGAAAAGACTGAAGCAGCATTGGACAAACACAACAAGGGGACAAAAAAGCACAACTTGTAGCTTGTGTGTACCTTTTTTGTCTCCTGTTTATCCTTTTTTTGTATGTGTCCTGTCCTGCTGCACATTGTTTTCAGGATATGCTGCCATAACAACTTGCCCGACTTTCAACCTAATGACAAGGTAGAATCCGTTATCACATCCCCTCACCTATTGCACTGTTGAAAAACTTGGACATTTGAAGGGTTACTCGCCAGGTCCCCTAGTTGGGCCGTGGCAGTTGTTGGTGTCTGATGAAGAGCATTATGCCACAAAAAATTTTTCAATCAATTCATTACGAGCTGAAAAAAGTGGCATTTTGAAGCGGTGCAAAAAGATGATGCGAGGAGACGAGCTCAAATTCCATGCTGCTTGCCCCACGTTGCCTTTGCAAGCTAAATCTCTTCTCTACCCTCTGTGGCATCCAAGCAAACGGTCACACGTGCATGATGTCCCCGAGCAAGCCCCTCCGCCGAGAAGATGCGGGCAGCATTGTTTTCTTGACCACCATTACTTTGTGGTCTAGTACCTGTTTCTGCAGGATGGATTTAGAGATGCTGGTATAGACACGCCAGAATAGATGAGCATATTGAGTGCTCGAATGTGCAGGACTATTAATTTAGTTTTCAGGCCTGGCGTCTGCTCGATGCATTAACAGTGGGGACACGAACACACTCAAAATGCAGGCACATTAGCCCCGCATCTCGTTGCAATTCACGGGAAAAAATGAAAAAGACTCACACATTCCCTGTGTGTGTCTCATTATCTATCTCAAGTTTTATTAATATATTCAGGCAATAAATTACACAAACTACACATTTTTGAAATAATTTTTGCTGTCTCACATGCTACTGTTGGCGACATCAGATCAGTCGTCTATGCAGAGGACTGACATCACAGCATACCATTTACACAGGGCAATTCTGTAGTCTACGTCATTCCCTTATTCACAGGGTGGCCGTGCATGAAAGGAAGGGCAAGCAGCGTTCATCTTGAAATTTAAACCATTTTCTTGGCAACGTAGTGTTGCACAATTTGGCAGAACTGATCGTGAACGGTCCACGTATGCATTGCGCTCGTCAGCTCAAAATTGTCAAACTTGAGGAGTGGCCCTTCAAAGGAGCGCTAACACAAAAATATATCACCTTGCTTTCTTTTGAAGTGGGTATCTTAATACCGACTTATCACTGCTGGAAACTGTTTGTGCGAGTGCACGATGTTTGTTTGTTTAGAGACGTGTTTAAAGCACCCACTCTCTGTTTTCATTTCAGAGTGCCAACCTCAGCAGAAGCAGTTTCCAGAGAGAGGTAAGCACAGCTGGCCACGGTGACCACTCAAAACTGTGATGCACACGCTGCGCATGAGAGCAGGTACGCATTTCTCACATCACAGCACTGCCAGCACACCCGAAGTTGCAGGGACAAAGGAGGAAATTGCAGTTAGAACAAGTGCAAGGCACGTGCCAGCAACCAGCAAACTCGAACTTGTGGCGTAGGTTTGTTTACATTGCCAACAAATAGTGCTGTACAATTTATAAAGTTTTTGTACATTATTTGCTGTACTATGTACTTTTTCATTTATGGTTGCCGAAAACAACCTTTTTTTTTTTTAAAGGTCGGCTGTAAAACCCATATTAAGAAATATTTAAATTGTTGCTCCCGTTTTGTTTGAGCTTTCTATCTGCTTAGAGAATGTTGATTTATTGTCGGTTTTGCCTTGCTTGCCTTGTTTTATGTATTTTGTTGTTTACTACTATAAAAAATGCAATGCATAGTACTCAAACTGTCTCCCTGGCAATAATGCCTTCGAGGCAGCTTAAAGTAGGGCTGACACGAATTTTAAATATTTTGGGACTGTTGCTCTGTATAAGAATGCGGATTTCGAGAACTCTGAAAGAGTGCTGCGGTACATGAGAATACGCCATGTTTATTTTTAATACCGTCACTTTGAAAAGACACTTTTGGTTTTGATATCGCGGAGGTGACTTCGCGACGTGTCATGGTGGTGACAGCAATTCGCAACATAATAGTGACAAATCTACCATCTGCTTGTGGTACACGTTGTAGAAGGTTTCGAGGCTGCTCGGCCCTGACACCCCAGGAAAGACGCGGAGCCAGACCAGGAACCTTCTTTATCGACCAGAACCCAGGCCGCACCTGCCTGCTGCCAGCCGCTACCGTGTGCCATGACCACATCCGCGATCGTCGTCCTTCTCTTCCTTTTGTCATTGGCAGGCTCGCGGCCGCCGCTCCCATACTGTGCCCTCCCCTTCGGCAAAAGTGGAGAGAGAGAGACGTGATGCAGTAGCTGCTAGCCTTGGCCATGACGGACCGCACACAACGCGCAAGACCACATACCGGCGCAGTCAGTCCACAATTCCATGTGTGGCCTCAGGAGCTGCCAGCCTCTCATGCTGTCCTTGTAGGTCCCACCGCCTTTACGGCTGGCCTGCTGCTTGGTGCGTGAGGTGGAAGCGCCAGAGTGTACACACTTGTCAACGTGCTTTGGACCTTTGGCTCCAGCATTATTCCTGTCTGGTTTTAGCTTTCCTTGCCTGACGAATTCTTCGACCTTCACTTGATGCTTTTTACCCATGAAGTGCCTCGAGCTCGTCGCCGTGAATGAGCGCTGACATTTTGCAGATGCCATTTTCCGTGGTCGCAGCGTTGCATTCATTTTCAGTGCCATCAGCCTGGGCACCGTCTTTCGCGCTGCAGTTCTGGGTATCATGCACCGTCTCATCATGCACTGCAGGGTTGTCCGTGACGTGATGCTCCCCTCCACCACCTTCAGCGCACTCCTGCCACATGCCATCAGCATTGTCCACGTCATGAACGACCTCTGCATCAATGGCGTCTAGGCAGGTGCAGTGGGCCCGATGGATGCGCTTCTGCATGGCCCGACATTAACCTCGCAGACCCTCCTCTGGGCATTGCGTTCAGGTGTAGAGCTCACGCCGGATACGGTAGTCGTAGGCGACCGGTGGCAACGTTTCCCGGAATGCCGCAACAAACTGGTTTTAGGACTGAAAGGGTGGTTAAAGCAGCCACCATCGTTGTGCGGTACTACGCAGAGCAACTGGGAGGACCTGCTAGAGCACGTCGAACTCTGAGAAGCTGCTAACAGGCGAGTACACGAAAAGATTGTCAATGAAGTCGAGCACCGATTCCCTCGCGTCTTAACCGGAAAAAGTGGGCACGGTCAGCGGCGTCGTCAAGGCCATGGTCGCAGACTGCCAGGTAACGATGTCCGTGGCCCACGGGCAGGGTTCTTCCTATTGGGCGCCAATTGTAGGGGGTTTCGAAGCTGCTTGGCCCAGAACCCTGCAGGGAAGATGCGGAGCCAGACCTGGAACCTTCTTTATTAACCGGAACCCGGGCCGCAACTGCCGCTGCCACGACCACACCGGCGATCGTCGTCCTCCTCTTCCTTCTGTCATTGGCAGGTTCGCGGCCGCCACTCCCATAACGAAAACAGTGATGTGTGCACAATCTCCAGCAACCCCGAAAGTGATCTCTCTGATTTACTGGGTGGTATGCAGGACATGAGAGCTTGCAAACTCAGTGAAACTGCGTTGACTCGTCGGGACAATGTCCATTGTGGTGGGACTGGCTTCCCGATGCTCAGTGATGAAAACTTTAACATGTGGAGAGTTAACACTGCATACCAGGGAAAAGAAAAATCGTTTGATAAAACTTGTTGTTGGGCTAGTCGGTGCATGTTACGAGAATGATGCCTTTTTCTTTTGCCTATTCCTCGGTGGTTTGGGTCGTATATTTTTTATGTAATTTTAAAATCTTGACTGCACACCTTCTAAGCATTCTGTAAATAAATTGCTAATAATTTTATTTAAACTTAGTCTTCATAATTTTAATTCAACTTACGCTTGAAATTTTGATGTTCGTACGCTCTTACGAGATAAACAAAAGCGAGACATAAGCTCTCTAAGTGCCTGCAGTAGCTCTTAGCACCATTGTATGCAAGATTTTGTGAATCTCCAAACTTTCAAATGAAAATGTATTTTTTGTCATTTAATTAGATATGTTCCATTTTGAAAGCATTAATTACATTCTTCTCGTTACAAAGTAAACAATAGGTCAAGCGACATTCTCATATGAGTGGTATTAATGTAAATAGAAGCTCTTTGGAATGAAAATTTAGGTTTTTATAATTAATTATTATTACTATCAGTAATATTAATATTATTTATTATTATTATTATTGCAGAAGAGCCACCGTTGGTTGCCTTTTTAAATAGATCAGCGGCTGAAATACAAGTGCTCCTTCAATCAAACAAGACGCAGCAAAGTCAAGTGGAAGGGGTGAGTACATCTTTTGACTGGAAAGACATGTGAACCCTAATCCCGAACTGGAATGCTGTGAAGTACAGTAAAACCTCGTTAATTTGGAAAAAAAAAAGGTAATTTGAATACATTCTCCGGTCCTGGCAAGTGTATGTATTGTTCATTGGCATCAACCTCGTTATTCAGGTCATATTTGGCCACAGCGCGATTAATGATGATTGTCAGCGCACTTGCCACTCACGAAGTGCCAAAAATGTGCAACGCAAGTGGCGTTTGCAGACAACCGATATGCGGCGGCACCCTCTACTTCGTCATCACTGCGAACCTTATGGCAACGTCTTAGGTAACGTCCTTATGTCAATGTACTATACTAGGTTAGAGTATGACGATTGCAAAAAGAGTGGAGCTGAACAAGTGTTAACACAATGCCAAACTCCACGCTACAGCTATGGACAGAGTGCTCTGCCACACCGACTGCGCTGTGCTGACCGAGCTGAAAGGCACAGCAGTGTCGCGAGATGGGAGAATTTTGGCTAGTTCACGCAGTCAGAGTTTCAAACCTGAACCTAATCTGGTAACTTTGGATAACATTTCTAATTATAGTGTTTCAGGTTAACAAGGAGAGGGGAAGTTTTGAGCAGCGGTAGCTTTGTGAATAAGGTTACAAGTAGCGAAAATTCTGGCTTTTACACTCCTCTTGTAAGCAAAGCAGAGGATTTATGTATTCACCAAGAATATTGTCGCAGGTAATGGTTATGAGCCATCAGCTGTAGCGTGAAATCGCTTGGAAGTGAAGAAAAGAAGACTTTGCTTCCTGGTCTGGGGGGCGAGCAAACGTCGATTTGTCGCTGTCTGCTATTTCGTTCGTGGCACTGGTGGAGGTGCTGGGTAAATGCGCCTCAGCTGCAGATTTTCAGCTGACACACCGATCTACTTGGATACAGCTACAGCTCCCACGGCAAGAAGCAGACGCTGCCTGCGAGGACTATCTCTCGAATACGGTCCTCTATCTCAAGACTACATGGCAACTTCGACTATTAACCAGGCGAGTCAAACCAACGACGCCTATTCTTTTCTCCCGCATGTTTTTCATGCGCCGCAAACGCCACGCTCATTTCATGGAGACATTTATGAAGATGTTCATGACTGGCTTGACCACTTCGATCGAGTTGCCAACATCAACGAATGGGATGAAGCTCTCAAGCTGCGGAAAGTTTTCTTTGCATTAGAAGACTCTGCCAAAACGTGGTATGAAAATCATGAGGGTTCCTTTGCGACGTTCAGTCGACAGTTTCGTGATGCGTACTGCAGCACTGAAAGGAGGAGAGAGTGTAGCAGGCCATCTCGTCTCGAAACCAACGACCTAGCGAGAGAGTTTCGATGTTTGTCGAGGACATGCTTCGACTCTTCAAGCGTGCCAACCCTGCAATGTCCGAGGAAAAGAATGTGCGGCATTTAATGCATGGGGTAAAAGAGCAGCTCTTTGCCGTACTCGTGGGCAATCTATCGACGACTGTGGCTGAGTTCATAAATGAGGCAACCACAATGGAGCGTACTCTCCAGCATCGGTCGTCTCAGTATGAACGCCACGACGTGACCACTGCTGCATGCTGTATCAGGCTTGACACCGATAAATATGCCATTGCAGAGTTCATAAGAAGCGTTGGCGGGACGAGCAGCGCCAACTCCAAGCAGCAGGACCCCAACCACCCGTAAATGCTCTCGCAGACTTAATCCGAAACGAGATCCGACAGGTGGTCACCCCACTCGCGCCAAAAAGGCCTGAGGCACCTGTGCCGACTTAAGCGGCGGCTCTGCGATCTCCTGCATCACATGCTCCTGATCCCACCATGTGGACAATTGATCAGGCTAGCCATCGATTCCAGGGCAATTTTTGGACTCCGTCACCCGCCTCAAGGTTTTTGAGTGCACCAACTTATCATCCGTCTGGATCGCGAAAGAACGCCACAAAGGCCAGCGTGTGGCGTACGTCAGATAACCGCCCACTCTGCTACCACTGTGGCGAAGCAGGTCACGTCTACCGCAATTGCCAGTACCGCCAACTTGGTCTCCGTGGCTTTCACCATGATGCTCGGTGCCCGTGTTACGGTGAGCGTCCCCGCGACATTGAAGCGTACCTTACGGGCCAGCAAGCTCCTCGCCTTGGTCAACACCCCCAATCACGATCACAATCACCTCGCCACCCCACGTCACTTAGCATTACCTCGTCATCTTATGCTCCTTTCAGAGGCTGGTCACCGAGTCCCCATAGGGAAAGCTAGAAACCGCGGCTCCTGGTGGTGAAGCCGCGTCCCAAGGAACTGTCAAAGAAACCCCTCGACGCAAAGACTTTCCACTCGTTTCGGTAAGTCATAAGACTGTTTCCGCCGATATCACTGTACACTTCGATAATCACATCGTCACTGCCCTCGTTGACACCGGCGCCAATTATTCGGTTATGAGCAGCGCCCTGGCATCCCAACTGAGGAAGGTGACCACTCCTTGGCAAGGACCCCCGTTGCGCATGGCAGGGGGCCACCTCGTCACGCCTACTGGAATGTGCCCAGCCTGTGTTCGAGTCCGTGCTTTGACGTTCACAGGGTCTTTCCTCGTATTACCTGTGTGCTCCCGTCCACTCATTCTGGCACTGGACTTTCTTCGCGAACACGGCGCAATTATTGACCTACGAGAGTTGCAGGTGTCGAAAGTTGCAGGTGTCCTTCGAGGACCCATTTCATCCTGAACCTAAAAACACCCACTTATCAAAGGCTGCCCTACGTGTGTCCTCCGAATCTGTTACTATGCCTCCCCGCAGCAGCCTCTTTATCAATGTTGAATGGGACCAAGACGTCCTCGATGCTGTAATTGCAGAAGAAAATTTGTCTCTACTTTTTGCACAACAAATCTGCGTTGCCCGAGGTATTGTTCAGCCCAGGAGGAAGCAGGCTTGCCCCTTTTTTGTATATTTTTCTATACCTGCACTTTACGTCGGTAGGAAAAGTTCCTACGACGCTGAAGTTTGTGATGTATATGATATAGCCTTCGTCAAGTGTGTTGTATGAAGTTATGCTACCATGCCAATTGTTGGTCACTACTGCGTAAACTTTAATTAACTTACCTGTTGGATTAGTCCTCTGTTAAAAACTGCCTGTTGTGTTGCCTTTCTTGATTTCATTTTGTAGTGCTTGTGTCAACAAGTGAAGTGTATTTCTTTACCCCATTCTGTAACGACCTTTGGCTAATAGTATCAATAAATAAATAGTCACGAATTTCAGCGAGAAGTATCGCCATCTTACCAAACACACTGCGATCGCATACCTTGAGGATATTGCCGACGTCTCTGGTCCCTCAACATTATCTGCTCTTTCATCCTGCGATGATTCCGCCATGACATTCGCAAGCACTCTCGACGTAAACCAGGGTCTACTGTCCGCACAACGGGAACGTCTTTTGAAGCTACTCGACTAATTTCGGGACTGCTTCGCTATGACTTCGAAAGTGAACGAAACACCGCTTGCCAAGCATCATATCATCACCAAGCCTACCGAGAGACCGATTCGACAGCACTCCTACAGAGTCTCGCAAAAAGAACAAGACGTTATACGCCAACAGGTCCAGCAGATGCTCAAGGACGACATCATCCAGCCATCGACCAGTCCGTGGGCGTTCCCTGTTGTGTTAGTAAAGAAAAAAGATGGTACCCTGCAATTTTGCGTCGACTACCGAAAGTTGAATAAGATCACGAAGAAAGATGTGTATCCTTTATTATGAATAAAGGACTTGCTGGACCGTATTCGCAATGCTCGTTACTTTTCTTCCATGGATCTACGCAGCGGCTATTGGCAAATTTCTGTTGATGAGCGCGACCACGAAAAGACCGCCTTCATTACTCCTGACGGACTCTACGAGTTCAAGGTCCTTCCCTTCGGCTTATGCTCGGCGCCAGCTACTTTTCAAAGAATGATGGACACGGCTCTTTCTGGGCTAAAATGGCAATTGTGTCTTGTCTACCTTGACGATGTGGTCGTCTTCTCGGACACGTTTGAGCAGCACGTCCAGAGCCTATTTTTTTCAGGCGATTCGAACAGCTGGATTTTCTCTCAAACCTGAGAAATGTCACTTTGCTGTCGAGGAACTGAAGTTTCTTGGTCTTGTTGTCAGCCACGCCGATATACACCCAGATTCTGAGAAAACGAAAGCTGTTGCCGCATTTCCTGTCCCATTGAACAAGTTCGATCTCTGCCGATTTATGGGACTGTGCGCATATTACAGTAGCTTTTTCAAAGGCTTTTCTAAAATCGCTGAACCGCTAAATGAACTTACAAAAGACGGCGTACTGTTTGTTTGGGGTCATGATCAGCATCACGCCTTGGACGCGCTATGAAACCATCTCCAAGCCCCACCTGTACTCAGTCACTTTGACGACAACGCTGCCACAGAGCTACACACAGATGCCAGCAACGTCTGACTTGGAGCTGTCCGACGTTTCAATGGCAAAATGGCGTAGAGCGCGTGATTGCCTTTGCAAGTCGAACACTATCATCCGCAGAGAAAAACTACTCTGCAACAGAAAAAGAATGCTTGGCCGTTATTTGGGCTATAACAAAGTTTCGCCTTTATTTGTACGGTCGACCATTCAGGGTAGTTAGTGACCACCATTCTTTATGCTGGCTCGCCAACCTCAAAGATCCTTCCGATCGTCTAGCAGGGTGGAGCCTTTGGCTGCAAGAATTTGACGTTAC
The DNA here is from genome assembly GCA_013436015.1 of Rhipicephalus annulatus. Taxonomy (NCBI): domain Eukaryota; kingdom Metazoa; phylum Arthropoda; class Arachnida; order Ixodida; family Ixodidae; genus Rhipicephalus; species Rhipicephalus annulatus. The sequence goes on along the minus strand of WOVY01010372.1, from coordinate 333,368 downwards.
AGTCATTCACAAGTCAGGACGCAAACACACTGATGCGACTGTATCTCATGTGCGCCAATTAAAAGTACGAACGTAAGCGTTCAAGAGGACGATATGTTCCTTTCCTCTGTATCAGCGACCGACTTGGCTCAACAACAATGCAACGACATGCAGCTAAGCCCGCTGATTGACTACCTGAAGGCCGAAAACGCAGCCTTCCTCGAAACTTCGCACGAAACTTCGGGTTGTGGTTGCCACCAATTATTCAACGAGTTACAGCGAAACAAAGGCCCTGCCCAAAGCTACAGCAGCCTAAATCGCCCAGTTTTTTGTCACCAGCATCGTACTTTGTCACGGTGCGCCAGCTGTGATAATTACTGATTGTGGTACAGCTTTCATTGCAGAGATGCATCAAAAAGTGCTGAGACTAAGTGGTACAGAACATAGGAAAACCACGGGTTATCACCCCCAAACAAACAGACTCACTGAACAGTTGAACAAGACCATTGCAGATATGCTGTCAATGTATATGGCCCTTGATCACAATAATTGGGATGATATACTCCCTTACGCAACTTTTGCTTACAATACAGCAGTCCAAGAGAGTACAGGTTGCACCCCATTTCACTTAGTTCATGGTTGAGAGGTCACTACAATGCTCGACGCAATGCTCTTTCCCAACAACCTGGGCATGTTCAACGCGGACGCTGCCCTGTTCGCTCAACGCGCCGAGGAGGCCCGTCAACTCGCCCGACACCGTATTCAGGCTCACCAAACTGCGGACGCACGCCGCTACAACCTTACACACCGAGAGGTTACCTTCCAACCAGGCGATGAAGTTTGGGTGTGGACTCCCATCCGATAGCGTGGTCACTCTAAAAAGCTGCTGCGGCGCTACTTCGGCCCGTACAAATTTCTACGCCGACTCAGTGATGTTACATACGAAGTTCTCCCTGATAGCACCTCAAGAAGTTCCTGTCGGTTTCCACAAAGTGATGTGGTGCATGTGTCTGTGAAAGCTCAAGCCATATTTCTCACGTCATCAATCGAACGTGGACTGACTTACCATGCAATGACTATTTTTTTGTCACTTTTGTTTCTTTTTGATTGTCTTGTGTCCTAACTCCTTTCTTTTACTGTACTGCTACAACTTATTGTAATGAAGTTGCAAGGCGCGGCTTCAGTCATTAAATTAATCTACGATAGGTTCGTAAAGCAGTGCATGGCATAAATGAAGCAGTGCCTAAACCCTTGAGGTAGGCGCTGTAGTGGAGTACATGAAAACGTGTCGAACTCGTGCAACATAAATTCAAGGCACTCGGTATTAGATCCCAAGAAAGAAAATGAGATGAGAAAATGAATGAGTTTGAGTAACTATGTGCAATTAGCATGCAATCAATATCATATTTATTCTGCACTCTGTCAGGTATAATTGTTACATAAAAGAATTAAATTTTATAGACTTTTTGGTTCTTTACACATAAGGGACTGAAAAGTCTTCAAAATTTCTGTTTATTTTACTTTGCTCAGTGAATTTTGTTTTAGTCCACTACATAGGTCGGCAAAAATTGTGGAGCTCACTCAAACTCTCACATTAAATATATTTTGCACTTGGGACTCACTCAGAAAAATTTTCCTGAGCCGGACTCACTCAAAGTCGCCACTCGCTAAAATTTTCTGCACCGAAAAGTCTTAAAAAATTTTTGTGCATTTTACCTTGGTCAGTGTTTTTGTTTTCTTCCGCTGTTTGTCCCCGACCATACGAGATTCCGTCAAACTCTTAACTATACTCTATATGTTTTGTTACGATACTTCGCTGTATTGGGATTCACCCGTTGCGTTCGTTGCTCTAGCAGTTGTGGTGCGCAACTGTTGATGCAAAGGTCGTGGAATCGAATCCCAACCTCGGTGGGCACATTTTCCGTTGAGGCTAAAATGTCCGAGGTCACTGTATTTAGTGGCATTAGGTAGACGAAATTTTCGAAGCCCTTCGCTATGGTGTCCTTCATAATCATATCGTGGTTTCGGGACGTTATGCCCCAACACTTGCCATCCTTCATCGAATTGCAAGTCAAATGTGTTCCCACATTGTTGTGACACCTTATCTCTCTCTCTGTCTTTAGGTTACAAAGCAGCATCCTCTGTATTGTAGAGGACCAAGAATAGCGACTCCAGGACCTGTGAAAGTCGTGGAAGGTGCCAGTGCATATGCAAAAGAGGCTGCTGACAAAACCACATGGTGTACAGGCATCTATCAGACCAACATGTACTCTCCTACGGTCTCCTGTTGGATGCAATCCCACGATCTCGAAGACAGCGACAATGTTTCTTGATCGTCGGAACCGCTGTCCCAAAGTGTAAGTGCACCACTTTGCATCTTCAAATCAGCAGCATCTGAAAGTGCCTTGAAGTTCCAACACCTGAAAAGCCCCCATTGGTGATGTTGGGCCTCCTCTGTAGAGGAATGAAAACTAATCTCTGGCTTAGTGCTGTATGTGTGGTGTTGCAGAGCCAAACAATACCTCCCCTTGAAAATTGAAATGTTTTCAAGACCTATGGAGTGCAGAATGATGACATAAAACCAGGAGCCCCATGTACTTCCACACACACTGCGAGCAATATACAGTAGACTCGCAATAATTTTAACTCTGACAATTCTTACTTTCGGTTGATTCTAACAAAAATTTGTTTTAGTTGCCCTCTATTTTTTCAATGTATTTAAAAGGCTCTTAATTCAACTTAATCATTTGGTTAATTCATACTTTTTGCACTTCCCTATCAGAAAATATCTGCTGCTTTCCCACTAATATTTAAAAGTTTGCGTGTTTATATTCCCAACAGTCTAAAAATGAGAAATAAGCACCTCAGGGTTTCAAGGAGCAACGCTTTGCTTGTAAACAAATGTTTGAAGCGAAGCACATGCATGGTCATAGGCGTACCAGCCGGGGGGGGGGGGGTTGAAAAGAGAAAAGTTAGGGGGGGGGAGGGTGAGCCTGCCCACATTTGGTAGTGGTCACTCTTGCTGCACACTGCGCAAACCAAGTAAGGCGAAGTTTTTCGCCACAACAGTAATCGCTCAATTTGTTCTTACGGGAGAATGAATATGTTACGAGGTAATGTTACAACATAGTGAAATTTTGGCAACATTTACTGTGTGACGATTTTTCTCGTGGGCTCTTCGCGGTGCGGGTCGCCTATGCGACGCCTTTGCATCTTGTGCTGTAGAATTGCAGAGCAGGCAAGCGCTGAACAGGGGCCCTATATTATTACATCACTTCATCTTTTTATTCTGCTGTGACTTGATTAATTAACAAGAATCGACTGTATCTGCACTAACACGGCGACTTCGCTGCCACCTCTAGGTCGATTTCATGGCCAATAGTTATTCAGTTTATCTGTGTCTTCGTGGTAAGTCATAATGGTATTCCAAATGTGCTGTTATTGTTACAGTCAGCGGTGAAGCTAAAGTTGTTTCATAAAGCTGGGATTGTCACATGAGTTGAAGAACGCCTCTTGCGTGCACTATTTAGTGTGTTGTTATGTGGGGTACACGCACAAATTCTACGATAACTGTGCGTATCCAAGGTTTGTCTTCAGCAGAAAGTACTACGCTTGCTGAATTGAAGTGTTTGCTGGGATTCGCAAAATTGTTTTCGAATTTCACTGCGGATGTGGCAGCAATTTCTTTCTCTCAGTGCCATGAAATGCCCCTTTGGATTGGTCGTCCCACCCACAGTGGTTATGGGGCCCGGCTGCTGACCCGAAAATTGCAGGTTCAATCGTGGCTGGAAACAGTTGCATTTTCAATGGAGGCTAGCTGTAGGCCCGTTTACTTGGATCTAGTCGCACATTCGAGAACCGCAGGTCGTCGAAGTATCTGGAGCACTCCACTATGGCGTGCCTCCTAATTGTATTATGGTTTAGCTAGTCAAACTCCAGAAATAATTATTAATTACTCTCTCTCGGACTGTGTATGCTCTTGTGCCAGTCTGCCAGCTTTGACAGCACCTTTGCATCTGAACAAAGTACCTTGACAACAGTTCGGAAATGACATAGACTAAAAGAAGTATTGACACACTACAGCACTGAACTTCTGAAGTAAATGATAATGAAAATACAAGCACACTTAAATACTGACGACCTGTCACAAAAGTGGCCACATTACACATGAGGTCAGAAGGCACCATTTTTAATCCTAGAAACGAGTACCAGGCATGGAAAATTCGAATCACTTTCATGTGAGCAGGCACAAAGAAGATTGCTGTGGTCCCGAACCACATTATCATGCCAGGCTATGGAGGGAGAGCTAAAGCACTGATCACTTCGTTTCTCACCATATCAATCTTTTTTTTTTGTGTGGCTGTTCACGTGGAAGGGATAGGAATTTTCATGTTTTTTAGTTTATTAGATTCAGAATGGTGCCTCCAAATGTTGTGTGCTAAGTCCTCACATGCATTAGCCTGTTGTCAGCTATTAAGTGTGCTTTAATGTAAAAATATTTAGCTGCTAGTGAAGAACTATAGTTTGTCTTTTCTTGCCTGTGTCGTTTATGCACTGCCTTCAAGATAATAAAGAACTATCACCAACTTGCTCAGTTATCAATTCTTCTACAGCATCTTTGCAGCGTAGCTCATTCAGACTTCTGGCTTCTTTCAGCAATGCCTCTAGTCTTGGAATATCCAACGAGGATCAGCAGTCGAATGGAGGAATATTGAAATGGTGATGGCATCACAGGTGATGATGAGTGCAGACTGACAGCAAGCTCACCTTTAATGAAGAAGGAGAGAAAAAGGCCCTGCCACAGTCAATCGAGAGCCCGCACTTGTCATCGTCAGTGACAGCGCACTTCTCTCATGGAGGTTTCAAGATCTGGAGGCTTTGAACTTACGACAGTGCTGTGACCTTTCCAATGCAACCTGTGCCTACGGATTATTGTATATTGAAATAGTCTCCTCGCGTTTTACATTGACACAGCCCAAGGGAATGTGCCGATTCTGCGAGCACACGCTTGCTCTCAGTGGTCATTTTCAGCAAATAATTAGCAAATAAATGAGAGTCGAAAGCTCGCATCTATCGGTTGATTGGATGGTGTCAGATTTCTTGCTCTATTTTTGATGAAACTAATTTTAACCATTCTTTCCACCTGCCATCCTGCCTTGCCATCCTTTCATCCCTCTTGACAAGTCTCAGCTGGTCCCCGAGGGCAAAGCTGGACTGCATTGCCTTCCACATAAACCTGCTGATAATCTCTTCCTGCCCTTCGGTGCTAGCTGTGCATTCCCATGTGCTGTGGTTCGGTGTCAGTGTGCTCTCACTCCGCCGGCATATGTATTGGTATTCTGTGGGGTATTACGTATGTAATCTGCGGTTGGTTGTGTGTCTTTGTGGTGCCAATGATGCAGAATCCACGGCCGAAAGGTACTTGTGCGGTACTGGGTGGAGCCTCAGCTATTCTCAGTAATATTGCGGGATTGCCTTGTAACTGTGATCGATGGTGGTTAGGTTCTCCACGGTGTTAGACTGAAGCGTGCAGAACTTTAGCATTGAGAAGCCGAAGCTAAATCGCATTCATTGCTTCGCCCCTTTGGCGAAACTGACTTTTTTTCTCGAATACTAACCACCTACAATATATTTTAGCAGTCCATTGTACAATTTTATTTGCGGTACTTCTTGTAGGAAGTTTTATTATGCAGAAGCAATACACTCAAATCTCGATATAACAATCCAGGATATAACAAAATATAGGTCATAAGGAAGTAGATGAAAAATAGTCTTGCCATAGATGTAGTGTTAGGAATAAACCTGCATAACGAATGTTTAGATGTAACAAATTTATTTTTGTATAAGATACAACTTTGTTATAATGAGGTCTGGGGTATGAGACAAGGGGGCATTAGATTTATGCGGCATGCATAAAACATGACGAGTTAAGCTAATAATTCATCCACTTTTCTCTTGTGGTTACAAGCACCGTCACATAATATAGCACAGCCTCATGTGATGCACCAGAATGCCTTTGAAGTGCCTGCTGTGATAACGTGACTATGATTTTGAGGTTCTCCCCACCACAAATATAGGCTCCATAAAAACACCCACTACCACTTGGCAAATGCGATGGGCGCACTTTGAGAAACGAGCCGTCTTAATGGTGTATCATATGAACTAAAGTCAACACATTCTTTGTTTTGTAAAATGGTGGATAACTTCAGACGAAAACCTTCGAGCTTTCCAAACTCTGTATATTAACAAATCACGCCATGTTCCTTAGAAACGAGGAAAAAAGCAAGGGCAAGAGATTTTTGGCTCACGTGCCTGTCATCTTGGCAAGAGATTTTTGGCTCACATGCCTGTCAGTGGGCAGAACAGCAGCAACACAGGAATGTCGCTAAATCGCTGCTTGTTTTTCATGCAGCTTTTTGGATTCTACCATGGATTGCTCAGCGGTGACGCTGCCTTATCGTCCATGCTGCCTCTTTTGCAACACGACGATGCTGTCGATTGTGTGCCTTTGGTCTATCCTGCCACACCGCTTGAAGTTGACCCTGGCACACTGCACGGCTTTAGCGATGGACTCCATCGTGTTCCGCCTATGACCGACGTCATCTACTCAAAGCCATTCATCGCTAACACGTGGTCGGCAACGTCAACACGGGACGCTATAAAGGCCATCGCGGCGGCTCCTCGCATCAGTGGGCAGAACAGCGGCAACACCAAAATGTCGCTAAATCGCTGCTTGTTTTTCACGCAGCTTCTTGGATTCTACCATGGATCGCTCAGCGGCTACGCTGCCTTATCGTCCATGCTGCCTCCTCTGCAACACGACGATGCTGTCGATTGTGTGCCTTTGGTCTATCCTGCCACACCGCTTGAAGTTGACCCTGGCATGCTGCACGGCTTTAGCGATGGACTCTCACGTGTTCCGGCTATAACCGACGTCATCTACTCAAAGCCATTCATCGCTAACACGTGGTCCGCAACGTCAACACGGGACGCTATAAAGGCCATCGCGGCGGCTCTTCGCATCAGTGGGCAGAACAGCGGCAACACCGGAATGTCGCTAAATCGCTGCTTGTTTTTATACTCCTGATGCCTATAGCTATCGTTCCGACGACCGCTTCTTATTGCTGCTGTTCTGCCCGAACAGTCTTGTTGCTCTCGTGTTTTGCATTTTTCTAGCCTTCTCTTGAGTGGTGACGTCGAACTTAACCCCGGTCCTAGAAGTGTCCCTTCAGCAAATACTGCTAAGACAACCGATGTTAACACCCCCGTTGCGAGTGGCACTGGCAGTTCAACTAGTTCCCCAACCGACATGGCTAATCTTTTTGCGCAACTACTGGCTGGCCAGAAAAAGATTTCAAGCGATATTACAGATATCATAAAAGCATTTAACTCAGGGTTCGAAGCCCTTGAGACTCGTGTATCTGCATTAGAATCTTACACAGCTATTGCTAATTGTGATGTGACAAACGATACGCTTAACTATGAAATCGCGTCACTTAAAGAATTTGTCACCAAACTCAGTTTAAAGTCAGATGATTTAGAAAACCGCTCACGCCGAAACAATATTCTTTTACATGGCTTAGCGGAAACTCGTGATGAAAATACTGACTTTTTGCTGAATGCACAGGTGCTATCTGAGCGTCTTCAGATACGATGCCCAGATATTGAGCGATGTCATCGCAGTGGGCGCGTCAGCTGGCTCCCGGCGGACGCTATGAACCCGATCCTGTTTTCACGCAGGCTCTGCTACTTATCGCTCCACGCACGGCCGGCGCGCACGAGGAAACGACATGCTCCGCAGCCGATACCAGCTCCAACACTGAAAACTACGAATACGAACGATCACAGATCCTGGACTTCACCGTACCACCACATTCAACCTCGGCGCCACTATCAACAACTATAAGAAGATCATCCTACCGGCTACCTGTCAGTGGGCGCGTCAGCTGGCTCCCGGCGGACGCTATGAATCCGATCCTGTTTTTCACGCAGGTTCTGCTGCTTATCGCTCCACGGACGGCCGGCGCGCAGCAGGAAACAACATGCTCCGCAACCGATACCAGCTCCAACACTGAAAACTACGAATACGAACGATCACAGATCCTGGACTTCACCGTACCACCACATTCAACCTCGGCGCCACTATCGACAGCTATAAGAAGATCATCCTACCGGCTACCTGTCAGTGGGCGCGTCAGCTGGCTCCCGGCGGACGCTATGAACCCGATCCTGTTTTTCACGCAGGTTAGTTCAAAGTATTCTACGGTGAAAACTGCCGATTCGTTCTTTGTCCAGCTGACGTGCCCACACTACCTGAGTGCTTTTATATCATATGCAAAAAAAATTGTACTGTCGCTGCTTTCACTATCTGGCGATGTGGAGCCAAATCCTGGTCCTAGTGACCGGGAACTACTCACAGAAATTCTTGCGGGTCAGAAAAGTATGAGGAAAAGACTAGACGGCATAGAGATAAAAATGAAGAATGTAGAGGAATCCGTGGCAAAGCGCTTTGAATTTGAAGCAAGAATTGACAATATGGAGGATAGCATTCAGACATTAGAAAGAAAACTTGTTGATATTGAAGACCGAAGTAGGCGAAATAATCTCATAATATTCGGTATTATTGCGAATGAAAATGAGACGCCCGAGTTACTTATGGAAAAAAATTGTTGAAGAAATATTTAAGGAAACACTGGGTGTACAGGTTTCCTCACTTGAACGGCTGCACAGAATGGGGCGTAAACAAATAGATAAACCGCGCCCAGTAATCATGAGGTTCTTGGACCACCGTGATAAGCTGAACGTGCTAAAAAATTGTTCAAAGCTGAAAGGCAAACGAAATATTACTATCTCGGAAGACTTTTCTGCTTCAACAAGGCATGTTAGAAAGCAATTATGGCAAAGTTCCGCCGATGAAAGAGCATCTGGAAGCAAATTGCAGCTTTTTTACGACAAGATCAAGATCAATGGCAATATGTACACGTGGGATGATACTAAGAAGATAAGGGTGCTGTACAAATGTTAGGTAAGCTAGTTTGCGGATATGCATGTCACCTGTTGATCTGGAAGCATTCGTGCAAGCTTATGCACTAAGAGTTGATCTCAAAAGGGTAGATGCTAGATAAACACCAAGATGTTTTTACTGCGTGTCATGCAAGACATTATTGTTATTTTGGGCTCTAAATATGTAGGTGTACTACACCTGTGACTATAACATGATTTTATGTTTGGAAATGTTAAGCTTTATAAGCCAAGTGTAGTACCAAAAGAGAAACCAGTTCAAGATCCCTATGGAGGACTTGAAGATGGTCGTTAGTAGTTTGCAAAAATGCGTATGTGTGATGGAATATTTATTTTGGAGAAGTCAAAAATGTGTATAAGAAACAGCAACGGCAAAATAACACTTCCCTGAGCACCCATTAATAACACTATGAAGCACCCATTAGCGGCATGTTGTGTGTGGTGCAGCTAATGGGTGCCTCATACTGACTGTTGCCATGTTGAACCTCGCTCCGAAAAGTGCACCTAGTAAGTCGCCACTAGGTGTGACAGGCTGTTCTGTCACCTGACCACAGTAGGGGTTGCCAGCCACCATACTCTGGGCATCAACAGCGCTTGGGGTATCGGAGCTGGCTCACCCACGGAGGATGCTTTATTGGTGTTCTTAATTGTGCACTTAGGCGTGCTTCTTCCGTCTCGTTAAAATACTTTTGGGTGCTTTGTCTGCGCACTCGAAACTATTGCAATTTAGTCAAAATAGTGACATATTTCTCAAACGACCGGAACATGCTCGCACTACCCATCAACTGCCTCATCTGCGTAACATTCCCACACATGAACGTAGGTAAGTTTTGTCTTGAGGGGCGCATTTCATCATAATTAGAAGAGCCGAAAAATGCTGGTGCGACTTGAGGAGGCAAGTTCTTCTGTTGCAGCTCCCCTTACCAATGTCCATGTTGTCTCGTCAGTACTACTTTGTGTTTCACACTGATGTTGCCAGAGAAGAATGTCGCACGTGTCAGGTACTCCTTTTCAAGGCCCTTGATCTTCATATAACTGCACAACAAACTGTTCGCTTCAGTCACATGCTGAAGCACAAGCATAGAAGTCATGATGTGTATGCACAATTAATGAAATTGAAAAAGAATAACCTAGTAAAATTTTCAAGAGACAGTTCAGTCAATGCAGTAGGATGGGGAGCACTTGTGGACCTTGATGCAGTACCAGGCATCCAGTTAAGATAATAGTGTACTTATGTACTCACAGGTACGCAAATTAAACCTGACTGTCCGGAATTGTTCGAGTAGGAGAAAATGTGAGCTTGTCTGTACATGTGCAAAGCGCGCTGTACGTAGCGCTGACGTGTAAAAACTTTTTGACCAGGACATATAGGTAGGCAAAACTTGTGGAGCTTGGTCAGACTCGCTCACGAAAGGCATTTTGTGCGCAGGGCTCGTTCACGCTCTTCATTTTCCCGAGCCGGACTCGCCCTCACTCAAGTGTTCTTCAACCGGATTGGCTCGGACTCAAACATACCTAAACAATGCTCACTCAGACTCCTGACTTGATCAGAGTCTGAGGGAGTCTGCTTGTGAGTCCGTTAGCCTGTAATTCGCTTCTTTGACCATGGTGTCAATGCTCTTAAAAACCTTGATATTCCACATAATTGGTGCTCTTCTAGGCGCCTTCCAGGGTAAAATGATGACAGAGTTCACAAATATTACAAACCCCTGCTCGGGTAGCCCTTTCTGCAATGCTGTAGCGTAAAGCACCCAAGAGTCGCACAGGCGACCCACACTGAAGAGAACAGTGCATAGTCATGCACACAGTGCATGACTATGCACTGATTATGCAGTGCATGACTATGCACACAGTGCATGACATAGTCATGTCTACAGTGCATAGTCATGATACATGGGAGACAATCTCCACAGCAGAACTGTTATGCGACCTTCAGCTTATTACTGTGTAGAGGTAAAACTTCTCCTCAGTTGGTGTTTTCCAAGTGTGCTGCCGGAAGTGACCACTGTCGAAAGTAAAGGGCTCCGCCCTCCCCCCACCCGCAATAGATACGCCTATGCCTCCAACATAGCTGTCGTCCTCCGTCAGAAGTCCCCTGGCCCCTCCGTTTGTAGAGATCGTGAGAATACAGAGCTTCCACGCGCACTGCGGCTGGCTTCGCTTCTTACGGAGCTGCGGAGTTACGCGTGGTACAAGACTCCTGCAATGCATAGTGAGAGAGTGTGCGTGGCGCATGAGCGCTGGCAGCTTTTCCCCCGTTTTTTGTAGCGAGCGCTACGTTGCTCGTCGTATTCTTGCCGTGGCCAGTGGCCACACCCTGTGCTAAGCCGTTGCCTAACAACCGCCGCAGCCGGCAGCGTCGCTTGCCGCGCCATCTGGCGTGACGTCATAAAAGACTAAAATCGAACGCGTTGCACCAACAGAGGAGTTGCAGTGGACGGGGCAGCCCCGTCGGATATGTCGACAGATATGATAAGTGAGTCGGGGAAACTGAAAGAAGCCAGGCTTTGTCGTCGGAACGAAAAGAAGCGGAGAAAACGAGCCGAAGAGACGGAAGAGGAACGAGCTGCACGCCTCGAAAAGCGTCGCCAGTACGAAGCGGCCAGGCGAGTGCATCCAATTGATAGCTCGTCGTCTTGTTCGCCACCTCGTGCTAGAGCCGCGGATCGACGGCGGAATGAAACCAGGAGGATGCAACGAGCTACGGAAACAGAAATAGAACGTGCTCGCCGTATCGAACAGAGGCGGTTGGCTGACGCAGCTCGGAGAGCGGCGCGCTTAGCCGCCGATAAAACGCAGTTGGTTGACGTAAAGGCTCGCCGGGTGAAGGGCCATGTGATGCGACTGCGTGAAAGTTCTGGTGCGACGCGCAAGTTCCGATTGGACTTTACAGGCAATCCGTCTGGATTTGTAAGTGATGTTTGCAAGATACTTGGGCATATGCGAGACTTGAGATTCTGGTGAGTAGCGCACGCATTGCGCATGCGCTGGTTCTCATTCATCATCTTGCTTATCCAATTGGTTAAGCCAGTTAAGTCGTACTTGAGTAAGGTGATGAATGAGGACCAGAGGCGAGTGTTTGTGCCGCGTGTAATAACTTTCTACAAAAGCAAAATATCTCGATTTAGAGCGCAACGTGTATTTTACCCGCCGATTTCATCAGGGCTACCATGGTTGATCGACGTGGCGAAAAGGCGATTGGGTTGGTTCATGTCAAACTCTTGACATGAACATTAACAAGTGTTTGGCAGTTTTCTCCTCCTCTCCGCATGCACTGCATACCGTGTCTACCCCTTTGTATTCGGCCCGATATGTCTTGGTTCGCAATAATCCTGTCCTAGCCTCAAACACTAGAGAACTACCCCGAGTATTAACATAGATCCTTTCCTTGGCAATTTCCTGCTTAAATGTTCGATAGATCTCTAGTGCGGACTTCTTAATCATGCCAATTCTCCACAGATTGGTCTCGGCTTCCTTTCCCTTCTTTTTAATGCATAATTCTTGTTTGTTTGGCCCCCTGCTGTTTTCTAAGTATTTACCCGTCAATTTTCTGGTTCGCTTCCTCCATTATGTATCGACATTCTTCATGTACAAGTAGCTGAAAACATTCCTAGCCCAACGCTCCTCCCCCATTTCTCTCAATCACTTCTCGAATTTTATCTTGCTGCTAGCTTCTTTGCCCTCAAATGATGTCCATCCCATATCACCTTGTACTCCCTGATTTGGTGTATTCCCGTGAGCTCCTAAAGCAAGCCTACCTATTCCACGTTGCTTAATTTCTAATCTTGCTTGAACTTCTGATCTCATGCACAAGACCGCATTGCCAAACGTCAGCCCAGGAACCATGACCCCTTTCCATATTCCTCTCACAATATCATACCTATTGTAATTCCACAAAGCCCTATTTTTCATGACTGCTGCATTCCTGTTACCTTTAGTCGTCACGCATATTTCGAGTTCCCTCAGATACTCGGTCCCATTGCTTATCCATACGCCCAGATATTTGTATTTATCTGTTATCTCTAGCGTCACCTCCTGTATTCTAAGCTCACTACCTTTGTTGTCATTGAAAATCATGACTGCCGATTTTTTCTTACTGAATCTAAAATCTCACCTATCTCCCTCATTACCGCAGATGTCCATCAATCTCTGCAAATCTTCCTTGTTGTTGGCCATTAGCACTATATCATCTGCATACATTAATGCTGGTAGTGCCTGATCAATAAGTTTTCCTTGTTTGACTAAAGAGAGGTTGAAGCACAGTCCACTTCCCTCTAATTTTGCCTCTAATCCTTGTAGGTACATCATGAATAATAAGGGTGACAGGGGGCAGCTCTCCGAGACGCGTCCTTTCCAAGTGACGAAAAAGAGCTACGCCTTTGCTGTCGACGTTTCATCGTGGAACTATGCAAGCAGCTGCGTTATTGGCTTCCCGAAAACATTCAGTTCCTGCAAAAGATTCTCTTCTTTCTGTAGAGCACGCACTGAAGCTAATACAAGAGCTAATTACGGAATCGGCATCGCAGTTCCTCTCTGTGGAAGCCCTGTCCGATCGCGAAACGCATTGGAAAAACTTGCGGCACGTAAAATGGTGCTGCAGTGTACAAACAGAACCGATAGTTTTTGGCAGGAAGTAAGTTCTTACAAGGATGCGCACGGCGAGAACCCTTTCACTGAACTCGCCATGACAGTGCTGTCGCTGCCCTTCTCGAATGCCGGCATTGAACGGTGAGCGACATGAGCATTGTGAAGTGCAGGTGTCGCTACAGGCTGGACACTTTGAATGCGTAACTGAAAATGCTGTACGGCCTTCGGAGATACAAAAAAAAAAAAGTGCCACGAATATAACCTGCTAGATGACGTGGCTTCGAAAATCGGCACGAAGGCATCCTATGCAGCGGCAGAAGATGCCTTGCAACTTGCAGATTCAATCCTAGAATTCTGTGCACCACTGACATGGCTTTACACTTGTACTGCGAATTCGTTTTTCACTTCTAGAGCTGGCAAGCAGGCTTTCATCATTACTATTTACCGTATGATATATGGCTTCCTGTATACAAATATAGGCCATGATGTTTTATTCGCCAATGCGATTCATTGTACATTCAGAGGTAAGCTAAACTCTCTAATGTACGTTATGTGTGTCAGGTGTCTATATGTTCCCTGATTTTCAACCATGCAATTTAGTTGATGTATGTTAAAACATCTGATAGCATGAAAGTTAAGTTAAAATGACAGTAAATATCAACAATATAAATTAGTTTAGCAGATACCTTAGAACCTGAAAATTCCACTGTCGTTAATACCATCGCCCAAGGTTAATAGACTTAAATATCGGTCAAAATACCTCCTTTTAAATTTCCCGCTGTTATCTCCAATGATGACGTCACGGATTTCAACGTGTTTCTTTCGCATTTTGACGACAAAGTCGCAACGAAGTTTTTTGAAACTTGGTGTGCCAAGCTTCTGGCTACTTGCCCATCCCAATGAAGAACTCCGCTCGCCGAGGAAATTTTTTGTTCCCTCAGTTTTTTGCGATAATGTATGTGATGAGTTTATTTACACTGATAATGCCAGCGCTCAACCGTCCCCGCCGAATCACCATCGCTCAAGAGTGTCCTCCCTCTTCTTCTTTCTCGCTCTTTCAGTCCGCGTTACAATATTACATACATTCGCAGCTCGTAATTTGCAAGCGCGTTAAAAAGTCTGCAAACACTATAGGGGTTAAAACAGGCGTACATTGTTTTGTTGCTAAATCATGTTCTGCCTGCAAGAAAACGTAATGTGACAGCTGTATCTAATCTATGAGATGACAAGGCCACCAATAAAGTTGTTCCATGAGGAGAAAACGCTCAAAATTGTTTTCAAAATTGGAAAAAAAAATATTTAGCTACTTTTACACAATTATTTAGCTACTTTTGCTTTTGGACATTTGGCAACACTGGCCGCGAGCGTCTAGAAGGAGAGGTGTCAGCATCGGCGCACCGGAGAGCGAGCGAGAATTCATCCGGTTGCGGCGGCGCTGTGGTCGCTTTCGAGATGCTTCCTTTTCGCGCCCACGCATCAGTCGTTTTTCGTTGCAAATATTTCACGCTACCCTGCAGATTATAACAAAGTCCACCTGTCACAATTCTGGCGGTGCGCTGCAAAGCACGTATTGACACTGAAAACTAGTGTTTTCAATTCACTTCTTAGTATATCAGCTACGAAGCTTAGAAGATAGAGAATCAAGTGACTTGCCGTGAACTTGACACCAAAACAAAGTCCGTGAAGTTTTAAAATTTGATGCCGCAGTGTTCTCTGTGGTTTCAATGCACGTAAAGGTATCGGCAGCCGTTATTTTTATGACTTGTGCAATCAAGATTTATATTTACAAGCAAGACATTTATTTTCTCGAGAGCAAAAAACAACATAAAAATAAACACAACATATGTATTATAGTTGAAGAAGACTGCAAGTTATATGAAACTCAGATAAAGCAAGTGAATAAGACAACTAAGGAGATCAGTAAATATACGATGATACAATGGGCATACATACACACATCACATTGAGATTTCATTCGCAAACATAGGTACAGTCACAAACCAGTTCACGAAACAATTGATTTCTATATATGTGAAACACAACCAGACAGTGACATCCCAGTTGTTGATGGGATATTTATAACAATGTGAACAATACAATAGTAAAATCACAAGAAACAACAGAGCGTCAGTAATACTCAATAACATAAAATAAAACCTTGTTCGCCGAGTTAACACTTCACTTTTTTTTCTTTTTTTATTGGGGGCGTTTTCTCCAGAAAGGAGAAAATGCATTCTGGTCAGTGTAAAAAATCTAATTATCTGATTTGTCACTTCTAATTTGTGGTGTTCACAGCCAACCATATTTAACTTCTTCATAGACAGGCAGGATATAAGGTCTGTTATGCTGTCACTTTTAAACTTGTTGAAACTGAAGCAATAGGCGAATACATTTTCCTTAGCTTTGAACAGGTCTCTTGGGGACTCGGACGGGTACAGAAGCCATGATTCTGCCGGAAGCAAGCTGGAATTCTGAGTAAAGGAACAACATGCTACATTCGTTGCACTTCGTCTTTTTCAGCACCTTACGGGCCACATAGCCACTGACGTAATAAGTGATCAGGTAGCCACTTTTGCGTCCAATTATATCAGTGGGGTCAGGGAGGGGTTCACGAGCAATAATAATTCCATGAACCTCATTGAGGCGCCTCAAATCTCGCAGCTCATCCAGTTATCCTGCAATTTTATTGAATTACTATGGATGCCATGACATAGAAGGCTGCTCGGAACTCCAGAAGGTATGTTTCCATTGGAGGGGGACTGTATCGAACTGTATAAACTGAGGCAATTCACAGATATCAAAAGTTGTGTCGGCGAAGGGTGATCAATCGAGCCAGACATTTGCTTCAGAATTCAAAAAACAAACAAACAAAAAAGATTTTAAGTGCGTCTTGGCAGAGGCGAGACGTCATCAAGTATTTATAGCCCAAGGTTTTCGCGACATGGAAAGGGCGCTGGTTAGAGTGACGTGGAGTACTTCGGCACTTGATTCATTCAGGAACCCACCCTCCTTAGATACAGCTTTTTCCTAAGCTGCTAAAAACCCGTTGATAACATGCTTGTAGCTACGGACGATGAATATTTCGTCGAAATGAGTTTCGCACACAAAGCAGTTCTTTCCCAGTGGTTTTCCAGCGCGAGGAATCGTACGCTCTCAGGCCTTGCGCTGTTCATCGTCGGCTGGAGCAGAGAAGAGAGACGCTTTCTTCCCTTGTTTGCGGGCCGAAGCATATCCCGCAATGCATCCAGGTGCAAAGAAGTGTCTTTGCTGCTTACTCATCACTGTTGCATGGTCACATTGGCACGTATTGATCCCGAACAAGTCCAAATAGGGAAAGCGCTGACTTTGCAGCTTGCGAGCACACGAGCAAGCGACTAAAAGTGCCGCACTAGCGGCTGACAAGCGCTCTCGACTGATCACGGTGGCGACTTGCGCGCCGCTCCACGGCCGAATGAAATATCAGCACGTCTCTTTTCAAGGCGCGGCCGGGATGGTGCTGGCACAGTGGCACCTTTCCTTCTAGCCACCATAGAGGCAGGCAGCAGGTGTTCTGTGGGCACATGTAAAGAGTGCGCAGCGCGCTGCTCGAGCTAGAGGTACTGTATATGCTACCTTGAAAGCATTATACAGTAACTAACTCGAGCCACGAAGAGTAGGGCAGCACCGAAGCTGTTGTCATGCAGTAGTGATATCTTTCTTGCTGTCCGTGACGGAGATAAGTGGAAGGTGTTGTGTGGATTAGTCGCGGAGCCTGGCCTGGCCATGGAACACCTGGCGCCGAGGGAGCCGTGTTTGCCTACAACGCTTGCCATGGGTAAACCGAGGAAGAAGCGCACGGCCGAAGAAGAAGCCGCTTACCGCGAGGCTCGGCGTGCATTGGATCGTGAGCGTTATCGTCGACGACGATTAGATCCCGTTTACATGGCCAGTGTAAGAATCACGACGCGACGACGAAGAGCGGACCCGGAGTATGCTAAGCGAAGGCGCGAGGCAGAAGCGGCACGGATGCAAAATCAGCGACAATTGACCGGTCTAACGGCGTATCAGCGATGGAAGGCCCGCCGTGCTGCCGGCGTTCCATATCCAAGGTGGCACGTGAGTTAAAGGAAGAACTTTTTTAGATCGTGGTGGTTAAAAGGGCAACCGGTAGGGAGCACTGCGCAGCGCCTAGAGAGTAGATGGGCAGAGAAGGTGTTCCGTTATTTGTATAGGAAGAGCGTGGACACACAGTGGAGAAAGAGAACTAGAAGACTCACTAGTAAATATACGGCTGGTATTGTAAGCCATATGTCAACAAAGAGCGTTAAGGGAAAAGTCAGGGAGGCGGAGAGGATTTACTGGATGGCAGCTATGGAGAAAAAACCGGCTTTGAGTAACTAACGAAAGGGCAAAAATGAAATAAGGAGGGAGGCATTTTACGATAATTCAAGGGGAAGCGCTTTACTGTTTGAAGCGAGGTCGGGTTGCCTTAGAACGCGTAGTTATAAAGCAAGATTCAGTAAAGAAGAAGAACAATGCACATGCTGCGGGAAAGATAAGGAAACGGCGGAGCATGTTCTGATTGAATGTGGAGATATCCACCCAGGTGTACGTTTGGGCACGAGCCTACAGGAAGCCTTGGGTTTTAGGGACAACAATGGAAAGCTGAACACACCCGCGATTGAAATAAGTAAGAGACGGTTAGAGTATTGGTGGCAGAAAATTAGAGAGAAAGGACAAAAATAAATATTGGAAAAATAAAATATGGACAGTGTGCCATAAATGGCAGAGAACTTAAGCTGAAAATTTACCTTTTTTTCATTAAGATAGAATTTATCGAAGTAGAGGCATTAGGCCAACATCAAAAAAGAAAAAAGGTTTTTTTTTTTTTTTGTCGAGCCTGGTGGCATACTTGTCACCACCCCGTTATAAAGGGGACGCTCATAGCATCCATCCATATATGCCAAGCAGCTTTAGGTGGGGCGATAGTTATAGCGCGAGAACAAAACGACACAGAGACAAGAAGGACACGAAAGACACTTGTCTCTGTGTCGTTGTTTTGTTCTCGCGCTATAACTATCGTCATGCCATACCAACTAGCCCAAGCTGCCGCACTTTTAGGTTGGGGCTTTGTCCATCCCTCCCTTTGGGTCCCCTCCCCTCTAGGTCCCCTCCCCTCTGCGCATGACAGGTGGTGAGACAGCTGCACACTCCGCTGGGGACGGTAGTTCGGCGGTGTATAGCGGTGTAAGAGCCCGCGCACCTCCCCTGCGCAACGCCGCGATGAATGCCAGCGCGCCGCGGAGAAGAAGGCTCGGGCTGCGAAACGGGAGCGGCGGCGTGCCGATCCCGAACTTCGGGCTCGTGAAGCCGAAAGGAAACGTCAACGGCGGCTAGCGGACCCCATTCTCCGAGCTCGGGAAGCCTAATTGAAGCGTCAACGCCGAGTAGCGGATCTCGTAGCGGCAACGCGAAGCCGAAGCGAAACGTAAACAACGAGCAGCGAATCTCGAAGCGGCGCGGCAATGCGAGTCGGTGGCGAAGGCAGCGCAGTTCAAGCGCGAGTTCCTGGATAGGAGCTTCGGGCACATCTGCACAAGGTATGCGACCCACTGTGGTTGTACAACAACCTGACCAAGGCCGTAGTAGCATTAACAACAAACAGCACCGTCACGTCGTCATCGGCCTGCTCCATGCTCCAACAAGATCGAGTTCGGGCAGAGTGCAGCAACTACAGTGATATCCGCACCGTTGTTTATCAGCAAAGTTGTCCTCTATGCCAAATAGACCTTTTCATGCTAGCCACCCTATCCATGCTGCGCAGCTGGTGTGACGTTGGCATAGTTGTCGCTTAGCAACCATGTCTACGTTATAGCTCCAGATGTTCTCTGTAGGGGCGCGCCAGCGCTTGCTCGGCCGTGTTCGGGCAACACCACCAGGGTACGGTTCAGACATTCGGAAGCAACGGGTCGGCCGTGCAAAGTTCGCACAGCTGAAGAGGAGGCCGTTTACCTCGAAGCTAGGTGTGCTGCGGCCCGAGAATGTAACCGTAAACGGCGATCGGATCCCGACTATGCTCGACGGGAACGCGAAGCAAGCGCGGCGAGGAAGCAAGCCAAGCAAAGTGTGCAAGGTGTGAGTCGAGCTGAGCACAATTATGTGACGAAAGGCCCACCCTTCTACCCTGAGGGGCCACATCCAGGTGTGCTCGCAATTCTGGCTTTGGGGTTTGACCTAGGTCTGTTGCAGGCGGAGGAGGATTTTATGGGGGGGGGGGGCAGCGGCCTGAACTAACTCCAGAGTGGGTGGGGGTCCTGACATTTTTGTTTTTAGTAGCAGGAAGAAGCCGTCAAGCATAAATAGGAGTTATGTGTGCTCAAAATGGTCCCACTCATTTATTCTAATTGGTGGTAAGAGGTGGACAAGCACTCTTAAAGGGGGGGGGGAGACTGGTGCTGACACAGGTTTTGGGGGCGGGGGGAGCGATCACCCTCCCTCTGGATCCGTACTCATGACAGGCTGTAGTTTTACAGCAAAGGCTGTTGAGATCAGAACACCGGTAACGTGTGGCGCCGTATTTCCCTGCCGCTAGTGTCCGTAACCAGTTTCGCAAGAAGAAGAAAAAAAAAAAAACTAGATAAAAGACAGGAAGGACACAATAGGATTCGAACCCGGGTCCGCTGCATGCCAGCCCAGTATACTACCACTGAGCCACGGCAGTGCTTACAACTAATTTCTAAACTGGGCTTAGGTAGGCTTGATGTCGGGAAATAATCACACTAATATGAGTAATTAAGTGTTTTAAAACATTGAAAAAACAACCAGGCACCACTCCATGCAAACTGGGTAACGAGTGAGTTCCAACCCATTAAAAAACTTGTTCTTGATCACCTATTAGCTGTGGTGCATACCCCCTTCAGGCATAATTTTTGGATGTCGTCAGCCACTGAATTAAAAAATTGCACAAGGTTTCTAGCAAGTGAGTAGCGGATACAACAATTCTCCGAAGAATGACAAAAGATAGCATAGAGAATGCTGGCCATCTACACAAACATTATGATTATGGCCTAGTGGGTACCCAGGAAGCGTACTTGCAGCAGTTACCCAAAGAGTGTTTAGAAAAGGCTCTGAAAAGCCGCTCTTCTAGCTTTCGCTGCGACTCGGCTGCTCGTTCAGTGCAGACCTGGCAATTTTTTAAAGGAAGCGACAACTGTCCAAAACATGAAACGAGATGACTGCACGAATGGAAAGATTGTCCCTCATAGTGACTCAGAGCAACCTTGTTTTTCTCGTGAGAAGTGGAGTTAGATATTTATTTATTCATTGAAAATTGTGAGAAATGGCCTGTGGCGTCACCTGAAGTCGTAAACTATTATTCGATGTACTCTGTCACGTTATCGTAGACTAGTATACATAGTCAATATTTTATTGCTGGTATTGAAAGATTGTTTGCTTCTTCAGAGTAAAAGATATTACTTCATAAAAATATACATATAAGCCTGCATTAGTAGTACGTGTGGAAGTGGCGTTGCCTTTGCATGACGTAATCATCCCATGCTCGTCAGCTCTTCTTGAGCAATATTTATGCGTGCTCATGAAACCATGCATGCAGTATACAGGTCACTAAGATTTTGGGGTGACGTGGTTCGTATACCTACAATTTGTCTCAGAAATCACGTCTGCTGCTGCTCGGCACGGCCGCGCAAATGTGCAGTGACGTTTTTGGTGACTTGGCTTGGCTCCTGTGTTGAGAGAGTAATGATGACTGGGACAAGCCATCCACGACACAGGCACGTGCAATGCAGTACAAATACAGGGAAGCTGTATAAAGCCACATGATCTCATTGTAACGGCTTGTTATTTTCAAAAATAGTTGTAAAGCTCAGAATAAATGTGGCTAAGTGTAGTTATGGGAACTCCTGCGAAAGCACAACGACAGCATGCACAAGTCACGAAAAGGGCTACGGCCATCACTATGAA
This sequence comes from Rhipicephalus annulatus, assembly GCA_013436015.1. Lineage (NCBI taxonomy): Eukaryota > Metazoa > Arthropoda > Arachnida > Ixodida > Ixodidae > Rhipicephalus > Rhipicephalus annulatus. Next base: position 311,822 of record WOVY01010372.1, on the reverse strand, counting down.
TGCTCACTGGACAAAAAGGAAAATCAGTATTCAGAGCCTTTCAGATCGAAAAATACTGCTTATAAACAACTACATGCTTTTGGGATTAACTACTGCCACAACTAACACTACGAAAGGCAAGCCGGAAAACACTGTTGAAAAAAATGCATAGTCGGTCCCTTTAACTGTAATCTGTCTATCACGCTAAGCTCGGTTCGATGCAATGCAGAACACATGAAATGCTGGCAAGTGCTGTGGGCCGTCGACCAGCTTTGCCGTTTTTTAAGCTTCAGACGACTAGAGCGAACTTTTTAAATGCGGAGCATTTCTTAGTCTTACGATGTTGCACTTTGGCGTCTGCGTTGTCTGCACCCCCACTGCTAATGCTTGGCTCGTCACGTCTTCCTCGAATGCGGGCGGTGTGTATATAAGCCGCAGAGCGCGCGTTCGGGATTCAGTGAAGGGCGTCTTTACTTGTCTGGTGCTTGACTTAACGCTTTCCTTGACTCGAGTAGATGCAACATTCATGCCATATTCCCACCACTCGCGTTCGGGATTCAGTGAAGGGCGTCTTTACTTGTCTGGTGCTTGACTTAACGCTTTCCTTGACTCGAGTAGACGCAAAATTCATGCCATATCCCCACCACTCAGCGACGAATTTACTCATGTTCCCCCCCCCCCCCCCTCCTTTAGAAAGATGCAGGCGCCAATTTTTTGTTAATTCGCAGCCTTGCATTTTGAAGTACGTGGGTACATAAACAAGTGTTAGGTACTTTGTGGTACTCTCATCCTTTGATCGCTCTTTGTGCCGCATAGCCTTCTTGGGAACCTCGTTGTGGGTGCGGCTTTTACAAAATTAAATGCTTGCACCGGTGCTTATGTTTTCATGCAGGAAAATTTGAGGTGAGGAAAGAAAGTCCTTAAGATTGGAAGCTTTCGTCCATGGCCAGCGCAGGCGACCCGAAAGCGCAGCCTTCCAATTCGAAAGTTGTGGATTTGTACCCACTATAAGTCATTTTAATCTATCATAATTGTTACGAGACAGATAAAAGCAAGAAATGTTCCCTGTGGTGTCCCACTGCTGAGGTCACAGAATCAAACCTCTGTGGAAATTTTTTATGAAGGCGAGAATGACATGGGCCCATGCACTCGGGTTTAAATGCATGACTTATGTCCCTAGGTGGTCAAAATTTGTCAAGCCCTTCACTGTGACATCTCTCGTGGTCATATTATTTTGGGACATTGAACTCCAACGAAGTTATCTCTCTTGGATTTATTTTGGTGTCTAGCGTTTTTTGTCTAGTATCCAGTATTTTCACGGTTGCCGTGTAGAAGCTCATTCCCACTTACATTTAAAGTGCAGTGTTCAGGCATACTAATTCACAGTTCAATGTAGTGAAATCGGCTTTTGCAGTTAATGACATTGTTGGATGCCTTATATCACATTCTGCTTTTCCTGCCTCTAGGTTGCATCATCGGCTTGACCAACAGAAGTCGCTCAATATAACCGTTCTTTGCAGCGCAACCAGTACACCTCGTGTGAGAAAACCGTGTCCAAATCAACAGAGGCTAATATAGCCCCCAAGATAGACCATGTATCGACGCAAACCGATGAAATTGCTACAACGCCTGCCCACCAGCGAAAGTGCCACAGCCAATCAAAGGTGCACCTTTATGCATATTAGTACTATTACCGTCATTAAAAGTTACATCAGGATTTTAGGATTGCATACTGCAATGACAGATTCCTCGACATTTTCACGGCGAGATTCCTGTTGGTACAGATGTGTGAATGTTTCGTACACGTGGCACTTCCAATGTTCGAATGCCACAAAACTTGATAACTGGTATTTGAATTGGCACAAGTGCTATCTACTTGTTGTCAATCTTGCAGAATCTGATGCATAAATTGACAAGCTGGTGATAATCTTCTGAAAAGACTGAAGCAGCATGGGACAAACAAAAAAGGGGACAAACAAGCACAACTTGTAGCTTGTGTGTACCTTTTTTGTCTCCTGTTTATCCTTTTTTTTGTATGTGTCCTGTCCTGCTGCACATATTTTTCAGGATATGCTGCCATAACAACTTGCCCGACTTTCAACGTAATGACAAGGTAGAATCCGTTATCACATCCTCTCACCCATTGCACTGTTGAAAAACTTGGACCTTTCAAGGGTTACTCGCCAGGTCCCCTAGTTGGGCCGTGGCAGTTGTTGGTGTCTGATGAAGAGCATTATGCCACAAAAAAAATTTCAATCAATTCATTACGAGCTGAGAAAAGTGGCATTTTGAAGCGGTGCAAAAAGATGATGCCAGGAGGCGAGCTCAAATCCCATGCTGCTCGCCTCACGTTGGCTTTGCAAGCTAAATCTCTTCTCTATCCTCTCTGGCATCCGAGCAAACGGTCACACGTGCAACACGTCTCCGAGCAAGTCCCTCCGCTGAGAAGATGCGGGCAGCATTGTTTTGTTGACCACCATTATTTTGTGGTCTAGTGCCTCTTTCTGCGGGATGGATTTAGAGATGCTGGTATAGACACACTAGAATAGATGAGCATATTGAGTGCTCGAATGTGCAGGACTATTAATTTAGTTTTCAGGGCTGGCGTCTGCTCGATGCATTAATCGTGGGGACACGAACGCACCCAAAACGCAGGCACATTAGCCCCATATCTCGTTGCAATTCATGGGAAAAAATGAAAAAGACCCACACATTCCCTGTGTGTGTCTCATTATTTATCTCAAGTTTTATTCATATATTCAGGCAATAGATTACACAAACCACACATTTTTGAAATAATTTTTGCTGTCTCACGTGCTACATTTGGCGACATCAGATCACAGTCGTCTATGCAGAGGACTGACATCACAGCATACCATTTACACAGGGCAATTCTGTAGTCTACGTCATTCCCTTATTCTCAGGGTGGCCGTGCATGAAAGGAAGGGCAAGCAGCGTTCATCTTGAAATTTAAACCATTTTTCCGGCACATAGTGTTGCACAATTTGGCAGAACTGATCGTGAACGGCCCATGTATGCATTGCGCTCGTCAGCTCAGAATTGCGAAACTTGAGAAGTGGCCCTTCAAAGGAGCGCTAACACAAAAATATATCACCTTGCTTTGTTTTTTTCGAAGTAGGTATATTAATACCGACTTGTCACTGCAGGAAACTGTTTGTGCGAGTGCACGATGTTCGTTTGTTTGGAGACGTGTTTAAAGCACCCACTCTCTGCTTTCATTTCAGAGTGCCAACCTAAGCAAAAGCTGGTTCTAGAGAGAGGTAAGCACAGCTGGCCACGGTTACCACTCAAAACTGTGATGCACATGCTGCGCATGAGAGCAGGTGCGCAGTTCTCACATCACAGCACTGCCAGCACACACGAAGTTGCAAGGACAGAGGAGGAAATCGCAGTTAGAACAGGTGCAAGGCACGTGCTAGCAAACTCGAACTTGTGGCGTAGGTTTGTTTGCATTGCCAACAAATAGTGCTGTACAATGCATAAAGTTTTTGTACGTTATTTGCTGTACTATGTACTTTTTCATTTATGGTTGCCGAAAACAACTTTTTTTTTTTTAAAGGTCGGCTGTAAAACCCATATTAAGAAATATTTGAATTGTTGCTCCCGTTTTGTTTGAGCTTTCTATCTGCTTAGAGAATGTTGATTTATTGTCGGTTTTGCCTTGCTTGCCTTGTTTTATGTATTTTGTTGTTTACTGCTATAAAAAATGCAATGCATAGTACTCAAACTGTCTCCCTGGCAATAATGCCTTCAAGGCAGCTTAAAGTAGGGCTGACACGAATTTTAAATATTTTGGGACTGTTGCTCTGTATAAGAATGCGAATTTCGTGAACTCTGAAAGAGTGCTGCGGTACATGAGAATACGCCATGTTTATTTTTAATACCGTCACTTTAAAAAGACACTTGGTTTTGATATCGCGGAGGTGACTTCGCGACGTGTCATGGTGGTGACAGCAATTCGCAAGATAACAGTGAGAGATCTGCTATCTGCTTGTGGTACACGTTGTAGAAGGTTTCGAGGCTGCTCGGCCCTGAAACCCCCAGGAAAGACGCGGAGCCAGACCAGGAACCTTCTTTATCGACCAGAACCCAGGCCGCACCTGCCCGCTGCCAGCCGCTACCACGTGCCATGACCACACCTGCGATCGTCCTCCTTCTCTTCCTTTTGTCATTGGCAGGCTCGGGGCCATCGCTCCCATACTGCGCCATGTCCGCACAACGGGAACGTCCGCACTGTCCGCACAACGGGAACGTTTTTTGAAGCTACTCGACTCATTTCGGGACTGCTTCGCTATGACTTCAAAAGTGAATGAAACACCGCTTGCCAAGCATCATATCATCACCAAGCCTACCGAGAGACCGATTCGACAGCACGCCTACAGAGTCTCGCAAAAAGAACAAGACGTTATACGACAACAGGTCCAGCAGATGCTCAAGGACGACGTCATCCAGCCATCGACCAGTCCGTGGGCGTTCCCTGTTGTGTCAGTAAAGAAAAAAAATGGTACTCTGCAATTTTGCGTCGACTACCGAAAGTTGAATAAGATCACGAAGAAAGACGTGTATCCTTTACCGTGAATAAATGACTTGCTGGACCGTATTCGCAATGCTCGTTACTTTTCTTCCATGGATCTACGCAGCGGCTATTGGCAAATTTCTGTTGATGAGCGCGACCACGAAAAGACCGCCTTCATTACTCCTGACGGACTCTACGTGTTCAAGGTCGTTCCCTTCGGCTTATGCTCGGCGCCAGCTACTTTTCAAAGATTGATGGACACTGCTCTTTCTGGGCTAAAATGGCAATTGTGTCTTGTCTACCTTTACCATGTGGTCGTCTACTCGGACACGTTTGAGCAGCACGTCCAGAGCTTATTTTTTTCAGGCGATTCGAACAGCTGGACTTTCTCTCAAACCTGAGAAATGTCACTTTGCTGTCGAGGAACTGAAGTTTCTTGGTCACGTTGTCAGCCACGCCGGTATACACCCAGATTCTGAGAAAACGAAAGCTGTTGCCGCATTTCCTGTCCCATTGAACAAGTGCGATCTCTGCCAATTTCTGGGACTGTGCGCATATTACAGACGCTTTTTCAAAGGCTTTTCTAAAATCGCTGAATCGCTAAATGAATTTACAAAAGACGGCATACTGTTTGTTTGGGGTCATGATCAGCATCACGCCTTTGACGTGCTATGAAACCATCTCCAAGCCCCACCTGTACTCGGTCACTTTGACGACAACGCTGTCACAGAGCTACACACGGATGCCAGCAACGTCTGACTTGGAGCTGTCCGACGTTTCAGTGGTAAAATGGCGTAGAGCGCGTGATTGCCTTTGCAAATCGAACACTATCATGCGCAGAGAAAAACTACTCTGCCACAGAAAAAGAATGCTTAGCCAATGTTTGGGCTATGGCAAAGTTTCGCCCTTATTTGTACGGTCGACCATTCAGGGTAGTTAGTGACCACCATTCTTTATGCTGGCTCGCTAACCTCAAAGATCCTTCCGGTCGTCTAGCACGGTGGAGCCTTCAGCTGCAAGAATTTGACAATACAGTCATTCACAAGTCAGGACGCAAACACACTGATGTGACTGTATCTCACGTGCGCCAATTAAAAGTACGAACGCGGGCGTTGAAGAGGACGATACATTCCTTTCCTCTGTATCAGCAACCGACTTGGCTCAACAACAATGCGACGACATGCAGCTAAGCCCGCTGATTGACTACCTCGAAGGCCGAAAACGCAGCCTTCCTCGAAACTTCGCACGAAACTTCGGGTTGTGGTTGCCCCCGATTATTCAACGAGTTACAGCGAAACAAAGGCCCTGCCTAAAGCTACAGCAGCCAAAATCGCCAAGTTTTTTGTCACCGGCATCGTACTTTGTCACGGTGCGCCAGCTGTGATAATTACTGATTGTGGTACAGCTTTCATTGCAGAGATGCATCAAAAAGTGCCGAGACTAAGTGGTACAGAACATCGGAAAACCACGGGTTATCACCCCCAAACAAACAGACTCACTGAACGGTTGAACAAGACCATTGCAGATATGCTGTCAATGTATATGGCCCTTGATCGCAATAATTGGGATGATATACTCCCTTACGCAACTTTTGCTTACAATACAGCAGTCCAAGAGAGTACAGGTTGCACCCCATTTCACTTAGTTCATGGTTGAGAGGTCACTACAATGCTCGACGCAATGCTCTTTCCCAACAACCTGGGCATGTTCAACGCGGACGCTGCCCTGTTCGCTCAACGCGCCGAGGAGGCCCGTCAACTCGCCCGACGCTGTATTCAGGCTCACCAAACTGCGGACGCACGCCGCTACAACCTTACACACCCAGAGGTTACCTTCCAACCAGGCGATGAAGTTTGGGTGTGCACTCCCATCCGATAGCGTGGTCACTCTAAAAAGTTGCTGCCGCGCTACTTCGGCCCGTACAAAGTTCTAAGCCGACTATATGATGTTACATACGAAGTTCTCCCTGAGAGCACCTCAAGACGTTCCCGTCGGTTTCCACAAAGTGATGTGGTGCATGTGTCTGTGAAAGCTCAAGCCATATTTCTCACGTCATCAATCGAACGTGGACTGACTTACCATGCAATGACTATTTTTTTGTCACTTTTGTTTCTTTTTGATTGTCTTGTGTCCTAACTCCTTTCTTTTACTGTACTGCTACAACTTATTGTAATGAAGTTGCAAGGCGCGGCTTCAGTCATTAAATTAATCTACGATAGGTTCGTAAAGCAGTGCATGGCATAAATGAAGCAGTGCCTAAACCCTTGAGGTAGGCGCTGTAGTGGAGTACATGAAAACGTGTCGAACTCGTGCAACATAAATTCAAGGCACTCGGTATTAGATCCCAAGAAAGAAAATGAGATGAGAAAATGAATGAGTTTGAGTAACTATGTGCAATTAGCATGCAATCAATATCATATTTATTCTGCACTCTGTCAGGTATAATTATTACATAAAAGAATTAAATTTTATAGACTTTTTGGTTCTTTACACATAAGGGACTGAAAAGTCTTCAAAATTTCTGTTTATTTTACTTTGCTCAGTGAATTTTGTTTTAGTCCACTACATAGGTCGGCAAAAATTGTGGAGCTCACTCAAACTCTCACATTAAATATATTTTGCACTTGGGACTCACTCAGAAAAATTTTCCTGAGCCGGACTCACTCAAAGTCGCCACTCGCTAAAATTTTCTGCACCGAAAAGTCTTAAAAAATTTTTGTGCATTTTACCTTGGTCAGTGTTTTTGTTTTCTTCCGCTGTTCGTCCCCGACCATACGAGATTCCGTCAAACTCTTGACTATACTCTATATGTTTTGTTACGATACTTCGCTGTATTGGGATTCACCCGTTGCGTTCGTTGCTCTAGCAGTTGTGGTGCGCAACTGTTGATGCAAAGGTCGTGGAATCGAATCCCAACCTCGGTGGGCACATTTTCCGTTGAGGCTAAAATGTCCGAGGTCACTGTATTTAGTGGCATTAGGTAGACGAAATTTTCGAAGCCCTTCGCTATGGTGTCCTTCATAATCATATCGTGGTTTCGGGACGTTATGCCCCAACACTTGCCATCCTTCATCGAATTGCAAGTCAAATGTGTTCCCACATTGTTGTGACACCTTATCTCTCTCTCTGTCTTTAGGTTACAAAGCAGCATCCTCTGTATTGTAGAGGACCAAGAATAGCGACTCCAGGACCTGTGAAAGTCGTGGAAGGTGCCAGTGCATATGCAAAAGAGGCTGCTGACAAAACCACATGGTGTACAGGCATCTATCAGACCAACATGTACTCTCCCACGGTCTCCTGTTGGATGCAATCCCACGATCTCGAAGACAGCGACAATGTTTCTTGATCGTCGGAACCGCTGTCCCAAAGTGTAAGTGCACCACTTTGCATCTTCAAATCAGCAGCATCTGAAAGTGCCTTGAAGTTCCAACACCTGAAAAGCCCCCATTGGTGATGTTGGGCCTCCTCTGTAGAGGAATGAAAACTAATCTCTGGCTTAGTGCTGTATGTGTGGTGTTGCAGAGCCAAACAATACCTCCCTTTGAAAATTGAAGTGTTTTCAAGACCTATGGAGCGCAGAATGATGACATAAAACCAGGAGCCCCATGTACTTCCACACACATCGAGCAATATACAGTAGACTCGCAATAATTCTAACTCTGACAATTCTTACTTTCGGTTGATTCTAACAAAAATTTGTTTTAGTTGCCCTCTATTTTTTCAATGTATTTAAAAGGCTCTTAATTCAACTTAATCATTTGGTTAATTCATACTTTTTGCACTTCCCTATCAGAAAATATCTGCTGCTTTCCCACTAATATTTAAAAGTTTGCGTGTTTATATTCCCAACAGTCTAAAAATGAGAAATAAGCACCTCAGGGTTTCAAGGAGCAACGCTTTGCTTGTAAACAAATGTTTGAAGCGAAGCACATGCATGGTCATAGGCGTACCAGCCGGGGGGGGGGGGGTTGAAAAGAGAAAAGTTAGGGGGGGGGGAGGGTGAGCCTGCCCACATTTGGTAGTGGTCACTCTTGCTGCACACTGCGCAAACCAAGTAAGGCGAAGTTTTTCGCCACAACAGTAATCGCTCAATTTGTTCTTACGGGAGAATGAATATGTTACGAGGTAATGTTACAACATAGTGAAATTTTGCCAACATTTACTCTGTGACGATTTTTCTCGTGGGCTCTTCGCGGTGCGGGACGCCTATGCGACGCTTTTGCATCTTGTGGTGTAGAATTGCAGAGCAGGCAAGCGCTGAACAGGGGCCCTATATTATTACATCACTTCATCTTTTTATTCTGCTGTGACTTGATTAATTAACAAGAATCGACTGTATCTGCACTAACACGGCGACTTCGCTGCCACCTCTAGGTCGATTTCATGGCCAATAGTTATTCAGTTTATCTGTGTCTTCGTGGTAAGTCATAATGGTATTCCAAATGTGCTGTTATTGTTACAGTCAGCGGTGAAGCTAAAGTTGTTTCATAAAGCTGGGATTGTCACATGAGTTGAAGAACGCCTCTTGCGTGCACTATTTAGTGTGTTGTTATGTGGGGTACACGCACAAATTCTACGATAACTGTGCGTATCCAAGGTTTGTCTTCAGCAGAAAGTACTACGCTTGCTGAATTGAAGTGTTTGCTGGGATTCGCAAAATTGTTTTCGAATTTCACTGCGGATGTGGCAGCAATTTCTTTCTCTCAGTGCCATGAAATGCCCCTTTGGATTGGTCGTCCCACCCACAGTGGTTATGGGGCCCGGCTGCTGACCCGAAAATTGCAGGTTCAATCGTGGCTGGAAACAGTTGCATTTTCAATGGAGGCTAGCTGTAGGCCCGTTTACTTGGATCTAGTCGCACATTCGAGAACCGCAGGTGGTCGAAGTATCTGGAGCACTCCACTATGGCGTGCCTCCTAATTGTATTATGGTTTAGCTAGTCAAACTCCAGAAATTATTATTAATTACTCTCTCTCGGACTGTGTATGCTCTTGTGCCACAGTCTGCCAGCTTTGACAGCACCTTTGCATCTGAACAAAGTACTTTGACAACAGTTCATAATTGACATAGACAAAAAGAAGTATTGACACACTGAACTTCTGAAGTAAATGATAATGAAAATACAAGCACACTTAAATACTGACGACCTGTCACAAAAGTGGCCACATTACACATGAGGTCAGAAGGCACCATTTTTAATCCTAGAAACGAGTACCAGGCATGGAAAATTCGAATCACTTTCATGTGAGCAGGCACAAAGAAGATTGCTGTGGTCCCGAACCACATTATCATGCCAGGCTATGGAGGGAGAGCTGAAGCACTGATCACTTCGTTTCTCACCATATCAATCTTTTTTTTTTTGTGTGGCTGTTCACGTGGAAGGGATAGGAATTTTCATGTTTTTTAGTTTATTAGATTCAGAATGGTGCCTCCAAATGTTGTGTGCTAAGTCCTCACATGCATTAGCCTGTTGTCAGCTATTAAGTGTGCTTTAATGTAAAAATATTTAGCTGCTAGTGAAGAACTATAGTTTGTCTTTTCTTGCCTGTGTCGTTTATGCACTGCCTTCAAGATAATAAAGAACTATCACCAACTTGCTCAGTTATCAATTCTTCTACAGCATCTTTGCAGCGTAGCTCATTCAGACTTCTGGCTTCTTTCAGCAATGCCTCTAGTCTTGGAATATCCAACGAGGATCAGCAGTCGAATGGAGGAATATTGAAATGGTGATGGCATCACAGGTGATGATGAGTGCAGACTGACAGCAAGCTCACCTTTAATGAAGAAGGAGAGAAAAAGGCCCTGCCACAGTCAATCGAGAGCCCGCACTTGTCATCGTCAGTGACAGCGCACTTCTCTCATGGAGGTTTCAAGATCTGGAGGCTTTGAACTTACGACAGTGCTGTGACCTTTCCAATGCAACCTGTGCCTACGGATTATTGTATATTGAAACAGTCTCCTCGCGTCTTACATTGACACAGCCCAAGGGAATGTGCCGATTCTGCGAGCACACGCTTGCTTGCAGTGGTCATTTTCAGCAAATAATTAGCAAATAAATGAGAGTCGAAAGCTCGCATCTATCGGTAGATTGGATGGTGTCAGATTTCTTGCTCTATTTTTGATGAAACTTATTTTAACCATTCTTTCCACCCGCCATCCTGCCTTGCCATCCTTTCATCCCTCTTGACAAGTCTCAGCTGGTCCCCGAGGGCAAAGCTGGACTGCATTGCCTTCCACATAAATCTGCTGATAATCTCTTCCTGCCCTTCGGTGCTAGCTGTGCATTCCCATGTGCTGTGGTTCGGTGTCAGTGTGCTCTCACTCCGCCGGCATATGTATTGGTATTCTGTGGGTTAATACGTATGTAATCTGCGGATGGTTGTGTGTCTTTGTGGTGCCAACGACGCAGAATCCACGGCCGAAAGGTACTTGTGCGGTACTGGGTGGAGTCTCAGCTATTCTCAGTAATATTGCAGGATTGCCTTGTAACTGATCGATGGTGATTAGGTTCTCCATGGTGTTAGACTGAAGCGTGCAGAACTTTAGCATTGAGAAGCCGAAGCTAAATCGCATTCATTGCTTCGCCCCTTTGCATTCAGGCTCACAGGGGTGGAGCCTGAATCGCATTCAGGCTCCACCCCGGTACTGGTTGGAGCCTCAGCTATTCTCAGTATTATTGCAGGATTGCCTTGTAACTGTGATCGATGGTGGTTAGGTTCTCCACGGTGTTAGACTGAAGCGTGCAGAACCTTAGCATTGAGAAGCCGAAGCTAAATCGCATTCATTGCTTCGCCCCTTTGGCGAAACTGACTTTTTTTCTCGAATACTAACCACCTACAATATATTTTAGCAGTCCATTGTACAATTTTATTTGCGGTACTTCTTGTAGGACGTTTTATTATGCAGAAGCGATACACTCAAATCTGGATATAACAATCCAGAATATAACAAAATGTAGGTCATAAGGAAGTAGATGAAAAATAGTCTTGCCATAGATATAGTGTTTGGAATAAACCTGCGTAACAAATGTTTAGATGTAACAAATTTATTTTTGTATATGACGCAACTTTGTTATAATGAGGTCTGGTGTATGAGACAAGGGGGCATTAGATTTATGCGGCATGCATAAAACATGACGAGTTAAGCTATTAATTCATCCACTTTTCTCTTGTGGTTACAGGCACCGTCACATAATATAGCACAGCCTCATGTGATGCACCAGAATGCCTTTAATGTGCCTGCTGTGATAATGTGATTTTCTGATATTGAGGTTCTCCCCAACACAAACATAGGCTCCATAAAAACCACCCACCACCACTTGGCCAGTGTGGTCGGCGCACTGTGAGAAACGAGCCGTTTTAATGGTCAACTTAAGTCAGCACACCCTTTGTTTTGTAAAATGGTGGCCAACTTTAGAAAAATATCTTTGAGCTTTCCAAACACTGTATAATAACAAATCACCCCATGCCCCTTAGAAACGAGGAAAAAGGCAAGGGAAAGATATTTTTGGCTCACGCGCCTGTCATCTTTGTAGAGGAAGCATTGACTTAGATTTAGGTGCATATGTGAAAGGACCACATGTGGCAGAAATTTCTGTACCCTTTCATTCCGACGTCCCTCATGATTATCTGGTTTTCGGACATCAAACCCCAACAATCATATTGTATACTTCACTTAATTGGTTGTGTCTGACAAGGTGCATCAGTACTTTCAGTCACCCTGTAGATGCTGATGCCTCCTTACTTTCAAAGGATAGGTTTCAGGCATACTTGTTCCCAGTTCAACTAGCTAAATAGGGCTTTAATGATTATTACGTTCTTGAATGTTTTATATCATGCTGCGATCAGGTTGTATTGCTGGCACAATCAACTGCAGTTCTTCAAGGGAACCGTTTTGTGCAGCGTGACCAGTCTACATTTTGTAAGAAGGGCATGTTCAAACCAACAAAGGTTAACATGACAGCGATAGTTGGATGGAAATATGTCTGATCAAGAACAGACAAAGACAAAGCAAGACATTTCGGCCCCTGTACGGAAAGCTTGTTCACAGCGAAGAAAAAAATAAAACGAAAAATTGGTCCGTATCTGCATTTAACCTGCTGATGTCGTCAAAAGACGATAGTCTTACATGTGGAGAGAGGGAACAAAACATTTATTTGATGTCCTGCTCAAGAAAATCGGTGAATTGTATTCTGGAGCGCTGCGTTAGAGTGCCTCGAGCATGCAGCAAAGGCGAACGAGCGCATCAAGTCACGTCACACGTGAGACATGAGCGCCATCTGGCAGTTTTTTTTCAAAAACAAAGCGCGTGGCTCTGAGACGGGTGTGCGCGCTCGTCTCAGAGGTGATAAGGTGTAGAACACAAGGCGACGGGTAGATGCCACCACGGCGTCTCGTTTTAGCAAAGCGCTGGAAACACTCGCCTTTCCGTGCAAGCGTAGCATGGTCAGCGCAGCGTGATAAGGGCTACGGTCCTTAAAATTACTTATGTATGCCTTTTCTAGCAAAAGGCGCACATGCAGAATATATACGTGTTGTTTTGGTGCCCCAGATATGCGCAATAATTGCTTTTTAATCGACAGTCGCACAAGTACGAATGCTGAAGCTTGAGCAACATAGGTGGGCGATGCGGATGAGGTCGGCCGTTTTGAATACTCGATGTCGTCAAGAGTGGACAGAGAAATAGACAGACAGACCAAAAATTTTGCATTGAAGTTCCCCAAGAAAGACTATCGTCTTTAAAAAGGTGCACCTATCCAGGCCCTGTTTGCAAATCTGCTTTGTGTTGAGGTACTGTGGCAGAGATGATTTGCCCCTCGCATGTGCTTGTTTAAAATTTCGGCAGCTGTACAAACAAAATGACACACGATCAGCGGGCATACATGCATATAATTACTGCATGTAAACTGGCATTCACAAAATTTTCTGCTTTCCAGAGGTTCTTGCAGCATTTTATAGTCTTAATAACAGTGAAGTTTAGGTTCTGTGTATGGTGCATACCACAGCTTGAGATATGAAGGTACACAACACGCGAGAATACAGTCCTAAACTCTGTTACAGCTGAAACAGGCTGCCAGTTGCGGCATAGTATAATAGCTATGCAAGCTGTTGAAGACGACGAACTTCTTCAAGCACACACCACTGCCAAAAGGTGCAACTTGCAGATTTCAAGAGAGCTTGTGCTTCATTTAAAATGAACTGATACAAATTATTTTACGGAACTTTGCTGGTCATGCACCTTCAGAGTGTGTGATGGCTACCATTTTTTTTAGGGGCAAAGCTTTTAATAGCGGCACCAATTCGTCCCTCGTAGCTTTGTAGTACTGCGTAACAAGTATAACATTTCGACCTCCTAGGTGGTGCCGGTGAGCGATTTCTTCTGTGCGTTGTTGAATAATAAAAGATAGTGCTCAATGTACATGCCAATGGCTGCTAAGGGGGAATGAGAGACGGGAGAGTTCGGCTTTTAGTTAACGAGCACGCTGCGAATTTTTTATTGTTCAACAACGCACAGAAGACAAGAAAGGGTTGCTACGTTACACTCGCTGGGCGTAACCTCCTAGGTTTTAGAAAGGCTTAGCGAGCGTTGGGCCGCAGTGCCATGAATACAGTGAACTAGTATATACCATGAACTCGAGGTGGTTAAAGGTGTGAAGTAGACACGAAGCGCAAGCGGTAAGAAAGTGTGCGTGTGCCTCCTCTCGTTCAGTCCCTGGAATGTCCGCTGGATGGCGGTGCTTCTATATCAGGAATATATGATGAAAAGATGCGAGATGGTGGTACTTGGAGTGTTGAATAGATGGACGAACGGGCACACAGACAGATGCATGGACGGACGTACGGATGGCTGCACGGACGGATGGACGCAGGAACGGGTCATGGACGAAAGCAGGGATGGACGCACAGATGAACGTGCGGACGCACGAACAGACCCACGCACGGACGGGCGGATGGACGCACGGGCGGCCACACAGACGCACACATGGATGGACGGATGCAAGAACGAATGGACGAACGGATGCTTCGCCCCACTATCCATCATTCACTCCGTGGATATGCTGCCATTTTTTATGGCTCCATATATGTAGTCTACATATCATGTATTGATTATAACACCAAGTGTTATTGGTTGTGGTCGCACGGTCACTTTCGGGACGAAACAGCAACGTCACCCGCGCACGCTTGTAGCGCCATTTTGTTCCCCCGAGTGGAGACACCGAACCAGACCGCACAGCTGCTGTAGCGCAGCGATAAGCAGCTAACCGGAACTATGAGTTGACAGCAGCAACCGTCAGCACCACCACGTTATGAAGAAAGGAAAGCTGAGCACCAACAAACTGTACCTTTAATCCTGATGAAGGCCAGACTCTAGGCCGAAACGTCGAAATAAACCACGCTGTGACCGCTCACAGAGGATCTACTGGACTATATATGAATAAATAATGCTGTTCCTGCCATTAGGTCGCATTAATGGCGCGATAAACCGTAGTTGCTCAAGAGACCGGTTCCATTCAGCGTGACCAGTCCACATCGTGCGTGAAGGGTGTGTCCAAGCCTACGCAGGCCAACATAGTCACTCCCAGGATTTCTGCATGGACGCAGTACGAAGAGGTGCAAGGCTGCCACGATGCCTTCTCATCACCGAAAGTGGCACTGACAAGCAAAAGTGCATCTTTATGCATACTAGTATTATCATCATTAGGAGTTAACTAGACATGATAATTGTATACCTATTACGACATGATCCTCCGCATTATTACGGTTCGATCTCCAGGTGTGCCAAATTATACTCAAATATTTCATTTACATCGCACTTTCACAAGCATTAAAATCTGTAGAAAAACTGCACGCCTTTTGTAAATCCAGAATTTGATGCATAAATCAACCCCTTCCCCTACCCAATGCGCTGTCGAAAACGTCGTACCAGTGTACTAGTGCAATGGATAGAGCATGGCATTGTGTGTGCGATCGAGCGAGCTGCATTAAAGCGTTAAAATCATGCCGAAGAGAACTACTAAACCAAGTGGGCAAGCTATTGCAAAAAATTAGGAATTATGTGAGCATTTTCCAGAGTTATCACGAAAGGATGCACTCACTGTGAACACCGTGCCAACGAAATTTCATTGCTCCACCCATTTGAGAAAGAAACCTTAGAGGATTAAACTAAGACTTCAAGATCAACACGTCAGTGCTATACTGTGTCTAGCGAATTTCTGTTTTCATGTGTGGAGGGATGGTAGCACGCATGACAGTGTCACTGCTTCTCGAACGTATCGAGCAGCTAGGCATTCTTTTTGACAACTTGCAATAGCTGCATATCATCATCAGTCTGACTACGTTCACTGCAGGACAAAGGCCTCTCCCATGTTCCGCTAGTCAACTCGGCATATAGCTGCATATAGTATTTATAAATAGTTCCATCTAATGTCGAAATTTCCTGTACAGGTGCTCCGAAAGTCATATGGAGCACGCGAGCTGTGGCCAAACTACACAAGAGTGAATACCACCACGCTCCAGTAGAGAAGTGGTTCCTTATTTTCGTACAGAAATGATTGCACTATATTCTGGCACATTTGCATATAAAAATAGAGAACGTCTTCTTCTATAGCGTGCACTGACATTCACTTCTGCATAGATTGGCCGCAGCTTGCATGCTCTGCATGACATTTGGAGTACCTCTACATTATTTGCTGTACGATAAACTTTTTTTATCTTTGGCTAGTGAAAAAAAATTTTCTTGCAGAAGTCACTTGTGCAGTTTGTAGGCAAAAATGCTTAAATATTTCATTGGTTCTGCTCGAACTTTTTGTGAGCTTTGTGAATGTTAACCTGTGTTTTTTTTTCACCTTATTTAGCTGGTTTTGTGCGTTTTGATGCTTATTATTGTAAAGAAATGGAATGTGTTGTACTGTCTCCCTTGCCGTGAT
Organism: Rhipicephalus annulatus; assembly: GCA_013436015.1. Lineage (NCBI taxonomy): Eukaryota > Metazoa > Arthropoda > Arachnida > Ixodida > Ixodidae > Rhipicephalus > Rhipicephalus annulatus. Next base: position 295,380 of record WOVY01010372.1, on the reverse strand, counting down.
GCCTTCAAGGCTGCTAAGGTATTCTGTAAAATAATGAATGAAAATTTGAACATATTTACATTTTGTTTTAATTATTTAAATTCAACTCGCAGTTGAAATTTCGATATATACGCACTTACTTGTTAAACAAAAATGAAACATAGGCTTCAAGCTCATGCTCTAGCTCTTAGCACCAACGTGAGTACGGTCTGCGGATCTCCGAAGTTTCGTATGCAGATATAGTTCTTGCCATTTGATTAGATAGATTGTTTTTTGAAAGTAATATTTTTTCTCATTGCAGCGTGAACAATAGCACACGAAACGGTCTTGAGCGAGGGAAATTGATGAAAATGCTAACTGTTCAAGATTTTTTATTTCTTCAGGAGAGCCACCATAGATCAGCTTCTTACACAGATCAGCGGTTGCCATACGAATGCTCCTTCAGTCAAACGAGACGCAATTAAGCGAAGCGGGAGGGGTGAGTACATCTTGCAAATGAAAGGATATGCAAGCCCAGGTCCCCAGTTGAAATGCTGTGAAGTACTACCCTAACTTCTTGTAATGAAGTTACGAGGTCCAGTTTCAGTAGTACATCAAGCACTTGACAGGTTGACTAGGCAGTGCATGGCGTATCGGAAGTATTGATTAAAGTCTGGTTGCATCAAAGAAGAGTTTTTTTGCCTAAAATAGTGCATTGAAATCACCATAGATGAAGCAGGATGACGGGTGTGTTCGAGTCGGGCTCATGCAGTGAATAACTTTATTGTTAGAATAAGAACAATTGTGCATAGTAAAACCAGTGTTGAAGTGGGCAATGTGCATTAGGGATGTACATGTTGAAGTGGCACTTATTCAGCCTTGCTGTATCTCTCCTTCTACAAGGGAATTAACACATGCTTGGCGTCTCCTGGGTAGAAGGTACCACCGGGGCTCACGTTGTTGCATGCCTTGTGCTTCGCTGTAGTTAATTAGGAGTGTTGAGGGTAATCTGTTTAAAAGGGCCACTCACCAGGTTTGACAACTTTGAGCTGACAAGCGCTATGTGTAAACGAGACGTTCATGATCACGTCTGTCAAAATTTGCAATGCTATGCGCCGTGGAAATGGCTCAAATTTCAAGATAAACGCTGCTCCCTCTCCCTTCTGCCGGAGCACGCCCAGAGAATTAGGGCATGACGTGCGCGTATGAATGGCCCTACGTACACGTCAATGCAGTGACGTTGGCCCTCTACGTAGACGACTCTGTTCTGACGTTGCAAACAGAGGCACATGACAAGGCGAAAATTATTTAACGCGGCATGCTTAGTTTGTGTAATTTGTTGCTTGAAGAGATTAAAAAGCTCTAGATAAATAATGAGATGCAATAAGGTGATGCGAGCGTCTTTTTTCCATTTTTCTTCCGTGAATTGCAACAAGATGGAAGGCTAATGTGTCAGTGTTTTGCATGTGTTCATGTATCCGCGGTCAGCGTATCGAGCAGAAGACTGCCGTGGAACGCTCCTACATGTTTGCGCACTCATCGTGCTCATCTATACTACCGCGTCTAAGCCAGCGTTTTCAAACCATCCCGCAGAAACAGGCAGAAGACCACAAAATAACGCTGGTTAACAAAGCAACGCCGCTCGCGTGCTCCGGGGTTGGACTTGTTTGGGCACGTCATGCGCACGTGACCTCTTGGTCAGATGCCTGAGAGGGTGGGGAAAAGCTTTGGCTTGCAAAGGCTACACAGAGGAGCGGCAAAGGTTTCAAGTCGCCTCCTCTCATCCTCGTTTCCCGTCGCTTCAAAAAACCCGTTTTCTCCGCTTGTGATGAACCGATTAAAAAAATTGTTGTGGCAAAATGTTCCTCATCGGACAACCTACAAATTACACTGTACCCAAAATTTGGTATGGGGCCTGGTGAGTGGCCCTTTAAGGGTGAGGGACAAGGCTCGTTTCTGCCTGCCTCAATTTCGGTTAATATTCACATATGCAGTACGGCATCTTTCACAACCATATCGTGGCTTTGTAACGTTAAGCCTTAGGCCCCCACAGTTATTATTGTGTATTGAGAATTATTTGTAATGTGCTGCCAGTTTGTTTTGACATCTTACCTTTCTTTGTCTGTAGGTTACAAAGCAGTTTCCTTTGGATTGTAGAGGACAAAGATCAGTGGCTACAGGACCCACAAAAGTCTTGAAAGGGATCAATGCGTTTACACAGTGCCGCATTCAAAAAGAAGTTGCTGACAAGACCACATGGTGCAAAGGACCCACAGAAGTCTTGAAAGGGATCAATGTGTTTATACAGTGCCGCATTCGAAAAGAGGTTGCTGACAAGACCACATGAAGCAAAGGACCCACAGAAGTCTTGAAAGGGATCAATGCGTTTACAAAGTGCCGCATTCGAAAAGAGGTTGTTGACAAGACAACATGGAGCAAAGGACCCACAGAAGTCTTGAAAGGGATCAATGCGTTTACACAGTGCCGCATTCGAAAAGAGGTTGCTGACAAGACCACATGGAGCAAAGGACTCACAGAAGTCTTGAAAAAGATCAATGCGTTTACACAGTGCGGCATTCGAAAAGAGGTTGCTGACAAGACCACATGGAGCAAAGGACCCACAGAAGTCTTGAAAGGGATCAATGCGTTTACACAGTGCCGCATTCGAAAACAGGTTGCTGACAAGACCACATGGAGCAAAGGATCCACAGAAGTCTTGAAAAGAATCAATGCGTTTACACAGTGCCGCATTTGAAAAGAGGTTGCTGACAAGACCACATGGTGCATAGGACCCACAAAAGTCTTGAAAGGGATCAATGCATTTACACAGTGCCGCATTCGAAAAGAGGTTGCTGACAAGACCACATGATGCAAAGGACCCACAAAAGTCTTGAAAGGGATCAATGCATTTACACAGTGCCGCATTCGAAAAGAGGTTGCTGACAAGACCACATGATGCAAAGGACCCACAAAAGTCTTGAAAGGGATCAATGCGTTTACAAAGTGCCGCATTCGAAAAGAGGTTGTTGACAAGACAACATGGAGCAAAGGACCCACAGAAGTCTTGAAAGGGATCAATGCGTTTACACAGTGCCACATTCGAAAAGAGGTTGCTGACAAGACCACATGGAGCAAAGGACTCACAGAAGTCTTGAAAAAGATCAATGCGTTTACACAGTGCCGCATTCGAAAAGAGGTTGCTGACAAGACTACATGGAGCAAAGGACCCACAAAAGTCTTGAAAAGGATCAATGCGTTTACACAGTGCCGCATTCGAAAAGAGGTTGCTGACAAGACCACATGGAGCAAAGGACCCACAAAAGTCTTGAAAGGGATCAATGCGTTTACACAGTGCCGCATTCAAAAAGAGGTTGCTGACAAGACCACATGGAGCAAAGGACCCACAGAAGTCTTGAAAGGGATCAATGCGTTTACACAGTGCCGCATTCGAAAAGAGGTTGCTGACAAGACCACATGGAGCAAAAGACCCACAAAAGTATTGAAAGGGATCAATGCGTTTACACAGTGCCGCATTCGAAAAGAGGTTGCTGACAAGACCACATGGAGCAAAGGACCCACAGAAGTCTTGAAAGGGATCAATGCGTTTACACAGTGCCGCATTCGAAAAGAGGTTGCTGACAAGACCACATGGAGCAAAGGACCCACAGAAGTCTTGAAAGGGATCAATGCGTTTACACAGTGCTGCATTCGAAAAGAGGTTGCTCACAAGACCACATGGTGCAAAGGCATCTCTGAGGGCCAAGTTATACTCTCCCAAGGTCTCAAGCTGAACGCAGTTTGAAGGTCTCAAAGAAAGTGACGATGCTTCTTGATTGCCGGAACCGCCATTCCTAATCGTACGTAAGACACCACTGTGCATCTAGCAGTCACATTCATGTGCCAGAGAAAAGCATGCGTTTGTGTTTGTCATTGTCTGAAAGGGGCAGCAAGAACGGTCTGTTCAGAAAGGAAGTCAGCCACTAGTGTTGCTGTGGTAAGCAAATCACACAGTTGTTGCAAAAAGAAAGCAGGACAGTACATTGGCCACACCACGTAAATATAGCATACAATTGGGTTGGCAAGTTATCGTATCACATACTTTGGGTGGATACAATTGGTAGATGATGAAAACTGTACACACAGTAGCTGAATGATTTTAATGTGGAGGAATTCTCACTGGAGTTGGCTGATCTTGCATAGTGATAGATAATGATGGCTAATATTGCATAAACATTGGCTAAGTGCTGGGTTGTGTTGGTCAAAGTGTTGGCAATTCCGCCATAGCATCCCTCACCATGTCGTTGATTCGAGATGTGAAACACCAAGAATTAATATTTTTATTAATATTATTAGCTAACGATGGCTTGTGTTGCCATATGAGGGCTAAGTGATGAACTTCCAGGCAATGCCTATGCACTGTCTCAAAAAAATCTCCACGAGAAAGCTTCTGCTGCAGTCTATTAAGGAAATGTTAGGGGGCAAATCTACCCACAATGACCACCAAGAATGTTGGCAACCTATTTGTCTAGAAAACACACTGTTAAGCCATTTCAGATATCTGAATAATGCACTTGTGAGATTCCACAAACCAGCTGCAAAAGCTAAAGACAGTTCAAAATAGACAAGACGAACGAACGTACACAAAAGACTAGCACTGAGGGTCCACCGCAAACCAAGTCTTGCCAGAAGTGGAGTCTTAGTTAGCCAGAAAAGAAAAAGTATGTCAAAAATTTCTTGCCCACAGTAGAAGCATTTCAGATATACAATATTTTATCACTAGACAGTCATTAAGTCGCTTTCTCATGGAACATAAAACTCAACATTTGCTTCACATAAGAGTTTTTGAAGTTGTGGCTACGAGCACCACTGTGAAGTCTTGGAAACCTGACTGTCTCAAAATGTTAATGAATGTTTATATGTACAGGGTGGAGTGGGGCACACTAAAAGGCCATGCTCCCATAGGAATAGATGGGATAGTGGCCTGAGAACTTTAAAAACACCCTCCCCCCGTACAGTGAAGAGTATTTACACATTAACACAGAAGCATGGTTCACGCAAACCTTAAGTCTACGGGCTTAATTTTTCTCACAATCACAAAAGATTATTTGGTCTAACACCTCACTACCTTATCAACCGTGGGTCCTAACGATACAAAAAAAGGAGAGGAGGCCATTAGACACGTTGTGGGATTGCCCAGCCATCCACATCACTAGCCATCAATACCGACAGAGGCGATCATTTAGATAAAGCTTAGTTTACTTAAGCAACGCTCGGTGACATCAAAAACGTTTTGCAGACGCAGGCGACTATCCTGTGGTGCAAGGGAACTATATATTGACGATAGACATATTGAGATTAGGTAAGGGGGGCACCTGCAGTTTTGCCTTCATGCACCGAGTAGTTTCCCATATGATCATGACTTCTGTTGATTTTAGGTTAGCCACAGGTGTCTATAATGGCTGTTAAATGTGAAGGGAAAATTATGGAAGAGCTGGAAGCCTTCAACATCAGCAGATTGTGCCTTAGTGACGACACACCACAACCGGAAGTTGTGTTTTGGGACTAACTATGCCTCACTGTGTAATTACTTCATGCATTAGTACCTCGGTGATGAGCCACAACAACGTTACAGCAGTGCACAGTTGCTATTACAATCTTGGTGATCCTAGATTTATGTTTTTTGATAAGGTGGTGTTCGTTATGTGATTGAGTCGAAGGACAGCGCTTATGTGCTCTTTTAGGCTGGGGTGTCATGATGTGGTGAGCACGCACAACTCTCACGATGATTGTGCAGTTTGGTTCGTCTTCACCAGGACATACTAGGCTTGCAGAATTGGAAGTTTTTCGCCGGGGTTCGTGTGTTTTCAACGTTCCCAGTTTGCCCGCTACCTTGGCGTGCGTCCTCAGGGTTCCCAGCTGCTTACCTGAAAGTTACAGCTTCAATCCGAGCCACAGCGGTCACATATTTTCTACTGGCGAAAATGGCAGAGGCTTATATACTTCAAACCTCATTATAACAAACTTGCATCTTACACGAAAATAACTTAGTTACATCCGAAAATTTGTTATAAAGGTATAATTTTAACACTACAGCTGTTGCAAGACTATTTTTCATTCACTTTGTTATAATCGATATTTGTTATATCCACGTTCTTTATATCGAGGTTTGAGTGTACTTAAATAAATTTACATGCACCTGAGGTATGCGAAATTTCCTGAGCCATCTACTACAGCATGCTTCATATTTGTATACTTTCAATATGCAAAACACCAAAAATATTGTATTACACTTCCTCGTATACTTTATATTCTCTCATGCCAATCTCCCGACACCGGAACAGTGAAGCTTATTTTGTCTTTTGACCTCTTTTCAGCGATGCCTCTAGCTTCTAGAAGTTTACTGAGGACCAGCAGTGGAAAGGATGAAGAAGCAGATGATGGTGGCGTAATAGAAGCTCAAGGTAGACGCAGATTAACAGCGAACTCTGCTTGCACGGTAGAAGATACGGAAGGGCCTGCCACAGTCGGGAAGAGTCTTGTGCCAATGGACTTTGTTCACGAAAGTTTCATTACCTGAATAAGGCTTCAACTTTTGGAATTGTCATTACCTCAAGCCTTTCCAGTGAAACTGGTGTCTACAGACAATTGTGACGTGAAGTCATCTGCTTGAATTCCACATGGACAGAGTGAAGGCAAACCTGAAGGAAAATTACAATAGAAATTTATGTTCCTCCTATAAAAACACGTTTCCCATAACAGGAGGGGTGGGTCCAAATAGGAAGTGCAATACGTCCCAAAGAAGGCATTAAATTTTTTATGAGGGCAATAAGGTGTTTTACAAGGTGAATCAAATGCTGCATATGTGATCAATAGAGTGATGTACACCTGCACTAGACAGATATTATGCTTCATAGTCTCAACTACGCTTGTGCGAATATTCAAATGCTGCGAATATTTGAACGAATAGTAGTAGAGTATTCGAATCTGCTTTGATTCGAATTTGAAGTATTGAAACTTTCGAAGTATTCGCAATGAACAAATAAGTGTATATTATTTTGCACGTAACCTCCTGAAAAGTGGTTTCACTGAGGTGTAGAGGTGACAAGCCGTGAAAGCACCTATCCAAGAAAAATCTGTTCTGCCGTGTAGTTCTACTTCAAATTCAATGGGGCCCTGCAATTGATTGATTTGATTGATATGTGGGGTTTAACGTCCCAAAAACACCATATTGACGCGTGTGTACTGGTGGACCAAAACGACAATAAGGGGATTTGGCGGACACCAGGTAGTGGAGCTCTGGCTCATTAAAGATAAAGAAGGCGATCTTGCTGTTCGGCTGATGAGAGTCGCTGTGTCAACGTTTATCTGCCTTTGGTTCGCGCTGCGCCGCGACACTGGTGGAAGTGCTGGGACGCAACCCTACCTAATGCTCCATACTCCCACTGGGAGCCGTTCATCTAGCTCGGACGCATTGTCACCCATTGCAACTCCCGTGCACCGGTTCAGTCGGCGGCTGATAGGCCTCGCTCCAGAGTTCACGCCTTCCACGGAACCTCGCAAGTGCCAATTACCTCTCCAAATGGCCAACGCCAGTCCGCAACCGGCGCCCCAAGGCCCCACGCCAACACAGCCTTCACAGGTAACTATCTTTCAACCGCTGGTTCCATATCACTTTAGTGGCGGCGCCCATGAGGACGTGGACGACTGGCTTGAGCACTACGAGCGTGTCGCCAAGATTAATCTGTGGCCTGAACAAGAAAAGCTCTCACGCGCCTATTTCTACCTTGACGGCGGTGAGAAAATTTGGTATGAGAACAGAGAAGCCAGTCTGTTAACTTGGGGCGACTTCCGACAACAGCTTGTCGACACGTTCACCAATGTCGATCGACGCGACCATGCGCAGCAGCTGTTGGAGCTACGGGTTCAAAAACCCAATGAAAGCGTTACTATGTTTGCTGAAGATATGACTCGTCTTTTTCGTCGAGCTGACCCGAACATGAGTGAAGATAGGAAGTTAAGCTACCTCATGCGCGGCGTTAAGGAGCAACTTTTCGCTGGGCTACTGCGCCACCCTCCAAGTACCGTAGTTGACTTCATCAAGGAGGCTACGGCTATCAAGCGGGCGCTCCATCAACGATGCAGGCAGTATCATCGAATGTCTAGCAGCGCCCCAATCAATGCTGCCGCCATACCTGAGGATCAAAGCTCCCTGCGAGACCCCATTAGGGAGATAGTTCGCGAAGAACTTCAAAAGTTCTGGAATCCAGTTGCTGAAACCCCCGTTGCGTTCGTCGCTGAACTGGTACGCGACGAAATCTGCCACGCATTTTCTACCGCTGGTCCTGGTGACGAGCACCGTCCCATGAGCTATGCCGATGCTCTGCGACGTTCACCATCTGGTACATCGCCGCCATATCACCCAGTGCCGACGGCCCCTTGGTCACCGCGGCAAGAGCAGACCCTGAGCCGACCGCCAAGCCAACCGACGTACCACCAGGCGTCCACAGCAGCACCATGGACATCGTCGCAAGAAGGGAGGCTCACACGTCCACCGCTCCGAAGAACAGATGCATGGCGCACAATCGATCGACGTGCTTTAACTGCGGAGGTGCAGGTCCTATTGCCCGTCATTGCTGGCACCGCAATGATTCGTTCCGCCCGCTTCGAACATGGTCTGACGATCGACGTGCGAACGAAGAATACATACCACGCCGGGAGGACGCCTCTTTCCATGGAGCCCGTTCTCACTTTTACGAATACCGTACTTCTGACGAGAAGGCGATACCTACCCGCCATCCAGGTTTGGGACGTCAATCCCGCTCTCCTTCTCCCGCTCATTCACCTTCGTCACACCGACGTACCTCCGCGGACCTTAACGCAAGAAGGTCACCCAGCCCGCGACGGGGAAACTGAGGGCGGTGACCTCCGGGGGTAAGGTTGCAGGCCACGAAGATGACGACGAAAAGCCCCCATTACACGACGCTGTTAATCCGGCAAGACGTGAGAGCGACGACATTGTGACCGCTGACCTGAGTGTTTATCTTGATGGCCAGAAAGTAACAGCCTTAGTCGACACCGGTGCCGACTTTTCTATCATCAGTCAAGACCTCGCCATGCGCCTCAAGAAAGTGAAGACACCGTGGACAGGCCCTCAAATAAGGACGGCAGGTGGTCAGTTATTGATGCCCTCTGGAAGATGCACAGCAAGAATTGACATAGGAGGTTCTTCTTTCGTTGCGTCGTTCGTCGTTCTCGCCGCATGTGCAAGGATCTAATTATTGGTATGAACTTCTTACGAGAGTACAGCGCCGTCATCAATATCCCAGACAGTTTGATTACATTCCGTAACAGATCGGGCGCACCTGATTGTACACAGGCGCGACCAAACCAATTGCGTCTAACTGATGACGATGTGGTTCTCCCTCCACGGTCATGCACGCTTGTTTCTGTGGCAGCCGCTGTCCAGTTTGACGACGAAGGAGTAGCAGACCGAATAACCTCGCTCCTCTTCACACACGGCATTTCCGTCGCAAGGGGTATCGTCAGTGTCGCCGCTGGACGCACGGACTTGCTTCTGACAAATTTTAGTGATGAGCGCCGGCACCTTCCAAAAGGCATGGCTGTCGCTTACTTCGACGATATCACAGACGCAGAAGGCTGCTTGGCAGTAGTCGACGAGGCGCCAAAACTTGATTCGACACCAGCTCTTGACGTTAGCACTACTTTCCCTAAGAACGAGCGAAAGAGCCTTCTTGAGTTACTGGCCGAATTCAAAGACTGCTTTTCGACAACATCAAGAGTTGGCCGCACGCCTCTAACCAAGAATCGGATAATTACCGAGGACATGGCGAGACCAATTCACCAAAACCCCTATCGCGTGGTTGCAAAGGAACGCGAAGTGATACAAGAGCAAGTCGACAAAATGCTAGAAGATGACTTCATGCAGTCCTCAAAAAGCCCCTGGGCGTCACCTGTAGTCCTCGTTAAAAAAAGATGGCAGCCTGCGCTTCTGTGTAGATTACCGAAAACTCAATCAGGTGGCAAAGAGAGATGTGTATCCACTTCCTCGTATAGATGACTCTCCAGACAGACTTCGACATGCTCGTTACTTTTCATCGATGGACTTTAGGAGTGGGTATTGGCAAATCGAGGTAGACCCAAGAGACCGCGAGAAGACTGCTTTTGTGACACCAGATGGCTTAAATAAATTTAAAGTCTTGCCCTTTGGTTTATGTTCAGCGCCTGCTACCTTTCAAAGACTTATGGATACCGTACTTTCTGGGTTGAAGTGGAAAACCTGCTTGGTCTACCTTGATGATGTCGTAGTTTTCGCTGCAACATTTGACCAGCACCTTAAAAGACTTGAGGCAGTTTTACAAGCCATACGGTCTGCGGGCTTGACGTTGAAGCCTGAAAAATGCCACTTTTGCTATGAAGAGCTGCAATTTCTTAGCCACGTTGTCAGTCACGCAGGCGTTCGCCCTGATCCTGAATAGATCGCAGCTGTTGCACAGTTCCCGGTGCCGACTGATAAGAAGGCTGTCCGACGATTACTCGGACTATGTGCGTATTATAGGCGATTCATCGCGGACTTCGCACGCATCGCATCACCGTTGACCCGCCTCACGAGAGAAGACGTTGCTTTGTAATGGAGCAACGAAGAGAAAGCTGCTTTTAAGAACCTCCGCGCGCGATCAGATGCCTCTAGTGCTTCCCCACTTTGATGAGTAAGCCCCAACGATCCTACATACGAATGCCAGCAATATTGGTTTGGGAGCTGTGCTTGTGCAGCTGCAAGAGGGCACAGAAAGAGTAATCGCCTATGCAAGCCGAGCACTAACACGCACCGAGACTAATTACTCCACGACTGAGAAGGAATTCCTCGCCGTGGTATGGGCGGTCACAAAATTTCGCCCGTATTTATACGGCCGCCCTTTCAAAGTCATCAGCGACCACCACTCACTGTGTTGGTTGACAAATCTTAAAGATCCTACCGGGATATTAGCGCGTTGGACTCTCAAACTGCAGGAGTACGACATGACTGTCGTACACAAGTCAGGAAAGCGCCACATGGACGCCGACTGTCTATCCCGCTCACCCATTGAATTGGCAACTCTATCCGATGAGGAGGAAACAGCATTTCTTGGTGTGCTTGATTCAACCGCTATTGCACAGCAACAACGTGGCGACCCTGAGTTACTTGCCTTAATTAATTACCTGGAGGGAAGATCTCAGAAGGCACCAACTGTTTTCGTAAGAGCGCTGTCATCATTTTGCTTACGGAGTGGAGTACTATACAAAAGAAACCTCTCTTTGACAGGATCTGCGTATTTGCTCGTCATCCCAGCAGCCCTTCGCTCCGAAGTACTCGAAGCATGCCACAACGAGGTGACTTCAGGCCACTTAGGTTACACAAGAACGTTGGCCAGAGTACGGCAGCGCTACTTCTGGCCAAGACTGACCGTAGCCGTAAAACACCATGTTCGTACTTGCCTCGACTGCCAGCGACGGAAGTCACCGCCGACTAAACCAGCTGGCCTCCTGCAGCCCGTGCAGGTCCCAAGAACACCATTCGACCATATTGGCATGGATACTTTGGGCCCACTTCCTACTTCTACTGTTGGGAACCGCTGGGTTCTTGTCGCGACTGATTACCTTACCCGTTATGCTGAAACAAAGGCTATCCAGAGATGTACAGCAGCGGAGGTGGCACAATTTTTCATCGAGAACGTTGTCCTGCAGCATGGTGCACCAAGCATCGTAATCACAGACACAGGAACCGCATTTACGGCAGCTCTTTTGGAACAAGTCCTCATGCTGAGTGGAACAACCCATCGCAAGACCACCACCTACCACCCGCAAACGAACGGGCTTACAGAGAGTCTGAACAAAACAATTGAAGACATGCTTTCAATGTACGTAGATGTCGAACACAAAAATTGGGACGAAATCTTGCCATATATCACGTTTGCATACAACACTGCCAAGCAAGAAACAACGCAGATGACCCCGTTCAGCCTAATTCACGGAAGGGAAGTACGAACCATGTTAGATGCGATGCTAGCGCACGAATGCGACGACATCGAACCGGACGCCGAGATGTTTACAGAACGAGCGGAAGAAGCAAGGCAACTGGCACGCCTGCGAATCCAGCAACAACAAGAGTACGACATGAGCCGCTACAATTCTCGCCGCAGAACAGTCGTTTACCAGACCGGCGACAGAGTATGGATTTGGACGCCCATACGGAAACGAGGACTCTCTGAAAAGCTCCTAAGCAGATACTTTGGGCCATATCTAGTACTGCGACGACTGAGTGATGTTACCTACGAGGTCGTCCCCGACAGTTCATATAGTACGAGGCTTCGCCAGCACCGTCCTGAACTAGTTCACGTTGTGCGCATGAAGCCTTATGAAAGGTAGTGACTGCGCAAGACACTTCTTAAAGAACAGACAAAAAAAAACTGCACTACTGGTTTAGCATCGGGGCGATGCTCATAAAGAGGGGGGGGGGGGGGGGGGCAAATGACGCGTGTGTACTGGTGGACCAACACGACAATAAGGGGATTTGGCGGACACCATGTAGTGGAGCTCTAGCTGATTAAAGATAAAGAAGGCGATCTTGCTGTTCGGCTGCTGAGAGTCGCTGTGTCAACGTTTATCTGCCTTTGGTTCGCGCTGCACCGCGGCAATATGATTATGAGAGACGCCGTAGTGGACGACTCCGGAAATTTCGACCACCTGGGGTTCTTTAACGTGCGCCCTAATCTGAGCACACGGGCCTACAACATTTCCGCCTCCTTAGGAAATGCAGCCGCCGCAACCGGGATACGAACCCGCGACCTGCGGATCAGCAGCCGAGAACCAAAAGGGGGCTGTGCAACACTTCTTGTGCATGGTCACTGCCGATCGGCAGTCGAGGCTACCGATCGCGCGAGCCTAATATTTTGGCACAGCGCGCGGCCTGAAATTCACAACAAATCCTCGAAGTCAGCCAAAAATTGCTCTCTTCTGTCTGCAAATGACGCCACAAGCTCAAAAATCCCTCGTCACAGCCATTCAATCAGCCATTGCTTGATTTGGGCATTGCGCACTGGGTAATTACTGGGGTCGCAGCGGGAGGCCGCGACTCGTCTATGTGTACGTGCGCGATCGCACTGAAAAGCCGCGTATTTGAAGAAAAAAAAAATCGCAGCATATCCACCGAGTGAATGATGAGTGGGGCGAAGCGTCCGTCAGCCCGTCCATGCTTCCGTCCGTCCATTCGTTCTTGCTTCCGCCCGTTTGCGCGACCATCCCTGCGTCCATCTATGCGTCCGTCCATTTGCGCGTCTATCCGTCCGCGCGTCCGTCCGCCATCTAGTCTGTCCGTCCGTGAGTCCATACAGTGAACACTCGAGTACCGCCATCTCGCATGCCCTGTGGCACATATCCGCTCCGCGCGTGCGTCCGTCTGCTAGTCTCTCTGCTCGCCCGCCCATGCGTTTGTCCGTGCATCCATATAGTGAACACTCCAAGTACCGCCATCTCGCATCCCCTGTGGCACATACTCGCTCCAGAACGGGTATGTGCCACCGGTGGCTACATACACCAACGGGGGAGGGACAGACCAACACCCTGAGGAGCTTCGCCCCTAAATGTGCTCCAGGTCACGAGGCATGCGTGACGTATTTTCTTTACCCGTGTCATACCTTCCTGCTTAGCTTTCAGCGCTTTCGTCAGCACAAGAAGAAAGAATAGAGTTGCAGCACGCGAATTTTCGCAACTTCGCTCGTACTTGACGGATTCTATAAAAGATTATAGGTGGTGAATTCGTGAGGCAATAAGATTCTTTAGTGAATCCAAGGCTTCTTGAAAAAGTGTTGCAGGGCTCCTTTAAATGAACATATCGCCCACAAACCGATTCACCATATATATTAAAGCTTGTTATGTCGGTTTATATGCGCCATATAAGTACACAAAAAATTTTGATATGTTACATATTTGACAGGTTATCACTTACATCTACCAAAAGTGGAATTCTGGTACTACTGACAGTTGTTTTACCTTTCTTTAAATGAAAAAAAAAGAATTTGCATAGGAGCCTTATTTTATGCTTCTTGATTATTGTGCAGGTTGATTGATAAATATGCCCATTTTTCTGTATATGTCATATATACTGCATGAATTCGATTCGAAATTATTCGACCAATCTCACAATTCGCTTCGAACTTAAAATTCACTATTCACACAAGCATAGTCTCAACAGATGTAAAAAGTAGATATTGTATTAAGTAGTTTGGTAACCGCATGCACACATTGGCGCTTGCTAGACAGAACCTATGGTTGGAAAGTAGGCACTAAATTTGAACACCTTGCATGTTGATAGACCCCTTGGGCCATGTGACACTCGTCTTGTCATAGCAACTTTTGGTTTGTTATATCTATGTAGACCACCTTTATTGGTCTAAAAAGGTATAGCAATTCTATATTCCTCTTTGTCTGTACACATATTTGCATGTGTATACCATTAATAACAGTGAATGGTTTTCCAGCAAGAGATACCATAACAGTAATTGAGCAATTCAAAACGGAAAATTGTTTTTCCCTTCAGCGTCCCTTTGAGAGAAGAAATTTTCACTGAAGGCTTACCTTCAGTGGTCTTAGCAGATATAACAATTCGATTTTCCTATTTCTCCACACATATTTGTATGTCTATACCCTTAGTAACCGCCCCGCCGTGGTGGTACTGGTTAAGGTACTCGGCTACTGACACGCAGGTCGCGGTATAGAATCCCGGCTGCGGTGGCTGCATTTCCGATGGAGGCGGAAATGCTGTAGGCGCGTGTGCTCAGATTTGGGTGCACGTTAAAGAACCCTAGGTGGTCGAAATTTCCGGAGCCCTCCACTGCGGTGTTCGTATGGTGGTTTCGGGACGTTGAATTCCACATATCTGTCAACATTGCCACGTTCCATTTCCCAAGTTTTTGTTATCGTCCCAAAACACCACACGATTCTCAGCGCAAACCGCGCCTGCAGATTTCGAGAAGGCTCCCGACTGTAGTAGATCATTTCGATAAGATCACGCCCACTGTGCGAACGGTACAGATTGTTCTGGAACCTACGCTACCTGCAGCGATAACGCTAGAACATTCGACGGCAAGAGTATAAATGCCGACGCGCTTCGCCGCTTGTCAGTTGTTGATCGAAGGCCGACGCTCCGTTCGCCGGTCTAGCTGTCTCTTCTCGAGTCCTCAAGCGAGACCCGGAGTCACGTCACGCGGACGTCGACCCCAGGGTTTCAAGTCGGCAAAAGAAGCCTACGCGGCACCGGCGTCTTGTACGCGCGACCGCCGCCCTTGGGTCTCGGGCCTTGCTGCCTGGAGCCCGCCTACCCCATGCCAGGAGGAGGTGCAAGGTCCCCGGTTCACGCCCGCCGTCCCGGAGTCCCCCTGCGGTCCACCTGGTACCACCAAGACCTGCGCAGCACTCGCCTCGGCTGAGCCGCTTCCTACCAGAGTGCAGCTCGACTGCACGTTACAAGTCACCCACGAGCCACGCCCAACCGGCGGCTTGCGGGGTCCACCCACCAGAATGGCCACGCCATTTGAACTCCCGGTGAGGGAGAATTGTTTCATATTTTCCGCGCCCGAGGGCGATATCTCCGTCGATGAGTCAATTGACGCAATTGAAGAGACAGCTGGTGACGACAGCGTATTAGTACTGCAACATATGGGGGGCGCAAAATTTCTTGTATGCACTCGCAATGCTGGCCAGGCGACGAAGCTAATGGTGGCGGAAGGATTTGAAGTGAACGGGGCGAGGGTGCCAGTAGAGGCAGTCGGGTCGCCGGTCACATATGTGAACGTTTACCGTTACCCCGCTTTTCTATCAGACGAGGCCCTTAGCAACGCCTTAGCCCAGTTTGGTAAAGTGAAGGGCATTTCCTTCGCCACCCTAGCCACTCGCCAGACCAAGTTAAACGGGGTAAGTGTGGTTAAAATTGAGATGTGCCGCCCAGTCCCCAACTTCATCACTATTGCGGGGCACAAAGTCATGTGCGAATACAGAGGCATGCGCCGGGTGTGCGCGCGTTGTGGTGAAGTCGGGCATATGGCGACTGCGTGCACCACGGCGTACTGTAAGCGGTGCGGCACCTTCGGCCACGATACTGAGGACTGCTCGGCAGACTGTAAACGTTGCGGGGGTCACCACGGAACGCGCGAGTGCTTTCGTAAGCGCTCATACGCTTCGGCCGCCCGCGGCTTCCCCTCGCTGTCTGAATCCGCTTCGTCGCACTCTCAGTCAAGCGGCCCCGCCTCTGCCCGAGAAACTAACTCGCCGCGTATGCAGGTCCTTACGTCCAGGTCTGCATCCCGCACAACCGAGAGGGGATCCCCTTCCGGGGACCGCGACTTAGACTCCGATCTGACTTCAGGTAGTGGCATGGGCGATCCGTCAGCCAGTGAGGGGGAGAGGCCCGGGAGTTTTGACGAGACTACCACCAGGTCGACTGAAACAGAGTCTAGCGATATCGAGACGGGTTCGGCGCAATCGTCCCCCCCTAAGCCGCCTCCACCCTCGGCGAGCCGGGATGACTGCGGAAATTCGTTGACTGCGGCTGAAGCAACCCCCGAGTCCAACGAGCAGGGAGAGGCCCTCCTTGCTTTATCAAACACACCCGTCAACGTCCGGGCCCCAGTGACCAGCCCGGCCTAGGAGGCCGGCACCCAAGACCCAGCCGGCGACAACGCCCCCATAAAAAGTAAAGGGTATTACTTTCTACCCGGCGACAGCGAATGCGACCATGCTGCACCGACTTCCTCCCCCGCCTCCCATTCGGCACGTTCAAGCCGGAAATCGGACGCGAAAACTGGACAGATGGCCACTGGTCTAGAGCAGAGAGCTCGCTCGCGCTCACGAATACACCCTGATGACGATAAGCGGTATCTGGGTGAGAGGGCAGCCAGCAAGGAGGCCCGGCAGCGTAGACCCGGGCCAGCAGGCCAAAGCAGTGATAGCGACGCTCCACCACACGCGAAGGCTCAGAAGCTCGAGAAAGACGGTGTGGGCGAAGGGGAACCAACCCCCAAGCCCCGAGACGCAAGTCACTGAAGCGGCGCGCCTGCCCTGTCGGCTTCACGGCCCTTTTCCCTTCCTCTCGTTCGCCCTGGCCGCACTATGTCCCACTTGCCTTCCCTTCTCCTTCTTGTGCAGCGCCCTCCTCGCCCCTTTCTGTCGGCACGCGGCTGTCGGTTATCTTGCTCGGTGCATTCACTCACCCCTCTTTCCTGCTCCCCTCCAGCGCTTGGCATCGTGCCCAATCGGCGGATGACGGCCACGCTGCTTGCTAGCCTCGATACTTCCCGCGTTTTGTTTTCTTCTTTTTAAGGTTTTTGATGGCCTTTTTGAAATTGGCTACGTGGAATATCCGAGCGTTTAGAGATAGGGCGAAACAAGCAGCCATCCTAGGTTTCGCTAGGAACCAGAACATAGACCTCCTCTTTATTCAAGAGGCGAATTTCCGAACGCCGCTGGATGTGGTTAATTTCCGCAGAGATCATCAGACCGACGCCTTTTTCTCTCTGGCGACCACGAGAGCATGCGGGGTCGGAGTAATATTTGTATCAGGCAGATTTCGATCAAAATCCCATTGTATTTTCGGGGCGAATGGTCGGTACATAATGATTGACATTTTCATCGAAGGCAAAAAGATTCGCATTGTGAACGTCTATGCCCCCGTGACAAGAAAACATACGAATAAGTTCTTTCAAGAGATGCACGAACTCCTCCTAGAGCCCATTCCCCACGTACTGGTCGGTGATTTTAATTGCGTGAGGATTCTAACCGGGACGTGAGGGGGCCAAGCCAAGGAAGATCAACCTACAATGCAAAAGAGTTGGTGAACACCCTTCGGCACCTAAACCTCTCGGACATATGGGTACACCTCTATAAAGACCGCTTCGTAGCAACCCGTACCTCTAGATCAGCAGGAAGTAGAATAGACCGGATGTACTTTCCGGACCTCCTCCTCCCTTTGGTTGAAGGATGCGAAGTACTCGCGCTCCCGGCCAACCTGAAAGAGAAGACGGATCATGCCCCGCTCGTCACGATGGTAAAGGGATCCCCCGGCCCGCACTCTGATAACAATAGCTGGAGAATAGACGCTGAGCTGCTGAGAGATGAGACTTGCGTAGAAAACTTGAAAGCTGCCATCAGCGTATCAGTAGAAAATGCCGGACATATTACCCCCCCCCCCCCTCTGTGGGATAAACTTAAGGAAGAATGGAAGGCCCTGTTACAAAAAGAAGGCAAAGCCAGAAAAAGACGTCATACACAAAAGATGAAAGAACTTCTTCACCGAATGCAGATCATCAAGGCAGCCGACACGTTGACCTCATGTACAACAGAGTACCTGACCTCGCTCGAGGAGCAATACAATCAACTCCTCAGAGATACCATGACGCGACCTAAAAGTGAGCATGGACTGTTGGGCACGGCGACCGGAGTTGATGTGAGGGAAGTACGTGGAAATGGCTGTTTGCGAATTACAGAGGCAAAGCGCTTAGACGGTTCTGTAACCGACGACCCAGCAGAAATTGAGAACATCCTCAGAGAGTACTTCAGCATACAGTTCCAAGACACCGAACCAATAGACACCAATTGGGGACCCGACCATGTGAAAGAACTTTGCAAACATCTGCAGCGAATTAAGGAGGAGGAGGAGCCAGCAACCCTTAGCGCTGAAGTCTCCCCTGCAGAGCTTCGCGAAGCCATAAGAAGCATGACCCCCAATTCTGCCCCAGGCGCTGATTGCCTGACTGCAGCCTTCTATGTGACTTTTCTCGAAGTTCTCGAAGAACCCTTGCTCGCGATTGTAAATGCGATCTTCAGGTCCTTTAAGAAACCCGACTCCTTCGGAGTGGGTAAAATTGTCCTACTACACAAAGAGGGTGCACAACCAAACGAGCCCACGGCGTGGCGTCCAATCACGCTATTGAACACCGATTACAAGCTGGTAGCCACCATACTGAACAACAGACTCAAGCTCCTGTTACCGGACATCATTAGCCCGTACCAAACGTGCGCGATTCCAGGAAGGTCGCTTTTTGCGAACCTCACAGTGATCCGTGACTCTTTCGAATACGCGACGACAAGAGGTTTCAATGGTGTTTTCATTTCCCTAGACCAAGCTAAAGCTTTTGACAGGGTACGACACCATTACCTCTTCGACGTGATGCAGGAGTTTGGCTTACCGGCAAGTTTTATAAAACTGGCAAAAACTTTGTACGAGGACCTAACCTGCACAGTTCTGATAAACGGAGTTGCAACGCCGGCATTCAAGTATAGCAGAGGCATAAGGCAAGGATGCCCATTCGGCCCGACCTTTTTTGTCATGTCGTGCGAGCCGCTGATCACAAGTGTTATTGCGCATGAAGGCATTCGGGGCTTCCCACTGACGGGCCAGGAGCAGGTGAAAGTGCTGGCATACGCGGACGACATTTCCCTGTTTGTTCGGGATGAAAGCAGCCTCCAAGCCTTCATTGCGACGTTCACAAGATACGCGCAGGCATCCGGAGCGGCGATAAATGTGGACAAGAGCAAGGCGATGCTATTTGGAACTTTCCCTAGAGAAGCCCTAGGAAACATCGAAGTGGTGTCCATCGTTAAAGTACTGGGAATCTACTTCTCCAGCGAAGGGGTGGCACCAGTCACGTGGCAGAGAGCCCTCGAGAGGGCAAAGCAGGCAGCTGCCCGCATTCGCCTCCTAAACCTTACGTTACGTGAAAAAGCGCTGGCAGCAAGGACCACCGTTTGCGCATTTGCGTTCTACGCCAGTAGGGTAGCGGTGATCCCTAGGAAAACCGCGAGCCAACTGAACGCCGTGATCACCGATTTGCTATGGGAAGGGAAACCGGCACCAGTCAAGCGACACCTCCTTCAACTACCCGAGGACAAAGGTGGCCTCGGCCTCCCACACGTACAAATGACCAGCCAGATACTGGCCCTCAAGATTACCCGCATGCTTTATTACGCAGCGAGTTACGTTGGGAAGAATCTAATCAACTACTGGACAAGCACCATCACGCACTATCTGGAAAACCACAAACACACTGGCCCGCGCGCGGAAGCGCCCTCACACTTTTACAGGATGGCGGCAACTACGACAAAGGTCATAGAAAAAGAAGCCCCGTACTGCGACATTGACAAGGATCCACCCGCCCGAATTGTCGAAGCGATAACAGAAAACCAGTTGTCCGAAGAAGAAAAGGAGCACATCAAAAGCCTAGGACTGTGCAAACAAAAATCAATAAGTACCGACCGCGCGAAGTACATGACTTCGAGTGGAAGCGCAAGTGGCAAGTTTTGCCCACGAGACATCGCCTGCACCGTTTCGGCATCACGCCGAATAGCCAGGGTCCTAATTGCCGCGCTGAGGAAACGATCTCCCACGCGTTGTTAGAATGCGGGGCGGCCAAGTCGGTATGGCGCCTGGTTGCGAGGTGCTTCAGCATCCGCCCTCCTCCAGCCCTCGAAAGGAATAGGGGCTGCTTCGCAAGGCTGGTGATTTCCACCACACTCTTTGTGATTTGGAAACGTCGGTGCCTTGCTGAGGTAAAGAACACCCCAGTGAGAGCGGCCTACCCAGCACTAGCCATGATCAGGCAGAAAATAGTGCAGTACTTGGCCAAGCAACTGGAAGCTGGCGGGGAGGACCAGTTCCTTCGCCGCTGGCACACAAAGTTTTTTTTCGTCAGAGGTGCGAAACTCCGTACCCCCATAATCCCCTACTAACCCCTTCTCCCCAAAACATTGTGTTACAAGTGTATGTATAGCGCCAGTCGAAGTATTGTAAATATGCCTACCCATGTTCACGATCTGTTGTAAATATATGTATATGTGATTGTAAATATATATTTGTGGTTTTTTACGAATGTATGCGTAGTTCATATATACGTATATATACATGTGTATGTGTGTATGTGTGTATATATGTGTATGTATATATATATATATATACATATATATATATATCTGTGTATGTGCCGCTAGTTTCCTCTATGGATAATGGAGTTTGTATGCCCCATAGTGCACAAGAGGGGTGCCTAAACGAGCACTGTGTAAATAAATGATGTAAAGAGTTTTTTGGAGTTTGAAGTTAATAAACTTCTCTTTGTATCAGTCCGAAAGGTGTCTAAACGAACACTGTAGGTACAAATTGATGTAAAGAGTTTTTTATGAGTTTGAAGTCAATAAACTTCTCTTTGTATCAGTCCGAGACTGCTATCTGTGCAAGACTGCTGCTGTAATTGGACTTTCCGTTTACCGGGTACAGGTTCGCCCAAATAAACAGTTAAATCCCAACACGAAGTCTTCTGTCTTCGGCCACGTCACGACTCCGTGACATCTGGTGGAGGTGCTGCTTCGTTCATGTACCGGAAGCCCCCGTCAAGCCGTGAACCCAGCCCACGTCGCGGAGAAGACACCGACGCCAACCAAGAGCAGCGAACAAGCCGCCGACAGCAAGGTCTCCCACCAGAGTACGGCCTTCTACAAGACAAGACGCGGAAGACCAAGACCATGACCTCGACAGCAGCGACAATGACAACCGGAGCGTCCCAGCCCGCGATCGTCATTCATTAACCCAGGGCACCACCAACGTTTCATGGGTCATCGTTTGAAGACCCGGAAACCTGGCTAGAAACATACGACCGTGTGGCCGCCCTCAACCACTGGGACCACGAAGAAAAGCTCTGTCGTGTGTACTTCTACCTGGAAGACACCGCAAGGACCTGGCTAGAGAATCGGGAGTCCACGCTCCGTACGTGGGATGTCTTCTGCGGCGCATTTCTGCAAACGTTCGCGAGCGTCGCTCGCAAAGAGAGGGCCGCTGCTCTACTAGAGACCTGGGTTCAGATACCAAATGAAAAGGTTGGAATTTTCACAGAGGAGATGACCCGCCTATTCCGCCACGCTGACTCAGACATGCCTGAGGAGAAGAAAGTTCGTTTCCTCATGCGAGGGGTCACACAGGAGCTCTTCGCGGGACTAATGAGGAATCCACCGAACACCGTCCAAGAATTTGTATCCGAGGCAACCACCATCTAAAAAACCCTGGACATGCGCACCAGACAATATAATCGTCGCCTGACTCCAGAATGCGCTGCTGCTCAAGCCAGTGACTCCGAAGACCTGCGTGAAACGATCCGAGCGATCGTGCGGGAAGAGCTGCGCAAACTGTTGCCTTCGGCGCAGCCTCAAGTGGATTCGATCGCCGACATTGTGCGAGAAGAAGTCCGGCAATCGCTTCGAATTCCCCCCAAACACCGCTGCCCGAGCCAGAAACTATGAGCTACGCCGCTGCAATGCGCCACAACGCTCCTCCCCGTCCACGCCAAAACGCCGCCCCGTCGCACTTCCGTCGCCAGACGCCACCGCCGCCACCACCCCCACTGACGTCCTACCGTTCCCCAGCGGGCCAGCGCAGTGCGCCGAGGAAAACGGACGTTTGGCGTGCACCTGACAACCGCCCGCTCTGCTACCACTGCGGCGAGGCCGGGCACACATACCGCCGTTGCCAGTACTGACAGATGGGACTGCGTGGCTTCGCCGTTAATGCACCGCGTCCGCAGCCAGGAGATCAGCCACGTGACATCGCCGAATACCTGGCAGGAACTCAATGGACACCACGAAGTCCTTCCCGTTCGCCGTCGGCCAGCCGCCGCATGTCACCGCACCCCCGGCAGTACTCTGGCCTAACGCGGGGCCGGTCTCTCAGCCCGTATCCGGGAAACTAAGGGCAGCAACCGATGGAGGTGCGGTTGCTGTGCGACGAACTACCGAAGATCCTCCTCCGACGACGACGCCGCGACGTAGCTTTCCGAACACAACGCCAACCAGGCAAAGCCCTGACGGCGAAAGCTCACTTACCGAAGGTGGCCTGACGACGCAACATGGAAGCAGCGGAACAAGCCTACGCAGCCGTGACCCGACGCCGCGCCCTAACTGTAATGCGAGACGGCGAACTAGCGACCTCGACGTTCTTATCTACGGCCACAGTGTGACCGCTCTCGTCGATACTGGAGCCGACTATTCTGTCATCAGTGGGTCGTTCGCCGCGAAGTTAAAGAAAGTTAGGACAGCTTGGAAATGCCCTGAAATCCGCACAGCCGGAGGTCATCTCGTAACGCCTGCAGGAACCTGCACAACGAGAGTCACCATTAACGGCCGTATTTATCCTACAGACTTCGTAGTCCTACAGCGTTGCTCGAGAGATATCATCCTTGGCATGGACTTCTTATGGCCTCCATGGTGCTGTCATCAACCTAAAAACAAAGTCGATAACGTTATCCACAGAAGAAGCACTACAGCCGCGCACGTCGTCGGGACACCGTGCCTTGAATGTGCTGGAAGAACAAGTCACCATTCCGCCTCGCTCAAGCGTCATTATTTCAGTCGGCGCTCCTAAATCACCTGACCTGGAAGGCGTCGTTGAAGGCAGTCAGCATCTGTTGGTCACCCAAAATATTTGCGTCGCAAGAGGAATAGCAGAGCTGTGGGGAGGCAAAGCAACGGTTATGTTCACGAATTTCAGCAATGAGTACAAACATGTGAACAAAGGAACAACGGTCGCATACATCGAAGAAATTGTCAAAGCCATCAGTGCTGTCACCCTCGCCGATTCTGCGGAACCTGCTCAGAGGAACCAAGCCCCTCCCATAGCTTTTGACGTCAATCCCAGACTTCCGAACGATAAGCAAGAACAGCTCAAGGCCCTGCTCCTGCAATACGAAGATTGCTTTTCGTCGTCATCGAAAATTCGGCAGACCCCAATCACGAAACATTGCATCATGACCGAAGAAAATGCCAGACCACTCGTCATTCCGTACAGGGTTTCGACGCGAGAACGTGAGGCCATGAAGAGACAAGTTGATGAAATGCTGCGGGATGACATTATCCAGCCGTCCAAGAGTCAATGGGCATCCCCTATGGTGTTAGTGAAGAAAAAAAGATGGGACCCTACGTTTCTGCGTCGATTATCGCCGCCTGAACAAAATCACAAGAAAGGACGTGTATCCTCTCCCACGAATAGACGACGCACTTGATCGGCTCCATAACGCCGAGTACTTTTCGTCGATGGACCTCAAGACTGGCTATTGGCAAATCGAAGTCGACGAAAGAGACCGAGAGAAGACGGCGTTTATAACACCGGACGGCCTCTTCGAGTTTGAGGTGATGCCCTTCGGCCTTTGCTCAGCGCCTGCAACTTTTCAACGCGTTAAGGATACAGTACTGGCAGGATTGAAGTGGCAGACTTGCCTTGTGTACTTGGACGACGTCGTCGTGTTTTCCTTGAGTTTCGACGAGCATCTTCGGCGCCTTGAAGCTGTACTTCAAGTCATAAAGACGTCCGGACTCGCACTGAAGCCAGAAAAGTGCAGATTTGTGTATGAGGAGCTCTTGTTTTTGGGGCACGTTATCAGCAACTCTGCAGTTCGTCCGGATCCACGGAAAACATCCGACATTGCCAACTTCCCGCCGCCCACTGACATGAAGGCCGTGCACCGATTTCTGGGCCTGTGCGCCTACTATAGGCGGTTCGTGAAAAACTTCGCCCGCATCGCCGATCCTCTCACTAACCTTACCAAGGCCGACGTGAAGTTCAAGTGGGAAACGCCACAGGAACACGTTTTCCAGGAGCTTAAACATTGCCTCCAGACGCCCGTCCGTTACTTGCCCATTACGACGAATTCACCGAGACAGAAATACATACTGACGCAAGCAGCGTAGGTCTTGGCGCCGTTCTTGTGCAGAGGGTTGACGGACTTGAAAGGGTTATTAGTTACGCTAGTCGATCGCTATCCAAAGCAGAAGCAAATTATTCCACAACAGAAAAGGAGTGCCTCACCATCATCTGGGCTACGTCGAAATTTCGCCCCTACCTCTACGGCAGGCTTTTCAAAGTTGTGAGCGACCACCACGCCTTGTGTTGGCTAGCCACCTTGAAGGACCCTTCAGGTCGCCTCGCACGATGGAGCCTGAGACTTCAAGAATATGACATTACTGTCATTTACAAGTCCGTCAAAAAAACACTCCGACGCCGACTGTCTCTCTCGTGCGCCTGTCGACCAACCGCTACCCGACGACCCGGATGACGACTACTTCTTGGGAACGATAGCTACCGACGACTTCGCTGAACGACAGCGGGCCGACCCGGAACTTAAGGCCCTAATAGAATACTTCGAAGGCAGGACCGCCGAAGTCCCGAAGGTATTCAAGCGCGCACTTGCGTCGTTATTTCTATGAAACGGTCTTCTACAAAAGAAAAACTTTTCACCGCTTCGAGCTAAGTACCTCCTTGTGTTGCCTTCAGCTCTGCGACCAGAATTCCTGCAGGCCCTGCACGACGATTCGACGGCAGGGCACCTCGGTGTTTCTCGCACGCTGGTGAGGATACAAGAAAGGTACTACTGGCCACGTCTTACCACCGACGTCACTCGTTAGGTGAGGACATGCCGGGACTGTCAGCGACGCAAGACACCGCCGACAAGGCCAGCGGGACTTCTACAGCCAATTGATCCACCTTGCCGACCTTTCCAGCAGATTGGTATGGACCTACTGGGGCTGTTCCCGACGTCGGCTTTCGGAAACAAGTGGATCGTGGTAGCTACCGACTACCTCACCCGCTACGCCGAGACAAAAGCCCTGCCAAAAGGCAGTACATCCGAGGTAGCTAAGTTCTTCGTCGAAAATATCGTCCTACGTCACGGTGCCCCGGAGGTCCTTATCACCGACATAGGAACGGCATTCACTGTTGACTTAACTCAAGCGATCTTGGCATACAGCCAAACAAACAACCGCCGGACGACAGCGTACTATCCACAGACCAACGGCCTCACCGAGCGGCTTAACAAGACGATTGCCGACTTGCTGTCAATGTACGTCGATGTCGAACACAAGACGTGGGACGCCATTCTTCCATATGTGACCTTCGCATACAACACGGCGGTGCAGGAGACGACGCAGATATCTCCATACAAATTGGTCTACGGAAGGAGCCCGGCAACAACGCTCGATGCCATGTTACCTAACGTCACTGACGAAGAAAACCTCGATGTGAGCGAGTACCTTCAACGCGCCGAAGAAGCCCGACAACTTGCGCGTCTCCGTATCAAGAATCAACAGACGACCGACAGCCACCGTTACAATCTTCGACGACGCTTCGTTGAATACCAGCCCGGTGAACGTGTTTGGGTGTGAACGCCGATACGCCGACGTGGACTAAGGGAAAAGCTTCTGCGACGGTACTTCGGACCGTACAGGGTGGTTCGACATCTCGGCCCACTTGATTACGAGGTTGTCCCTGACGGCATCACGAACTCTCAACGACGCCGATCGCGACCTGAAGTTGTCCATGTCGCGCGCCTCAAGCCGTTTCATGCGCGTTAACAAACTGGAACAGTGTTTTTTGTATTATTGTTGTATCGTAATTTATTCATTGTACTTTCTTGCATTATTGTTGTACCTTCATCTTTAGTTAAAGCATCGGGACGATGCCTTTTTCAGAGGGGGGCAATGTCACGTTCCATTTCCCAAGTTTTGTTATCGTCCCAAAACACCACAGATTCTCAGCGCAAACCGCGCCTGCAGTTTTCGAGAAGGCTCCCGACTGTAGTAGATCATTTCGATAAGATCCCGCCCACTGTGCGAACGGTACAGATTGTCTTGGAACCTACGCTACCGGCAGCGATAACGCTAGAACATTCGACGGCAAGAGTGTAAATGCCGACGCGCTTCGCCGCTTGTCAGTTGTTGATCGAAGGCCGACGCTGCGTTCGCCGCTATCAGTCCGAGACTGCTATCTGTGCAAGACTGCTGCTGTAATTGGACTTTCCGTTTACCGGGCACAGGTTCGCCCAAATAAACAGTTAAATCCCAACACGAAGTCTCCTGTCTTCGGCCACGTCACGACTCCGTGACAATATCAATACCCTTAGTAACCGAGAATGTTTTTCCAGCAAGATATTCCAAAAACGAGAATTGAGCAATGCAAAACGGAAAATTACTTTTAGAATCCGTCCAGTACGAGCGGAGTTGAAAGAATTTGTCGCATGCTGCCACTGTATTCTCTCTTCTAGAGCTGACCAAAGCGCTGAAAGCTAAGCAGGGAGGGATGGCACGGGAAAAGAAAATACGTCACGCACGCCAGTGACTATGGGCACTTTTTCTCTTCGTTTCTATTCCAATACACGGCTTTTCAGCGCGATCGCGCACGTACGCATGGGCAAGTCGCGGCCGCCCGCTGCAGCCCCAGTAATGACTGAGCGCGCCATGCTCAAAACAGCCAATGGCTGTGACGAGTGGTTTTTGAAATTGTGGCCTTTATTTCCAGAAAGATGAGAGCAATTTTTAGCTGACTATAAAAAATTTTTGAAAACTTTTTTTTTTACTTCTTGAAAAGTAATCCCGTAACTCAACCTTTTTGGTAACGATTCAACTGAAAGTTACGCTGTGCGTACGAGAGCTCAGACATGAAAATGAAGCATTTAATTTCACTTACGGGTCAAAAATGGATGCTCAGACCACCTCGGAGTAATTATATTTGCTGGTGCAGGGCTGGAAGAGTGAAGTGTTTGTTTCCCGCTGTCGGTCTCAGTTTGTAAAAAAAAGGAATGCGTACAACTAGGCAAGTAGCCAGAAATGTTTTTCGGGGGATGGGGGTGCACCACCTTGATTAGGCAAGAGGCACCCCCTTGAAATGGCCATTTTTCGCTCTCTATGCAATGACCGAAAAATATTTGGGGTGAGGGCACGTGCCCGGTGTGCCACCCTCTGGCTACACCCCTGCATACAACCTCTAAACACCCAAGTTTTTTTGAGGGGCCATCACACTTTGATTAGACTGACACAACGTTTTTCATTATTATTTCCACCAAGGTGGTCGCAAAGTGGCCGGGCATCACTTTCCCTTGCGGGAGGTGCCGGACTCGGTACCGAGAGTCGGCCGGCTACCCGATTGGTTTATTCCGATGGGTGCACGCATGCTTATTAATGGTGCTACAGCAGTGCGACACTTCAGTTGCGGGGAATTAAAGACTCCTCAAGCTAGGGCGTGGGACCAGTGGGCTAGTCCGCAAGACCTCTTATGTAAGGTAAAGAAGATCGTCACCTGGTTCGATAACCAGGATTCCAGTTTTTTTTTTGCTTCTTGAAAATCAAGGTAAGAAAAAAAAAGTAATCCACGCATCTCCCCGCAGTGAAACATGACGCGTGAGCAAAGAACTGGGGAGCTTTATAACCCGTCCACATGCGCATGTAAATGAGTGACAACGCGTGCGCACGGTATATACAATATGTTTTATTGGTCATAACTGGTATGCTGTGTTGATTTTTGCATTCCATTTTGCCTTCATCAATTACCGCTTACCGTGGCGCTACTCGACACTGTGCCAGCTCTCGTTAGCGTCACAGCTGTTGTTTCGAGGGGGAGAGGAGACACTCGATTATTTTGGTGCTTCTTTTATTGCGATAGCAATTACACGTACCGTCTCCACGGCTTTCTGTCGTTGCTGTCGCTGTCATGTCACGTAGAAAGTCGAAATCGAAAAGATCCCCCAGGGCCCCAGCACATCGTACTTTTTTCACGCTGGTGATAGCACGTGAGCGGGCACGACTGAAGCGGAAATCAAACGAACCGGCCGATATCCGTCGCTCTCAGGCACATGCGATGAAATACCAGCGGCTGGTAAACCGGCGGTCGAATGCTCAAGCAGACAGGAAACCCCTTGCCCGTCTTTATCGAGCGTTAAAAGACGGGATCGGAGGGAATGGGTCCCTCGAGCCGCAACTGCGACCTTTGATTTTACGAGCGTGGTAATTAACGCTGGCGCGATCGTTATCTAGCTATCTCCGCAGCCGGCAGCAGTTGGCTCGCATACAGCGTCCCTAGAGCGATCGTGTTCTCTTAAACCAGCTTCTTGTGGAGTTGCGTGAGATCAAATCCTAAAGAGTTGGCTGCCAGCCTCACTTCGTATAGGATTACAATTTGTTGCTATCGCATTCATTGCTTCACCCTTGTGGAGACACTGTCACTATTTTTTTTTCGCTGCGCGCTCTCAGTCACGACAAAGTTGCGCCGGGATTTCACACCACCGTTTGAAATCAGTGACATGCGCTTAATTGAGCGCTCGTTTACGACCGTACGATTTGACAAACGCTGAGGTAGGCTCGCATAACGTTTGGGAAAACGGGTAAACCGCATGCATCATCAAAAATATACCGATTTGACCAACGTTTTGCTGTGTAGAACTAGGCTTAGGTGGGATGAGGGTAAAAACACAAGCGTTTTGGTCTAGTTTTAGCGGGAAACAAAACTGAGCAATCTTGCCAGCGGTCTGTAAAGATCACGTTCTGTACAGGTGTTCTTTTGTTTTTTTTTCTTTACAGACCCGCCCTGTATGCACGAACATCATATTATGGAGACTTACGACCGGCGCATGAAACGAACGTTTACCCGACAAACACGTGGCGGAGCAGCCGCTTTTCTTCGATTATCGCATCTGATCTACGCGCCGATCTTCTTTGCAGACATGGCGAACGCCCCACTAACGCCAAATCTGACAGTACGACCCGTGTGTTTGCTCACATGTAGCTCCATCGGCGAAACAATAAGAAGCGATAATGGAGAGCCCCAGTCAAATACTGCCTCGCGTGTTAGACGTCATTAACGAGTAAGTAGGTGTTCGAACTGTCGAACGTGGACGCGCGCTCAGATATCGCACGCAATAAAGCTGTTTCACACACACAAAAAACGGGGTCTCCTGCGGCAATAAAACGTGCAGTCCCCGCCACGTATTGAGTGCCGAAAAAACGCATTCCGAGAAACGCATAGCGACAACTGAAATCGATGGGGTTCTTGCGAGTTAAAGATCCTATACTCTCAGCGAAATACCTGCGGTCTGGCCTGCGCAGCCAAGCGAGGGAAACACTGTGCTGACTCAAAAAGCAATCGTAAGAAGTTAGAAGTATGGTATCCATGGTAACGCAACCGAGTCAAGGACGACCGACATGCACGAGAACATCGGGTGGCAGTTTGATGCTGGTGAAAACTTCCGAAAGAGCATCGTTGATGGTGTGTTGGAAACTGCCAAATATGAAATAAGCGCGCACAAGTAGCACTTGCAGAGTCGTGAGTCAGTGTTCAGGTAAGTGGCGACCCGATCCGGCTAACAGCTGGCAAGTTATTTCAACTCACAATTGGCAACGTGGTAGAAAAATAACTATAGTGGTTTAACGTGTCGTGCGACGTAGCTTATCTATAGGCGTACAACTTTAGGTAGGACCCGAAGTAATTCGCATTGCGGCATTGATTGCCGATGTACGCGGCACACTGAAAAACACAAATAAGCATGTATGGGTATCAAACTATAATGGTTGTTTAAACAATTGTGAGCTCCAACAGACAGATATGTCATCAGAAGTGAAATTCCCTTTAATGAATAACTTATCTGCTACACTCATTTGTTTAGGATGCCTTTCGTTTCTGAAGAAGCATTAGGTAGTAAGTATACTTAAGAAAGTATAGAAGCTCCATGAACGCAAAATGAAAATGATTTCATGTGAATATATTTTTACACTACTGTGCTTCATTTAACCTAAGAAGTAACTTACAGTTGACTCAGCGGGCTTTTGTGTGCGTCCTCCACCTATGAGTGCGTGAACAATTTTTTTGCACCCTGCTTCATTAATAAGACAGCAACATACTAGCCCATCTTTAAGCATTCAGTAAGTCTAGTAGACCTCGCATGTAGTACGGTATAGTGCTAACAAAAAAGAGGCATATGACTGCTAACTCTTCCGATTTTCATTCTTTTCTATGGCAGAGTACCAGTGTGACGTCAACAACTTCCGGTTTGCTACACAGTCCTCGACTGTTCACTCTAATTCCCCGCAAAAAAAGAAAAAAAGGACGATTGTTTTAAAAATTGTCAAAGCGACGATTATGTCGTCCTTCATGAGGCGCCACTTCAAGGGGTACGGAAGGATCTGCAAATATTCCGGTCTTCTGATCCTGCGTAGTAGAATTCTAGGACTTCGGAGTCCAAAGAGGAGGTCCTTTCCTGGAACAAGTTCTACCTAATCTATTCCGCCGCTTGCATGTTTCTGTGCGCAATCAACGAGATCGCCTATATTTACGAGCTTTGGATAACTGTGTTGGTGCACGACCTAATTTTCACAACGAACCTGTACGTACTCATTTGCGTCTTCGACAGTTCCAAGATGGCGCTGAACGCAACACTCATGCTCTTCAAAGCGAGAAGCTTGCAGAAATTCTTTTACATATCGCACAAGTACGAGCAGCGAGTCCGGTTCGTTGCACCCAAGAATGGTCTCAAGGCGACAAATGCCTGTTATTTGATCCGTTTCCTGCTGTTGGCAGCATTTGTTGCAAACGTATGCACTAATAGCTACCTTTCATTCGAATTCGTAGACAAACTGGCTTGCGGCCCAGTGCTGGGCGCTACCTTGAAGCTCACTTGCATCACCGGTAACTTCGTGTTTTACGTGCTCGATGCGGCTCCCTTCCTGGTCATCAGGCCCTGCTGCGAAGTGATACGGCTGTACATCAAGCACCAGCACGAGGTTCTCGGGTTCATCGTGCGAAGCGGCGGCAACGACTACGCCGGCCCGGAAAGGCGAGCACGATTGGTCGAAAACGTCAGGTTGAACCTAGGTGCTATTTCGCACATCAAGCGAAGTCTGAACGAGACCTGGCAGCATGCTATAGTGGTCTCTGGCGCCATGGTCCTCTGGGCTTCCTGCAGCGGCATCTACCTGAATTTCGTCGAGGAGTTCTGGACGGTGGAGCACGTGCTTTCTATTACGTACACCATTTCGGCGGTTCTAGACTTTCTGGACATCGCCATTCTCAGTGACGCAATGGTCAGAGAAGTAAGTATCATTGATCTTTGTCTGCATATTCCTTGCAGGTTTAATGAAAGCATTTCATTCGAGTCGGAACATTAAAAATGAGGCGAAAAGGGTTAGCCGACAAAGAAGGTCATGCCGGGCAGAGATCGCCTTTCTGATACCATAGTATTTGACGAAAGTTTGAAGACGCTGGCGCGAATAGATAAACAACCTCCTTGTGACAGCATGAATTAGTGTCACACGAGAGCAACATCATGCGTAGGTATACCCTGTGGCACATACCCGCTTTACGCTTGATTGAGTGACATGTGGGGTTTAACGTCCAAAAACCACTATATGATTATGAGAGACGCCGTAGTGGAGGCCTCCGCAAATTTCGACCCACTGGGGTTCTTTAACGTGCACCCAAATCTGAGCACACGGGCCTACAACATTTCCGCCTCCATCGGAAATGCGCTTTACGCTTCCGTCTATCTGTCCATCCATCTGTCTGTCCGTCTATGCGTCCGTCTAGAGAACACTGAGTACCACGATCCACGTCAGCGGTTTTGCATTCGCCTGCCACTTTGCAGCCCCACTACCATGGTAACACGCCGCCGCTTTCCTCACAAGCTGGGCCATGCCGAATTCGAACGTGAAGTGTGGCAGCTTGGGCTAGTTGGTATGGCATGACGATAGTTGTAGAGCGAGAACAAAACGACGACACAGAGACAGTGTCTTTCGTGTCTTTCTTGTCTCTGAGTCGTCGTTTTGTTCTCGCGCTATAACTATCGAACGTGAACTCGAGAACACAACAGACATATATTAATGAAACATAAGTAATTTCAATGCGTGGCAAATTTCTAGAACCACACTGGCCATAGCCACCTGTTCAACCTAATCAATCGGGGCTTCAATCAATGAACCAATCAACCGGAATCAATCAATCAATCAATCAGCTCTTTATTTCAGATAAGTGTATGTCTCGGATACAAGGGCTTTGGGTTACCGTCTTTGGAAGCGTCTTTTGCCTTGTCGTCGTCATATTTACACTGCAACAACATAAACAGTCACCCGATGGTGTCTGGAAGTCTCCGTCACCGCCTTGTCGTGCTCACAATCTTTCGCTGGCCCATTCCGTAGTCACACAGCAACGCCGACTGAAATTGCACACCAGCACCTCATTTTGAGCCATGCTCCCTGCTCTGCCATTGTAACTCTCCGGCTTCGCAGCGCAGCCCCCGCCATAATCCACGGCTTAAAGGGACAACATAAACAGACCGCCGATGGTCTCTGGAAGTCTCCGTCCCCGCCTTGTCGTGCTCGCAATCTTTCGTTGGCCCATTGCGTAGTCACACTAGAGGCACACGCAGCGACACCCACTAAAATTGCACAGCTGCGCCTCATTTTGAGTCATGCTCCCATGCTCTGCCCTTATCCCTCTCCGGCTACGCAGCGAAGCCCCTGCCATAATCCACAGCTTAAAGGGATGGGGCTGCGCTACACAAAAGGGAACCGAAGAAAAGACTTCCGTGGGGTGCGCAGGATGCTTCAAACGACGTGGAAGCCTCGGAGGGGGCATTGTCATTTCCTCTATCATTTTCCCCTTCGTGGTCGTTTGAAGCTAAGACATAAGGAAAATTACGCACAGCAGCGTGTCTCGCGAAGACACGCCGGCAATCGGTCCGCCGATACGTTTTGCTGGTGTTTTCGGTTTCTCATCATGTTACGCTACGACGACATGCTTTCTTTTGAGGCGTCATCGTTGGTCGACTCGTCGGTCAATGGTCTGCGTCTGCGTTGTGACTTCGTCGGGATTGTGTAAGTGTTACGTCGCTCTAGTGTAAACGCGCTCTTACTGGTAATATGCATTTTGCGCTTTTTTTAATTTAAGTACGTCGCACAAACTCGACCCAGCATCCACAATTGAGCTGCGTTAAAAAACATCGCGATGTACTTTGCTGAAAAGCTTGGTCACTCGCTTGACATAAGTCGGAGATTTTATATAGCATCTTTACTGCTGCTGAACTACAGCACCCAGCTTCTACCCTGAGGAGCGGTTCAAGTATACTGGATGCTGTAAACGATTTGATGTGAAAGGGGACGCTCAAACTACTTTCAAAAGGACGTAGTGGATGAAGTCATACAAGTATATATACAACATAAACTTATTTCATGATTGTAAGTGTCCAGGGCAAAAAGTGATAGCTAAATATTGCCCCATAAGTTTATTCGTTTCTTGGGAAAGGGAAATTTGGAAAATTCGCCTCCACCTGTTTCGCAGCACGAATGCGTACAAAACTCCGTATGAATTTCTATGGGAAAGAAAGCTTTCTTGTTGCCGAAACACTCATCCTGGGCTGGAAATTAGACCTGGAACGAACGCCTCTCCGGGGTGGTGGCCCCGGAAAATCGTTGGCCCCGAGTTCGAGCCCCGCAGCAGGACGAATGTATCGGCAATGAAGAAGCTTTTCTTTCTATAAAAATCCATACGGAGTTTCGTGCACATTTGTGAGGCGAAACGGGTGGAGGTCAATTTATATTTCCCAACCCTCCCGTGCACCTTGAAGGATCCCGCAGAACTTATGTGCAATAGTTAATCCTTTATGTTTTTATGTGATCAGCTTTCAACACACACACACACACACACACACACACACACACACACACACACACACACACACACACACACACACACACACACACACACATACACACACACACACACACACACACGCACACGCACACGCACACGCACACGCACGCACGCACGCACACACACACACACACACACACAAATTATCAGAGCTCACCAAAGGCAGGGCCTAAATGCTACTAATTGCTTCATACTGCTCTGTCAAGACGCGCAGGCCACGAGCAACTGAGTTTATCCCTTTCAGGGGGCGCGAATTACGATTCGTTTTTGACGAACGTGTCAAACTGAGATAACGCAATTCCAAGGCACGCAATGTAACATTCCAAAAAAGAAAATGAAGTAATGTGTTGTCTTGTATGCGTTTCAGGAAGTAATTGTACTTTTTATGCATTCAAATACTTCATAGTTCTGCAAGCAGTCATGTTTCGTAAAAGAATGAAATCATGGTCTCCTGATGCGTGTGTAATAAGTTTTATTGTTGCATTATTGCAAAAAGAGAAGAGTAACACTTTTGACGTTGGTTCTCGAACGCCACACGACCAATCGAACACCGCAGTGTCTTTAGCGAAACGGTCGGCTATGGTCACATGCAGTAGATTGGGGTTAATTAAGTCAAGCCTTATTGACAATGCAGAAGGTTAAATTATTGTGAAGAACGAAGCGCACTGACTGACCACTGTCGGAAGAAAGAGAAAGCGCGCGGAGAGCGAGCGAGCGGGCGGGCGAGCGGGTGGGTGGGCAGGCTGGTGGGCGGGCGGGCGGTTGGATGGATGGGTAGACGGGCGGACGGACGGACGGATGTGGCAGTACTCTTTAGATCGGGTGGCGGCTAATGCCACCTAGCCGTAATACTTAGTGAACCACTAACTAGATTTATCTTTTTTCCCTTTAAATAGTGAAGTATAGGATTGGTACTTTGCAGTGAATAGTTTAATTTTCACTCGTGCCGTGACTTTAGCCACCAATCAGATAACCTCCTTTTAGTTAATTCTACCCGCTTAAAGTTCATTTTGCAGTCCCTGTATGTAAACCCCTGTGCTTTGAAAAGCTCTGCGCCGTGATCCTGAACTATAAG
Organism: Rhipicephalus annulatus; assembly: GCA_013436015.1. Taxonomy (NCBI): domain Eukaryota; kingdom Metazoa; phylum Arthropoda; class Arachnida; order Ixodida; family Ixodidae; genus Rhipicephalus; species Rhipicephalus annulatus. Next base: position 259,801 of record WOVY01010372.1, on the reverse strand, counting down.
GTGGAGCCCTTGTCAGAACATAATCAAGTGTTCGGCAGTTTCCTCCTCCTCTCCGCATGTACTGCATACTGTGTCTACCCCTTTGTATTTGGCCCGATATGTCTTGGTTCGCAATAATCCTGTCCTGACCTCAAACAATAGAGAACTACCCCGAGTATTATCACAGATCCTTTCCTCTCCAGTCAAGTTCGATTGTTTCCTGGCTAAGGATCCCGAATTAAACAGTTGAAAAACCATTGATACGGTCATTCTCCACGCCCTGCAAGACAGGATTTACCTATCCAAATCTGTATCCGCTTCAAGTGGTGTTTCGATGCGAGCTGCATTCCCATTAAATGATTGCAATCACTAGTTGTTTCTTTCTCTAGCCAGAAAAATTTAGCGAGTTTGCTTCTGCTTGCATTCGTGTTGGCGTTCTATTCCTTGGCAATTTCCTGCTTAAAAGTTCGATAGATCTCTATTGCGGACTTCTTAATCATGCCAATTCTCTAGATGTCAGTCTCCGTTTCCTTCACCTTCTTAGCTGATAGTTCTTTTTGGTTTGGCCCCCTGCCGTTTTCTAAGTATTTACCCGTGAATTTTCTGGTTCGCTTCCTCCATTTTGTATCGACATTCTTCATGTACAAGTAGCTGAAAACTTTCCTAACTCAACGCTCGTCCCCCACTTCTCTCAATTGCTTCTAAATTTTTATTTTGCTGCTAGCTTCCCTGCCCTCAAATGATGTCCATCCCATATCACCTTGGACTCCCTGAGTCGATGTATTCCCGTGAGCTCCTAAAGCAAGCCGACCTATTCCACGTTGCTTAATTTCTAATCTTACTTGAACTTCTGATCTGATGCACAAGAACGTCAGACCCGGAACCATGTCCCCTTTCCATATTACTCTCACAACATCATACCTATTGTAATTCCACAGTGCCCTATTTTTCATCACGGCTGCATTCCTGTTACCTTTAGTCGTTACGTATATTTCGTGTTCCCTTAGGTACTCGGTTCCATTGCTTATCCATACGCCCAGATATTTGTATTTATCTGTTATCTTTAGCGTGACCTCCTGTATCCTAAGCTCACTACCTTTCTTATCATAAAAATCATGACTGCCGATTTTTCCTTACTGAATCTAAAATCTATCCTATCTCCCTCATTACCACAGCTGTTCATCAATCTTTGCAAATCTTCCTTGTTATCGGCCGTTAGCACTATATCATCTGCGTACATCAATGCTGGTAGTGCCAGTTCAATGAGGTTTTCTTGTTTGACGTAAGAGGGCTTGAAGCTAAGTCCACTTCCCTCTAATTTGGCCTGTAATACTTGTAGGTACATCACGAATAACAAAGGTGACAGAGGACACCTCTACATAAGCCCCCGTTTTACCTCTGTGGGCTTGGATACCGTTTTTTTCACTTTATAACTACCTTGTTACTTTTATAGATACCCTTTAAACGATTAGTGACTCCATCTTCCACACCTATAGTGTGTCCAGTATTCCCCACAAGTCCTCTTGAACCGAGCGCTGCAGAGCCATCTGCATGTAACGAGCGCTGCAGAGCCATCTAGTGATCTCTGTTTAAACTAGAAACGAGAACACAGCTGCACCTCTTGCGAGCGCTCCGAATATAGCGGCTGGATACGGCGATTGGGGCACAAACCTCGACCATGAGGAGCTACGCCCCCTCAAATTGCGCACTAAAGGTTTTGTCTTCGATCTAACGCTGGGACCAGTAAATAGCGCTGGAGGATTCGATAAGGCGTTCATGAAAGCTGACGCGCTTCACAGTCGAGCAGGTAACCGACGGCCGACGTGTTGATTACCTCGATCAGAGTGAAACAGGTGTTGTGGGCGAAAGATCACTGAACAAAGTGTTTTCATATGTACCAGCTTGTGTTCTGACTACTTGTCCAAACCCTGAACATGTTGAATAGATATATAATAGACTACACGAAGCAGCGGCAAGCGAAGGGATGGCTTTCATCCCGAGACCAGGCACAAGCATGCGATAGGGTAGAACATGAATACATTTTCGCCACTCTTTTGGCATTTGGTTTTACTACTCAGTTCGTGTACCTAATCATGGAACTGTATGATGACATTAATATTGACTTAACGATGAATAATGAAATGGTAGTTTTTTTTCCGGTAACGCGAGACGTGCGACAGGGCTGCCCCTTTTCCCTCCTGTTGTTTGCGCTGACAGTTGAACCTTTCCTTGTCCAGGTAGAAAGACACCCGATTGTCCTTGTGTTGCAGACCCCAGGTAGTGGCTCATTTAAAGTAGCTGCCTATGCAGACGACATCACGATATATCACAGGGACGAGGACAGCCTCGCCACCGGCCTTAATGTTTTCTCAACCTATGCAGAGCTCTCCGGAGCGAAACTTCATTTGCATAAATGCAAGTCTGTGTCTCCATGTATTCCCGATAACGTGTTTACACAGAATCTCCGTGGTAGACAATGTAACTATCCTAGGAACAAATTACAGGGCCACTGACGTGTCAAACCAGAGTTGGAAAAAGGATGTGAAAACACTAAAACAGGAAATAACCAGGGCACTTGAATTTAACTTTCCGTACTACGTATGTCGATATCTACTCATGGGCGTTTATACTTAGCGCCTGCGGTTTTTGACAAACTCGGTAGTAATACTGAACCAAATCGCGTGTAAAGTCAAGTCCCAAATAATTAAGTTTTTCTGAAATTCCAAAACGGCCCTCGTTAAATGCGAGCAGTTGGGATTGCCTCGCGAGAAGGGCGGATGGAAAATCCCTTCGGTGGTCGCCCACGCGTACATGTATGCTTGAAGACGACCCTCAAGGTCCTGCAACTTCAGGAGGAACACCCCGCCAGGAAACTGGCAATGTATATTTTGGGGGTGCACGATAGTTTGTTCCTGCCGACGCAACCCACGGGGCCGAAGGCGATGGACCCGACGCCCCTCTACAGACATGTAGTAGTGTTTTACAAGCGTATAGCCGTGCTAGATCTGGACACCCCCATCCTGGAGGTGTGTAACACGGAACTCACTCAAGAGCTACTTGTAAACTCGGGCTGCGAAGTCGAAAACCCCGGTTTTCCGTTGGTGTTGTTGACGCCCAGTAATTGGCTACCGTGCAGCATCAAGGATGTCGTGTCGCGCTAGAGGTGGTGCGCCCTGCCCACGGCGGACCGAATGTACAAGTGGCACTACGTTCGGTCCGATCGTGCGTGCACTGCGGCATGCACGAGGACAACGTGCACGCTTTGTTAACCTGTCTAGTGGCCAAGACTTTTCGGTCCCTCGTGGACAGGGCGTACCTCCCGTTGGGTGTAGAAAGATTTGTCAAAAGGGAACGATGTCCAAATGGGGCGCTTACACGTCTAGTGCTGACCGCTGGCATGTACGTGTTGTGGGAAAACAGGGGCTTGGCTGTGCATCAAGCAAAGGCCCGTAAAAATGAATGGGCTTTCCTGGTGCGGTTGTATCATATTGTAACGAGCAATTTGGAATCAGAATTATTTTCACTACTAGAGGAGGAGTTCATGAAACGATGGTCCTGTGCTTTCATTAAAATCGCCAACAACCGGGTTGTCTTGGCGTGTTTGCCGATTCAGGGCCTAAGAACTACCTAAAAACACTTTTTGTTGTGCTGGGTGCCAGAACGATTGAGTGCAAACATGTGACACATTTATTGTGAATACAAATGTCAAGTGCCATAATTTTGTGGAACCGAATTAGTATGTGCTTGTGGAACCGAATTTGTATGTAACCTGGTGAACAATAGAATTTCTTTTTCGCCTACTTCATCGTCACGAAGAGGGGACACTATGAACGCACGGAGTTGTCCAACACTGACGTCAGTTTCTTAACGGTTCCCTACCATCAACTTTTCTCTTTCTTTTAAGGTTCGGAACGTGCGACGCACCCTGCAAGAAGTCGTGATTTCCTCAGAAAGCGACAGCTACGTCGACCAAGTACGGATTTGTTCTCGATCACTTTCAGTAGAGGCCGAACTTCGGGCGCGCCTCCACTAAAGCGTGTTTATCGCAGAGCCTCTGCCATTGTCGCGCCCCTGTCGAGACAGCACCATCCCGCAAATGCTGTGGCCGCTCGTATGCGGAGTGTTAGGGAGCATTGGAATCGCAGCGCGCTCTGACGCACGGGCGGGCATGACAGGAGGTATCTTTGTATTTTGTGGGCGTCTGTTTTAAGCAGTAAAGCACTATTATAACTAACTGATAAGTTCGAAATAGTCTGATCGGAAGTTTTGCAAACCGATCTACAACTTTCTCACTGAAATTTTTGCCCAGCTTCGTTTCTTGAGAAGTCCATTAACGGAATTAGCCTAAGTAAGCTATTAATCAGAACACAAAAATATAGTATGACTACCTCCTGGCGAGAGTCGGCAACAGGCACTTGGTCGCGTCGTCATTGCATTGGCATATTTTGAAACTCTCGCTAAAGATAGCTGGAGCACCCTCAATATGCATATGTCCGATAAAAGATGCTCGTCGACCCCTAAGCGCACTGCTTATTCACTGTCAGTAAGCACATGTCACTGAATACGTTCTCCGCTTGCTCGAACCATATGCTCGAACAATACGACTTTTGCAGGTGATCTATCTGAGGAGTTCCTTGAAACCCGGAGAGATGGCGTTATCCGCCGCTGGTTTCTTTTCCTTGAAATTACCGACGCTCGTTTCGGTAAGAAATGTTGAGTCACTCTTAATTCTTTCAGTGTAGGCCATAGTGTCAGCAAGTCTTTAATCACCAAACATATTATGCTATGTTCGAGAGTAAGGGAGCTTCAAAGTATAGTTTGTATACAAATATGAAGAAACATAAGAGCTCCACAATTCGCCACTTACCCGGCCGCCCTCATCATGAAACTGCATTAACTGTTAGATTTATTTTATTATGAAGTGTCTGTCAACCACACTGAACTTGAAGATGAGCGGGCAGTTCTTTGGATTCTGTTGCTGTCGCTAACAAATAAAAGAAAACAAAACAGAATGCAAAGTTCCCGCTTTTTGGTTTCTCTGAAACAAAGTTAACTGTTCTTTATCACAAGAAAGAGACATCTTTGACGATATTTACTTTTTTGTTTTACTTTCGAGCATACTCAAGGTCGCGAGGCAATAAAACTGGCTGGTGATGGTTTATCAGATCACTCCGGGTTACGCTAGATTTGCTCTTACAACGAAATAACTACAATGCAGCCCGTGAAAAAGCTAAAGAAGGCGAGTGACTGTTACAAAGCAGGTAATTGTGCGAAGCACAAATTGGTGCAAAATGGGTTGCGCCAACAAAATCTATGGAGTTTAGGCCTAGCGACGAGCCCGAAGCATGTTAGTTCGTGCAGGTGATAATAAATGTGCTAGATTGGACCTAACATAACAAGATGCGTTAGGCCTAGCTCGTTTCACTGGGCCAACGTGGTAGAATTGACAGGTGTCCAAACAAGCGCGGCAGGCGTGTCTCTAACTGCTCGAGTTGCTCGAGGTCACCGCTAGGTTCGCGACGAGCAGCTGGGCCGAAAGACGTGAGTCGCAACGTTTCACTGAGTTGTAAAGGCCGGCTACAATAACTATTTTCGTGGCTTTAAAGTGTCCTCAGCTCGACCAACATGATAATCAGATGGTGGCCCGGTTGGCACGTAAAACCTCAGAGCTTATAAATCTGACTTTGTATGTTGCTCTGTTGCCTGGCAATATGAATACTATCGTTGCCATCGCTCAATTTGCTCCTCTTGTCACATATAACGTTATATTTATAGTTCACTAGTTAGCTCTATAGAAAAGCCTTGTTAAACTTCCATAATAGAGATGTTCGAATGCCATGCGCCCGGATACCGTATGTTTCTGACACATCAGTTTTGAACGAAAAAAAAATTGGTAGGAAATTTTAGAGATGCAGAAACCGAAGGTACTGATGTAGGTGCCAAAACTTTTGCTATGATGGTTAAGGTTCAACCTTGTACTGCACAGATTGATTGATATGTGGGGTTTAACGTCCCAAAACCACCATATGATTATGAGAGACGCCGTAGTGGAGGGCTTCGGAAATTTCGACCACCTGGGGTTCTTTAACGTGCACCCAAATCTGAGCACACGGGCCTACAACAATTCCGCCTCCACCGGAAATGCAGCCGCCGCAGCAGGAATTCGATCCCGCGACCTGCGGGTCCACATCCGAGTACCTCTTGTACTGCACTGGTTAAAATACAACACCGTAATGGTCGAATTCAATTTATCATTTGGAAGAAATGCTTTCGAGTGAAGAATGTGAAGTGTGTGCCATAATATTCATGTTGACTTAGGCAAGTGACCGTTGTAGCCTCTTTTTAAGCACGTAGCTTCCCACTTCTTGAAATGATATGTAAAGGTGTACACAAGACGGCGTCTGTATATCTTCTTCTAACAAAAAGAAAAACAGCTTGCATATATAAAGCTTCAATATCACATGTCTTTCCATTTGCAGCTTGCCGGAGCAATTATCACGTACACGGTCATTCTCGTTCAGACAAGTGAGACTGTGAAGAAAGTTTGACAGAACTTGGCAAATGAACGAACGATTTCTCGATATCACGTAGTTCTTAATCATGTATACAGGAGGACAACGATAAGCTGCCACATGAGAGGATTGGGCTACCCTACTGCGCTCAACGGACAAGGCCAAGCAGAAGATCGCCACTGACCTGGTCGCCCACGTCATGCCACTACATGACGTCATGAACGCGTAGTGCGATAGGGTCGTGCGGGGAACCAGTGACGTACCTTCCCGAATCTCTTGGTGGAAAAAAACGCCAGGCCTGCACGTAAGGTGCAGCACAGTCACAGCGAAAGATCGGCCTTTCAGAGCCTTTTCTAAACACTCATCAGGTAACTGCTGCAAGCACACTTGCTTGATGCCCGTTACGGCATTAATAATAAAAAAATTTAGAGTAGTAGGCCGGCAATCGCTATGCTATTTTTCGTCAATCTTCTGAGAAGCGTGGTGTCCGGTAAACACTTGCAAGGAATTTTGCGCCATTCGTTCATGGAGTGGCTGACGACGATGAGGAATTATGTCTGAAGTTGGTATGCGCCACAGCTAATAGGTGAACAAGAGTAAGCTTTTGTAATGAGTTGGAGCGTTGGATGGCCCACTCGTTACGCTATTCGCACTGTGGGACAACTGGTTGTTCTTTCGCTGTTTTAAAACGCTTTATAAGTCATATTAACGCGATTGCTTCCCCGACATCAAGCCTGCCCAAGAAAAGTTTGCCAAGTCCCAAGCACCGGCGTGGCTCAGTGGTAGAATAAAGTTTTATCTCGATCATTTATTTGCTGCTTCCTTAAAAAATTGTTTCCTTCTGTTTGTTGAGCAAGCAATGCCTTGTGCTTTGCTGAACGCCTTTTTTTTTGCAATATATAGCGCTACCTGATTATGTATACAGAGCAGTTTTGACAGATGCCACGGAGCAAACAAGCAAACACCCATGATGAAAAAAAAGTCAAAACAAGCGGAAACAATAAATTTTATGATTCTTGAAAAGATTTTTGATTATTATTAAAAAATGTCATTAAAGTACGAAGGAGAGTTTCATAAATCGCGTAATTGTCTTGTAGAGCCAGAAGATGCGCCACTATGAACGAAAGCACATAGTCATCTTTAACATCGTCTCAGGGCAGTCTCCCTTCGGTTGAACGCACGCTTGGATAAATGGATGTACAAAACACTATCTTAAATACCTGCAGATTAGCGACCGGGCCTATTGTCCACCCGGGTGGTCGCGGTAAGGCTTAACCTTTCCGCCGCTTCTCGGGCCTGCTGGATGCGCCAAATGGTGTCTTCTAATTCTGAGCTAGCCAGAGCGTCGAGCTAACGCATTTCAAGGAGGTCCGGGTGATCGAAAAGCCGTGTAGCGTGTGGGAATTTCCAAAGAGTGTGTTTCATGTCTGCGCATTCGTGTTTACATGAGATACAGCCAGCGTCGGGGAATTGCCTGCGGTAGGTATATGCGGTTGAGGTGCACTGGACTTCAGCTCTCGACTTACGGTATTTTTTCACTCCTCCAACGTATTTTTGACTTCGACACCGAACCACAAGCGTGCACACGAGGACAGAATCAGGGGAGCCGGCTTCCCCTGTAGTCACTTCAAAAACGGGGAGGGGCAAAAAATCTGCCCCGTGGATTGAATTAGCAAGACGGGGGGGAGGGGCACTGCGATTAACCTTGGCCCTCAAACAGGCCTATACACTCAGCTACATTGTGTCATTGAGAAACACGCTATTAGTAAACAACAAACGTGCGCTGGTGAACGTGATGACTGATATACCTATAATTTATAGAAAAATGCAATTAAGCCCCCAAAACGCGACAAGCGACTGGAAAAATCCTACAAGCGTCTGGGCGTAGAAGGAAGCCCAAATCCTCTTATAAGCGCAACTGGCAACCCTGATACAGAGAGATATTGCAGAAGGGAACGGAGTTGGTCTTCCAGTTTTTAGTCGCACGGGCGACGAGTGACACTCTTGAATTTCTTCCAAGCACTTTCATTCAATCAATATAGTTTTTCAAATGTTAAAAAAAATGCATTAAAACATCAAACACAAGCGAAATCGACGATAATGGTCCAAGGTAAGCGTTTTAATGGATACACATCATTAGTGAGAGCTAACCGACAATATTACCGAGGAAAGTTTATGGGATTTTGTTACAAAGTAAATATAGTGTAAATGTGAAGAAAGAAAAGTGGACGGCAAGATAACTTGCCACCGGTAGGATCCGAAGCGGCGACCTTCGAACAACGCGTCCGATGCCGTACCTCTGAGGTACGACGGCGGTCAGCAGCGTCACCTGTAGCCATTAGGGCGGGTGTGGGAACGCTCTTTTTGCACTCTTCACGTAGTACAAGTGATCTTACGAGACGGCAGCTGATCAATAATCACCCGCACACGAACCCTTAGAAAGCGCCTCACCAGGCCCTATAACAAAGTCTACTAAGGCACTATAGTAGTTATGTGTCTGATGAAGAGAATTATGCCACAAGGTTTCTTGCGATCGGTTCATTACGAGCCGACAAAACCATCATTTTGAAGCGACGTGAAACCAGGATGTGTGCTCTAAGCCCTTGCTGCTCGCCCCGCGTAGCCTTCGCAGGCCAAATCTCGTCCCCACACTCTCCGAGCAAGAGGTCACGTGCGCATGACGTGCCAGAGGCCCGAGAAAGCCCAATCCTGCAGCACGTGGGCGGCATTGTTTTGTTGACCAGCGTTATTTTGTGGTCTGCTGTCTATTTCTGCGGGATGGATGCCTCAGTGCGCATTCGTTCGGAAATGCTTTAGACGCCGTGAATAGATGAGCGTAATGAGTGCTCAAACGAGCATAGCCAGGGGCTCCGGAAGTATATGGGAAGTGTGTGGGCAGAGGGAGGGATCGTCGCAGATGTTAAGGGGGGGGGGGCATGGTTTCTAACCGGAGAAAGGCGGACCCCCTGCCCCCCCCCCCCCTTGTTCCGGAGCCCCTGCGCTGAGCCACTTTGTTTCCAAGGCTGGCATCTTCTCGATGCGCTAACCGCAGGGACACGAACGTATGCGAAACGCAGGCACATTAGCCCCGCATCTCGTTCCAATTCATGGGATAAAAATGAAAGACGCACACATCACTTGTGTGTCTCATTATTTATCTCAAGTATTCATATATTCAAGCAACAAATTACACAAAACTACACATGTGTGAAATAATTATCGCCTTGTCACGTGCTACTGGCGACGTCACAGCACAGTCGTCTATGCAGGGGACCGACATCACAGCATATACAGTATACTTAGGGCAATTCCCTTGTCTACGTCATTTCCTAATTCTCTGAGCGTGTGTCCAAGAAAAGAAGGGCAACCAGTGTTCGTCTTGAATTTTGACCCATTTCCGCGGCGCGTAGCGTTGCCAAATTTGACAGACGTGATCGCGAACGGCCCGTGTATACATCGCGCTCGTCAGCTCAAAATCGTCAAACCTGGTGAAGGACCCCCTTTTTTTAATTGGATACACATGATACCTGAGCACAGGCCTATTCCAAATAACGGCCAGTTTGTTGTCACATTAACTGTAGAAGAATAACCGAATGAGTTCACTAATAGTGCAGGGCGCATGTACTCATCCACGCAGGCACACGTGTATTTCTTCAGATCTACCATGGTATTCTTTAAATCTACCATGGCGTTTCTTAAAAGAAACGCAATGTGATGCGCACCACATAAACATCTTATGTACTGCAAAAAAGCGCAATGTCACGGCGCATTGATGACGGTATGTACACACATCATGCATCCAGTGAAGGTAACATGTAAAATTAAGTTGTGTGTAGGTATGTGCTTGCTGCGACCTAAAGGTGAAGTAGTGTTTCTCAGGCGGCTCGTATCGAGACGATTACACAACATCAGTTCATTTGGTGAGACTGATTCCTGAAGTATTTAATTCTTTCAAAGGCAAGATCCCGAAGGAAGAAACGTTCTGTATTTGTGGTGTATTCAGACGAATATGCTGGTTATAACTTGAAATTTTAGAGGAAACACATGCATGGGAACCGTTTAGTAAGTATAACAATAGAGCGCGTCTTCTGCGTATCAAAGAAAATGATATTGATAAGTTAGAACTTTTGTAGCACGCCCCACCGCGGTGGTCTAGTGACTAAGGTACTCGGCTGCTGACCCGCAGGTCGCGGGTTCAAATCCCGGCTGAGGCGGCTGCATTTTCGATGGAGGCGGAAATGTTGTAGGCCCGTGTGCTAAGATTTGGGCGCACGTTAAAGAACCCCAGGTGGTTGAAATTTCCGGAGTCCTCCACTACGGCGTCTCTCATAATTATATGGTGGTTTTGGGACGTTAAACCCCACAAATCAAATGAATCAGAACTTTTGTAGCATGTGACTAGAGAACGCAAACGTACTCAGCGAAGTCAAACGCATAAAGCGGGTTGAGGTGAACATAACTTTCGATAACAAGAACAACATAACAAAAGATCCACATGCTGAAAGCTTGCAGACTTAAAAAAATGTGCAGGAATTAACGCCAGCTCTAAGGCTGAAAATATCAAACTAGCCCTTGGACAGTTCAGGCACACTCTAAGCCGAAAAAGACTAAAGTGGGGTATGCCATTGGTCCTTTAGGGGTCTAAATGCGCTGCCACAGAATCTGAACCAATTTTGGACTAACTGCGGGAGTAACTGCAAAGGCTCAACTGTTACCCCAAGCACTTACTCCACTTGGTTTAAATGTTGGCCCCAGTAGAATGCTCCAGCGGGACTAACAGTTGAACCGTCTGGACCAATGGCAAAAAAATGGCGACACTGCGTTTGTGCAGTATATTTTATGTTTATTCCAATTTAATCAGCACTGAAGATCATAGTATGTTATTCATGCAACACACACACTCACACACATACATACGGACTATTATTTCAAAGTAAAACACCGCAAGCACTGACAGCCCGCGCTGTACTACAGAGAACAAACTCTCGGGTATATATAGCACAGTATTTTGACCTCCCATCTAGTGCCAGTGGGCGACTTTTACTCGGCTTAAGAAAACAATAAATATTGACACCGTAACGCGAAAATTTACATGGGCTTATTCGTAGCACCGATGCGCATCGATCTTTTAATATGGATCCATCTAATCTTCAACATGCCTCCAGCCCGAGAATACGAATTATCAGCTGGTATTCGATCATGTCGGCCGAACCAGCGTTCGCAGTGCTGGCGCACGAGTCCGCAAACACAAACATAGCAGCGGCGCTTGTGCGGGAAAGCCGGCGAAGCAGCCGCAGGCGCCCCGCCGATGCCATACCGTGTCGGCTTGCCGACGGCGTCGCTAGGCTTACGACGAGTACGGCTAAACGACCGCCGGCGATCGCAACATGTGGCTCGCATGAAATTTTCGTCATAGTTATTTTATAGTCACAAATGAACAATAGGTAAGTGCCCCATGTTCGCTGTGTCTTACGGAGTGATGTAGATATCTGTATACTTACAGCGACGAGACCGTTCGCAGGCACGGTTCTTTCATCCTGCTGGTAAGGCACAACCTGTGTACCGCTGGCCGCACGATTAGTCGTATCCGTGATCGCCTACACGTTGGATTTTTGATAACGATTGTCGCATGGATAAAAAGACATAAATTTGCCTGAGCTACTATTTTTGTGAACTTGTACGCGACGTTTCCTTCGCTTGTGCCGGCAATGCACTCACACCGGCAGCCCGCTTGATACCGATGACGTACGAAGCCTACCTTTCCTATATCGCTTTGAACTTGTGGTCACTGTGTGGGTACACGACCGCTGATGAACAGCTTACCTTTATTAGCATTGTCAGTGTTCACCGTAGTTCGAACTTATTCAGCACATTAAAGCGAGTTCTCGGCATTGCCCGTGTTTGCGGAGACTTTCACTTGACTTCGGCTCGCCCGTGCCGGCATGGTGGAAACGCGAGGGCACTTGCTGTGTGCACTGACAGCGTGTTGTACTACTTTCCTCTAATAACATCTTTTATTCGTTTCATAGTGCTTCACTTTCACAGTGGTGCATAGCCTATTTAACTTGTTTTCATGATCGCCGACCACGCCGAGCATTGCAGTGCAGCATCGACAGGAGGCGATCGCGGCGCAGTTGCCCTCCCCGTTGGTTCCTTCATTGCCGGGCGTTTGCGCAAGACACGCATTGTCACACATTTAGTCCCTGTTGGACGAACCGTTCGTCCATTGGTTTAACGACTGCAGCTAGTCTAAATTTGCCGAATTTCGGCTTAGAGTGTACGGCAATTTGCCTCCCCCCCCCCATGAAAGATCCATTTAAACACAGTTCAACGAACGGCTATATACACGCCGCCTACGTATCAGTATCACGCTGTCTACGTTGCTGGTGAATGAAAACGTCGGTACGATCTTAACGAAATAGCCTGTACTATCACGTATAGGCGAGCTTTGAGGGGCGCACGTAACACGAAGCAATATGTTTGTTATCAGTGATCATCCACAGTAGTTTTAGTGTACAAAATGAACAAGGACCCAAAAAGAACGACGCGGACACCGCGACCTTCTCTCCCGTCTACGGTCCTTTTGGGCGACAAAAAAAAAAGTGCACATGGATTACCGACCCGACCAAGCGTATGGGCCTTAAACACGGTTGACGCTTAGAGCTAACTGGCTTACTGATTATTAAACCTTGCGCAACTATTCCTGGACCAAGATAGTGGCTCGTCGCTAGTGGGGCACCAAACACCACTGCCAACAGAAAAGGGTGCCGCCACAACACGGATCAAAATCAGCCGACGAATCACAGTCGCGCGCGCGTACTCTGTTCCTCACTCCGAACAAAGAACTTGCCCGCACCTATCATCACACAACTTTGCCATCATCCCGATGAAACAGTACGCAGAGGCATGCTTCCAACGTGAGCAAATGCTCACTTATCGTTGACCTGTCATGAAAAAAACTTGGTTAGCAGCGTTATTATTGTGCTCACGCAGTTAACAACGCGCTGTCCGCGGGGATGTGCGAGCGGTATACTTGCCGTTTTACGTCGAGTGTTCCCCGGCCGGTTCAATATGCAGGTCTCCCCGTCAGTGTAGTGCATCTTCGCAATAGGCAGCACTGGCGAAACTCCCAGGACGAGCGCAGGCACATTTCAAACAACAATACACCGACTGCCATACCCGACCGATCGAGAAGCGACGCCCACCGCACGCACGAAAAACGGGATGGTGTTTTCGCCAGATTTCGCCAGCGCATTGAGTCACGTGGCACATAGAGCTGGTCTGTTCACCAAGCCAGTGTCGCCAAGTCAGGTGAAGCGGCGTAGCCAAAAGCCAAAGACATGGTAGCCCACATGTCGCCAAGGACGACATGGTTATGACCATGAGTATACGGGGTTCACAGAAAGAGCCTCTATCCTATAGTTACAAAGAACAAAAGGGCAGAAAGTCGTGACTGTGGCTGTGTGAAGCCTGCGCCACAAAGCCTATAGAATAACTGAATACAACATCAGTGAATAAGCTTCGACCTCTGAAGGGTTCACCTGCTAACTGACATGCTTAAGTGGGTTTTGGTAACAGCTTCAACTAAAAATAATGGTAACAGTAAACGGTAAAGACGTCTGTTCTTTGACGAAAGCAATGACAACATGCATGCAAAAGACAGATGTTTTAAACAAAGAAAATTAAAGTGCTTTTCAAGGTGGCTGTTGGCACTATATCTGGAAAGATGCATCGGACATCGTGTGTGTGTGCGCGCGCGCGCGTGTGTGTGTGTGTTTGTGTGTGCGCGTGTGCGCGTACGCTCCCATAGACTGCGGTGGATAAATTGTTAGGCATGCTCGGGTAAGCCTTAGCAAAGATCAACGGGAAACGTAAAATCCTGGTAAAAAGTTCCCAGGCCACGTTTCCATAGATATAGATGAGCTATTAAACTAAGAACGTCTCACCCACACCCTTCCCCTACCTGTACAAACGACCTTTCAAATATAGAGAATAATAGTGCCGTCTTTCGTTGTGCAATTGACTTGTCTTTCCATCGACAATAAGGCATGAACATTTCAATGTACGCCGTATTCCTGCGGCATGCACCTAATCCTCGTACCCGCGATGAGGACCCGGTGCTTTCAACCTTTTTCTTCTCTTTTATTTCACTTCCTGGCACGTTCAAGATGGCGGCGTTCCATACTGTACGGTTGCTCGAGTCAGGTGATGTGCTCACGTGACGTTACGGACAGTGCGGGCTGTGCTGAGCATTACTCGTACGTGAAACCTTCGCACGAAACACGATCCACTTAAAGCAAGGCCGCGCTGTGTTCCGACTCGGGTTTAGACCGTTTACGTCTCGAGTAGACGTTTTTTGTTTATTTTAAACGAAATCGCCGCACAGCACGATCTACGCGACCAGCTTGTACCTTCGCAGCACACATCATGACCTCCTAAATGCCGGGCGCGCAGCGCCGCCGCTCACTCGCCATCTTGGAGGCCATGCGCACACGCATAGTCAAAACCAACACCGCGCGTTCGCCATCTTGGAGGCCATGCGCACGCGCATGGTCAAAGCCAGGTTAGCACCAGCTCATACAAAGCGAGCGCATGACGTGCATCTTGCTTCCTCTTTTGGTGAATAAAAATAGAAGAGACAACGGAAAGCCTCCGTTGAACGGTGGCTCGCGTGCTCGACGTAATCAACGACTACGCTGGTGTCCTGACTCAACTTCGTGGACGTGAACCCTAATTTCGCTCGGAGTATAGCTGTCTTGTTCATGTCTCTTTACAGCGTGCGGCTGCGGTGATAAGATATGCAGACCGCCACCATAAAGCTTCGCACCCTCCACCCTGCGCGCTGCATATCGACTTTGAAGAATAAATTACGAGCAGCGCACTGTGGTTCTTCAAATCGATGCACTTCTCGCACGTCCAGCGCCTCGCTCTCGGCGAAACACTCAAGGTCGTAATTGGGAGACCACGGCTGGCGCCCGTCGACGTGAAACGCTTGCGCCGACGTAAGAATCATTCATAATTCGGCGCGAGTGTACGGTATCCACGGTAACGCAAGCAAACATCGTTAACAAGCAGTGTCGGCAGGGGTTATGCCTAACAGTTCACGATCGTTCGATGGCGAAAGCCTTCGAGAGAGCGTCAGTGATGGTGTATCTCGAACTGTAAACAGCCACCAGGTAACCACGTACGAGCAGCCCTTTCAAAGCGTGAGTTGGTGCTTCACGAGAGGGGAAGTGCTGGACACCATTGGTCAGGTCTCTTGCACTGTTCAGATACGATGTGTTGCGTAGTGTAGCCTAAATGCAATATTGTGACCTAAGTGAGAGTAGGGGTCTAGATAATCTATGAAGTGATAACTTGGTGTACAAGGGTCTTGAAAGGGATATATATGGTTCAGTAGAATGCAAAATGGTCGCAGTGCCTTCTAGTCTGCTACTGCCCTTGAAAAAACGCACAGATTTACGTATATAAAAAAAGAAACTACCATGGGTGTTGAACCAAGCGTAAGCTTCAATAGAAATCGGGAATGTGTAGCCATATTCACGTGAGTATTGAAAAAGAACTTATTCGAATAATTAATGTGCGGCACTCATGCAGTTAACATGGCTAACCTCTTTGTACCTCCACGATTCAAGTGATAAGCAGAATCAACGAGGTGCCACAATGCGTAACTGAAACAATCGTCCTGCGTGAATGTTCGCGTACTATGCGTTATTTAATACTCAGTTCGCTGGTGATTCGCTGCGTTTACGTTACGCTGTAGAATTATGATGCGCCATAGAGGAGCGTATTACGTCCCAACGTTGTCTAATATTAATTGCTAGTGTTTTATTCATTACAGAACACTGGTGTGACCGCAATAGCTTGTGGTTTCGGTTCACAGGCCTCCCTTGCTCACTCATCAAAAAGGAAGAAAAGTGAGACTATCGTTTTGACAATACCGAAGTGGTCATTATGGCGTCTTTCATGACACGTCACTTCAAGTGGTACGGAACTATTTGCAAGTCGTCGGGTCTCATGATCTTTCGCAGTTCTGAGACGTCAGAATCTGATAGAAGGGTCTGCTTCTGGAATAAGTTGTACCTAATCTATTCCGTCGGTTGCCTCTCTGTGTGTGCCATCGTCGAGATAGGCTTCTTTTACCAGCTCTGCCTGGCCGTATTCGCGCACGATGTGCCTTTCACCACGACCGTCCACGTATTGCTCTACGTCGTCGTCAATGCCAAGGTGGCGCTAAATGCAACTCTCGCGACCGTCAAAGTGAGAAGTATGCACAGGTTCTTCGGCGAATCTTCCAAGTACGAGCAAAGCGTTCAGTTCGTTGCACCGAGGAATCATCGCAGGATGATACCTACCTGCTGCTTGATACGTTTCCTACTTTTGTCGGCATTCGTTGCGAACGTATGCACCTGTAGTTACCTCTCGCTGGAATTCGTAGACCGACTCGGCCGTGGTCCAGCACTGGGCGCCGCGTTGAAACTTACATGCTTCGCGGGCAACTTTCTTTATTACGTGTTTGACGCGGCGTCCTTTCTGGTCCTCAGGCCCTGCTGCGAAGTGATCAGATTGTACATTGAGCACCAGCACGGGGTTCTCAGGTCCATCGTGCGAAGGAAAGAATGTGATGTTATTGGCTCGGAAAGGCGAGCGCGATTGGTCGAGGACGTAAGGTTCAACCTCTGCACCATTTCGGACATCAAGCGACGTCTAAACGACATATGGCAGTACGCAATAGTGACCTCGGGTGGTGTGTTACTCTTCTCCTTTTGCATCGGTGTCTACTTGATCTTCGTTGAAGAGTTATGGACACTTGAGAATTTTCTCGCCTTTCTCAACACTGTGTCGGCGACACTGGACTTCCTGGACATCGTAATCCTCAGCGACGCGATGGTCACAGAGGTGAGTAAACTCTTCCCCGTAGACACCGTGTAGTCGAGCTTTCCCATTGTGACAGCAGCAGCATAACGCTAAGCTTACCTGATAAAAAAAATTATGAGACGGAGTAGGTCAAGACGGGCGTCTCCCTCCCTGCAATGCTGGGTGGATTGAGGCCGTGTCACGTGGGGGACGTGTGCTGGCATCCATGATCTGCGCGCCCATCACGGCCAATATCCGCAAACTTGGGACGGAGCATGCGGGAAAAGCCGTTCCCTCTGGTCAGTGGATCGTGCCTTATACGCCTGCCGACCCGAAAGTCGTGGGTTCGATTCCAGCCGCGGCGGTTTCTATCAATGTCATAACCCCGCGTACTATGATATGTGAGAGCACGTTTAAGAACAACGCATAGCCGAAAATACCAGAGCCCTCCACAACGGCGTGCCTCGCAAAGATATCGTGGTTTTGGCATGTCATGATCATCGTCATCATCAGCGCAACTACGCCCACTGCAGGGCAAATGCCTCTCTCATGATCGCCCAATAAACCCTGTCTTGTACTTGCTGCTGTCACATTATACCTGCGAACTTTTTAATCTCATCGGGCCCACCTAACTTTCTGTGTTCCCCTTCGTGCGTTCGCCTTCTCTGGGAATCCAGTCAGTTACCCTTAATGGACATCGGTCATCCTGCCTACGTGCTACGTGCCCGGCCCATGTATATTCCTTCTTATCGATTTTAACTATGAAATCCTTAACCCCGGTTTGTTTCCTGACCCACTCTGCTCTCTTCTTGTCATTTGTTTATCATCCTATCATTTGTTTATCACTCCTATCATTTGTTTATCATCACTCGCTGCGTCGTCCTCAATTTAAGTTGTACCCTCTTTGTAAGCCACCAGGTTTCTGCTCCGCAGGTAAGTACCGGCAAGATGCAGCTCTTATATGCCTTGCTCTTGAGGGTTAGTGGTAGATTACCATCCATGATTTGAGAATGCTTGCCGAATGTGATCCACCCCATCCTTATTCTTCTAGTTATTTCACTCTCATAGCTCGGCTCCGCAGGTACTGCCTGTTTTAAGTAGAAATATTCTTTTACAACTTCTAGCGTCTCTCCTCTTATCGCAAAGTGCTGTTTTCTGCCGAGACTGTTGCAGACTACTTTAGTTTTGTGCATATCAATTTTCAGCTACTTTTCTGCTCTCCTTGTCTAACTCCGTAATGATGAGCTGTAATTAGTTAGCTGAGTTACTCATTAAGACAATGTCATCGGCAAACCGCAGGTTACTAAAAACTTTAATACCGAACTCTTCCCAATATAGGATCCTGAAAACATCCTGTAAAGACGCGGTAAATACCATTAGAGAGACCGTGTCTCCCTGCCGTAAACCCTTCTTTATTGGGATTATGTCACTCTCCTTATGGTGGCTGTAATTCAACTGTAGATTTTTTCCAGTATGTTTATGTAGGGTTCGTCGGTGCCCCGATTCCGTAGCGCCTACATCACTGTTGATGTCTCGACTGAGTCAAACGACTTCTCGTAATTCAAGAAGGGCTTCGCGTAAACGCCCTGTTGTGATCGGATTAATAGGTTTGGCTTGTACCGCCTCGGGAATCGTTACACTTTCTTTGGTACCGAAGTTTGCTTAAGTGCAGAAGTGGGCTAGCCGGCTGTGTGATGCACAGTGGCCTGCAGTATAATGCCCATATATCTCACCTAAACTATACCATCCATGGCTTTGCGTCTACTTGAGGTTTCACCGAGCCATCTGTGGTATTGAAGTTGCTACACGTTGCGATCTGTTTTTTTTCTTTAAAGATTTATCAGGCTGTGGTGTTAAACAGTTTCTAATGTCCCAGCGACGCTGTAAGAAAAGTAATTTAGGTGTGCACACTCTCCACCCGCCGCGACGGCGAGCGCGTCCATTGATTGATTGATTCATTGACTGAAAACACTATGAAACCATAGACAATATGCTTTCGCTGGTTGGCTTCAGCACCATGGTACAAAACAGAAAAAAAGAAAGGCGGGTAACATGGGCATACGCCTATGTATATTACTCAGCTTTCGATGCAGGCACTGCGCCGTGCTCCCGACCAGGTTGCAGAAATTAGGTGCCTTTTCTCATCTTCCAACCACTACCACCGCCACCTTTCGATGCTGTGCGAGTTCTGAATCCGCCTCGGTGACACAGTGTTCAGGCTGCTCGGATGCTGACATGAAAGTTACGGGCTCGATCTCGGCAGGCCGGTTTTATTTGCATGAAGGCGAAATGCCGGAGTCCCGCGTATGGCTGCCCGACATCAGCGCAACGTTAAAAAACGCCTGATGGCCGACATGTCTACCGCCCTCCACTGCGACAAACCTAATATTCATGTGGTTTTTAACGTAAAACCTCATATAGTATTACTGATTGTTCAAATTAAAAAAATCACAGTATATGCACGCAGTGAATGATGATAAGTGGGGCGAAGCGTAGGAGGGTTTCATCACTAAACCATGAACTGTCCGCGAATATCACCCACTACCTCATCAAAGGTGTGACAAATAGTGTATATATTTATACAAGAAATTTTATTATTCGTACGTGGTTGCTATACGTCGTTTCCGTTCCCCCTTAATTATAACGGCTTCGTGGTCGGTGAGATGGTGGATCGGTGATGCAGCGTTGTGGGATGTTTGCAAGGACGAAGCAGTGGGCACTTTGCAAAGGTGGAACTTCAGGCGGTCACGTACATACATACAAGGGATGGACAGACCCACTTCAAAGTGCTTTCAAGAAGACGTGGTAGATGGAGACACATACCACACGACAACGTTTAATGCGGCTAAGTGTTGAATGAGAAAAGTAATTGTTTAACTATAGAGGTGCGACGCTGTCCGGCATCGATATACCTACCGCCACAGTGTCTTTCAGTCGATTTCACCTTTCTTTGAAGGTGCGAGCGATAAGACACACGCTGGAAAAAGCTGCGATCTCCTCTGAACATCGCGACTACGTTGACCAGGTAAGGCGTGCGTCTCGCTGGCTGTCAATCTACGCTAAGTTTGATGGGCAGTCTTTATTTCAACATTGTGAGGAAAATGGCTCACCGGAGATTAAGTCTTGAATATGCGTAGCTTTGGTAAAAAAAACACGTGAAAATACTTAAGATATTTATTTATTATTTATTTATACAGTACTGCTAGCCTCTGTAAGCAGGCTGTAAGCAGGAGTTGTAGTAACATGTACAAAATAAAGTGAACAAATCAAGATAGAACACTTGGGGCATAAAAAAAGAAAAAAAGAAACAAAAAATGCTACAGACAAACAAAATGTAAACCGCAATCGCAGCTTATCAAGCACTTGTATGCGCAAACTGATTGCAGAAAGATATGACGGTATTTCTGTTTACAAAAAGGGGGGGGGGCGGATACGCGATAGTCGTATCGCGTCAACTAAAAGGGTTTCTAAAAGAAAATGGTTATAATGCACTCTGCAGAAAAACACGACACGGCACCGTTCCTCTTTTTTTGTTTTCATTGGCGTAGAACTGCGCAACTTCGCAATTACCGAGCAACAAAAAAGATAGAGGGACTTGTAGACTGACTTGCACTTTGTGATACGACAGTCTCCGCCGTAGGGCGCACCTTGACTTCAGAAAGCACCATAGAGACTTCGAGCGGGTAGGAACTACAAAGAGTGGGTTATCTCCTTGGTGGCTAAAATCAAGGTAGGAGTGAAAGTCAGTCTTTCACAACTTAGAGCTAATTATGAGTTAAAAAATGGTACATCGTACCCATTTTACAACGCCCCAACCAACTATGTAATTTCCACACACTTTTTCACTTGCACGGGTCTACATATTAGGCCCCCATCGTCGCCTTCGTGCAAGTGGCCGGAGGCTTGGCCTGGCCGACCACCCGACTCTGAACGCTGGATTCGAGAACCTCACCACCGCTCATTACTTGACTTCATATACGAAAGAAGTTTGCATGAGCATTTTGGAAACAATATGTATAATTATGAAAGGCGGGTATTCGAAAAAAATGGCAGCGCGTGGAATCAAGGCTGCCTGGTTCAAAGAGTACAGCCCCATTCACCCGTCAATACCACGCACCGCCTCTTCGACTATTCAACTGTATATATTGTTTGCTCAGTCGATACAGTGAATACTTTTTTTACAGCTTCTCTATCTGAGGAAGTCATTGAAACCTGGAGAGATGGCGTTGTCCGCAGCTGGTTTCTTCTCCCTGAAATCACCGATGCTTGTTTCCGTAAGGAATTTATCGCCATTTACATTTCTTCTAAGTGCACTGCCTGAGTCCAACGTGTACAATTTGGGCGAACAAGGAGACACAACCGGTAGGCCCTCTTCCCCTTTTGTGACGTAATTAGCTCTCTCAAATACAACCTAAGTAGACTAATTAACTCTTTGCAAAAGAGCGTTTACGTAGTCCACCTCGGTAGAACAGTGGTTACAGTGCTCGGGTGCTGACCCAAAGGTAACGAGTTCGATTCCGGCCACCGCACGCATGTCAATGTAGGCCAAATGGCAGATGTCCGTATACAGTTTTGATGTCAGCATGCACGTTAAAGCACACCAGAGAGTCAAAATTTCCGGAGCCCTTCCTAACGACGTCTTTCATAATGATATCATAGCTCTTTGGACATAAAACCCAGATATAATATATTATTATTATTATTATTATTATTAGGGTTAACGCGTCTCTTTACTGAGAATTCGTGGGCACAGGGTGTCCCTGTAGCCGACGTTTTGACAAGCGGACCTGTGTTCTCCAAAGCTCCAACCTTGAAATTTAAACCTTGATTTGTCGAAATGTCGATCGGCTCAAGTGGCGCCCCGTACTCTCGAATTCTCAGCTCTTCACGCTTCGTAGTCCTGTAAAATGACAGACCGGTTCAATTGTGTGACAATCTTGGTTCTTTTGAAGCTTTCCTTATTTGAAGGAACAGAAATCATTGCGTAAGCAAACTATCTATCGCTTTGCTGGACTTCAAACTTTAATTAGTGCGCAGCCACCTTTGATACACGTGTTGGTCTTTTCATTTGTGCGCATGCGCGAGAAAGAGAATAGCCTAAACCTTTACCTGCTAATAAGCCACGTTGCAAGTAGCTCGCGCCACCGTTTCTATATGGCCGGCGGTTTTATTTCACGCTATACTCGGGGACGACTTTCTGTGGCAATGAAAAGAAAGCTACAGGGGCGGAGCTACTGCACATGTACTCCTCCGCCAAGTAGTCCGGCTAGGCTTTCTTTCCGATTGCATGCCATGTTCGAATGATAACACTGCACAGAACTTGCTACGTCGGCTTACAAAGCTATTTGCGCGTAAATTCGACACAAGCTCCTTCGGCGAATCGTCGGAACAGCCGGAGAGAGACGAGCACTCACCTAAAAGTGGAGACGCCATTTTGACCGTGAGGTGCACCTAAAAGGTGCGACATTTTCAGACGTGCAAAAACGCGAAATAACACTTCATGGAACAAAACGAATATTAATATCTCCTGGGTTCGTGCAGCGTCTCTTTCTAAACAGCATCCTGAAGAAAATGATGTAATTCTTTTTCCTATCTTCATGCGAAAAACACAGACACGTTCGTGGGATTATATTCCTCAGCGGTGGCACACGCCCACTTTGGCTCCGTAGCCTTCCCTTTATTGCCACAGAAAGTTGTCCCCGAGTATAGTATATCTCAGCCAGTTAGGCAGCACCAACTAACCGCAGCAATTAACCGTTTCGGGTGCGATTTAGTGGTTACACATATTTCAAGACTCTTGTTCGAAGTAAAAACAATCCAACACAGGTCGCGCATACCTGCTCACAAATCTCAATTACCCGTTTCAACTTGCAGCTTGCCGGAGCAGTCGTCACGTACACCGTCATCCTGGTTCAAACGAGTGACGGAATGAAGGGAGGACGACCGAACTTGTAAAAGAGAAAGCTCGGTTTGCGACCAATTGCCGTCTGTCTGGAAGCGTGTCCACCGGAGGACACCGCCAACAATCACCCTGAATGAACGACGAGGCGCTTCAAAGAGGACACGATGCTATTGCTTCTTCGGCAGGAATAAAGGCACGATTTCTTCTCGTGGTGCTGCGTCACTATTTGTATGTGAAGACTGAATGTTCCATAGTGCAAGAAGAACGACGATGAGTGGGGCGAAGCGCCGGAGGGTTTTATCGGTAAACCGTGAATCGTCCGTCCGTCTGTCTCTCTGATTGAAATGGGCGGACGCATGGACGGACGCTTCGCCCCACTCATCATTCACTCCGTAGATACGCTGTGAAAACTACTAACTCCGTCTGTCCGTCCGTCCGTCCGTCCGTCCGTCTGTCTGTCTGTCCGCCTGTCCGTCCGTCTGTCCATCCGTCCGTACGTCTGTCTCATTGAAACGGGCGGACGCATGCACGGACACTTCGCCCCACTCATCATTCACTCCGTGGATATGCTTTTAAAACCACTAACGCCATATAGTTATATTATTCTTAAGGATACACAACGCGCCATCTATAGATCAAAACATTAACTAGAGGTGGCTACATACTACTACTACTACTACTACTACTACTACTACTACTACTACTACTACTACTACTACTACTACTACTACTACGTTCCCTCCTACTACACAGGAGGGAACGAGCCCCCGGCGTAAAGAGCTTTGCCCCCAAAAGCCGTTCTGTTAGGTTGCACCGCCTGGTGCCATGGGAAGGTATTGCCATATTCGGCTGCTGAGTAGGCCGCGTGCACTGTTAAAGCAGAAAATCAAGAATATATACACGCACAGGCAACGACTTCACATTCATGCGCTAAGCATGAGTACATTGTCGAATGTTTCATGAGGTATTGTTGGCAATGAAACTATAGCCATTCGTGGATTTATGTTTAAGAAGTATTGCATTGACTTCCAGTCCACACACCACAATGTAAGGCGCTTGGGGCGCCTCACACCGACCTCGGCCAAAACATGTGGGCTTATCATGCGGCTATCGCACAATAAAACACAGCGCGAACCCTACATTCATCACATCCAAAGCTGTGTGGTGGGAGGCTATGCTACTCGGCACGTGCCCGGAAGACCAGATCTAGTCTTCCGGCTGGCTGAAAATGATGCCGGTATTCAAGGCCTGGCCGTAACCTAAGGAAAGGGCTACCCTTGACTCTCGCAAGGGCACTTAACATCTCTCTCTCTCTCTCTCTCTCTCTCTCTCTCTCTCTCTCTATCTCTTTGGCACGTAAAACCCCGGTACTTAACATGATTAACGGCCTCATCTAATTTTTGTCTGATCATTTTTTTCGCAACCTACTTCTAAGGAGCTTCGCTCATCTGTTGCTTTCGTAATTGGAACAACTGCTAGTTCTTTTTTTTGTAACGCCTGCTTTTCCTTAGTCATAGGCTAGCAAACAGCTTGATATGCTCGCATACGGTTTCGAAAAGGCAAGCAAAACAAGTGCATGCATCATAGCTGTGTCTCAAGCTAAACCTGAGGGGACAGGGGTGGGTGTGCAGGGCTGTTCTGAAAACACCTCAGGAGAACAATTTCCTTTTATAATTTTAGCTTAAAACAAAAAAGAACATTCGGCAGATCCCACGCGCTGTAGTAATTAGCGTAATGCGAAGCAAATACATGTAGACTATCCTGTATTGCTTGCTTTGAGCGAATAGTTATAAGGTGAATGTATCAGTGTCAATTTTTGTGAAAGGGAACGCGGGTGCGCGTGTCCCGCATGCTCCGGTGGCTGCTGCCAGCGCGTTCAACTGGGAGTGAGAGCAACGACGGCCTCTTTTCGCGCCATCTCGCGACGAGCGAAACAAGCAGTCATTGACGATATGGAACCAGCGGCAAGATTGCAACCCCCTCCCCTTCCACGGTGACTACACAAAGGACCAGTTACAGACCTATGCAGCGCTGGACTCCCATAGCAGAAACGATCGACGTCCTGCTCTTACGTTACGCATGACGCGAAATCAGCAACATGTTTTATGCGTGCTGTTACACTCTTTTCAAAGATACGCCCACGTTCCTTTTCTTGTCGTTACGGCTCGCCAATAGCCGCATGCTGGATTACAGGAAGGCGAGAAAGAAAGGTTTGACAGGGAAACTTTATTTTATTAGTCAAAAGTTGTGTATCCCACAGACAGCCCCGGCGCGGTGGTTTAGTGGCTAAGGTACTCGGCTGCTGACCCGCAGGTCGCGGGTTCGATTCTCGGCTGCGGCGGCTGCATTTCCGATGGAGGCGGAAATGTTGTAGGCCCATGTGCTCAGATTTGGGCGCACGTTAAAGAACCCCAGGTGGTCAAAATTTCCGGAGCCCTTCACTACGGCATTTCTCATAATCATAGTGTGGTTTTCGGACGTTAAACCCCAAAATCAATCGCCCCGCCGTGGTGGTCTAGTGGCTAAGGTACTCGGCTGCTGACCCGCAGGGCGCGGGTTCGAATCCCGGCTGCGGCGGCTGCATTTTCGATGGAGGCGGAAATGTTGTAGGCCCGTGTGCTCAGATTTGGGTGCACGTTAAAGAACCCCAGGTGGTCTAAATTTCCGGAGCCCTCCACTACGGCGTCTCTCATAATCATATAGTGGTTTTGGGACGTTAAACCCCACATATCAATCAATCAAAATCAATCATGTATCCCACAGACAAACAAGTGGAGTGGCAACGTCGCCTACGAGCACAATAGTCCAAAATGACAAAACTCGCGTTTCATACTGACGCGGAAACGGAAACGAAAGGGTCAAGACAACAGTCATGAAAGGTCCGCTTGCCTTTGCAGCCGATCACAGAGCTGCGCTTCATCAGGCAGCGTGTACAATTTATATTCAGGATAGGGCGATAGAACGCCGGCCACGAGCCAGAAAAATCAGTCACATCAATGGTTGTTAACAGCTGATGTGAGCGAGTTTTGTGTCATTGAAACGTCAGGCTAGGTGAACAACACGTGTGCAGATAAGTAGTGAAGAAGCCATACGCACGATACAGTCTCGCTACAACGAGCGAAAGCGTTTCGACACGCCAGTGCACCAAAATAATTACAAGCCTCTAGTCATAGCCTGCCTGCGCATCATTTGTGCCATAAAAATTTTAGACAGGCAACTACTTAGCAAAACGCCAAGCATACCAAAAAGGAAATTGCTGATTTATTTTGTCACGCAAAAAATTAAACATTTCAGCGATAGATTGCACGAAGATGTCAACTTTCATTAATTTGGTCACCTCCCCCTGTGACTCTTCAGTCGTACTTTGCGTGTTGGTGTATCCAGTAAAATAATATTAGCGCATGTGTGAACCGGCCTTCGATTAACTTACACAAAAAGGAAATCAAGCGCCTTAACTCTTATCTTTCACGTGTTCTCCCCCCCCTCCGTTTTTTGGAGTGATAAGTTCGTCTTTTGCAGGATCATGCGAAGATAATTTTTCGTGCCTCCCTTCTTTTCGGCTGATATGCGCCTATCAAGTCGATAGTGGGCGTGTGTGGTGTATTGACATATTTTGTTCGTGATTGCATGCCCCGATTCTTCAAATGGCGAGCCATGAATGTAAAATTGGTCGAGACATATACACATTTACATGACAGTGAAGCTATGCAGTATTGCGTCACAAGGAACCTTGCAAGCAAGAACCTAGGTTCGAGTGCATCAAAAACGTCGCTCTCTCCTAACAGTGCCCATTTGAGGAGGATGTGCTGTGGTCCTTGCGTGAATCGCGCAAAGGGGGAACGTCGTCAACACATGCTAAGTGTAATTTATTACGAGCACTTCATATCTACCTTGAAACAGCGATGGTTGAGGTGGAATTCGTTTACTGTGGGCTCTCGCAATGTTTTTTCCCTTGCGTAACCAAATCGTCGAAGCTGAGTTCGGTCACGAAGCATATACTTCCCGTCGAAGAGGTTACTGTACCAGGAAGTTATATATGACACACACGCACGTACGCAATATGCTGTTCCCCAATAAAATTACAGGCACGCAGTGCGAAGCCGGCAGACTTTACACACGTGTCATATATCTCACATTAATGATATAGGAAAGCGACCAGGAGCGTAATATTAACTTTTTTGAGTGCTAGACCAGCTGTCCACTACAATCGTTGTCCTTCGTAATGAAACATCACGTAATGTCAGAAAAACTGATGCGCACACACTTAAGAACCACGGATCATCCAATGACCTACTCTTTACGGAGCGCAGACTCTTCAGAAACATACTCGAAGACTCATTGAAGGAATCAGTTTCTTTTTGTCTAGCGCGTTTATACTGCCTATTTCACACCACCCAACTAGAGTCGTCCAACCTCAAAACTTCCGTGCGCTGGGCATTGCACGGGAAGCACGCCATCACCCGTTTACCGATACCTATTCCTAGCGGCAGCAAAATCATTTCTTCCCTAACAATACCAAGCACCTCCAATAAATCTGGTCTCACAGACAGCCCGCTATGCAATTTGCTACAGGTTAGTAGATAAATGACGTAGAAGTAAAGTTACATATTAGGGCTTAACGTTCGAAAACTGCAATATGATTACGAGAGATGGCGTACAGGAGGACTCCGAGAAACTCAACCACATGGGGTGTTGTAAAGTTTACCTCACCATAACCTCACGGGCTCGACCATTCCGCCTCCATCGAACGCAAACGCCGAGGTCGAGATTCGAACCCGCGATCTTCAGGCTAGCAATTAAGCGCCATAACAACTTGACCAATGGTATATTGACGTGAAGAAGCAGGCGTACCCTTACATATGGCCACATTCCGCGTTGAATTAGTCTTGCCGTTCAGATACTGTCAGCGAGTATGGACTTGTACATGACGTCCAAGTGTCTGTAGCTAGTCTACAGTTTTAATGTCGATTTCAACACTCCCGCTATACCACTTGCAGATTACATGCAATGAATGTTGGCTTGAGCTAGTGTCTGGTCGATGCCAGTGTAGCAGTCGACAAATATGGCGTCGCACTTGCACTCGAGGATGTCGTCGACAATACGCTGGACTCGCGTCGCACAACTCGTGCCGGGGAAACACATGGCCAGGTACGGCAAGTCCTGCCACGCGCACATGCCCACGACGATTTGTGCGCCCTCCGGGTCAAACTGTTTTTGGGCGGTGATTGCACACGCGTAGCGCTTTCTTCCTCTGGTCAGGGTCACGTACGCGATGTCCACTCCCGGCAACGTTAGCGCGGTCGCTATCAGCGTCTGCAGCGTGAAGTCGTGGACGGGCGGCATGCTACGATCCAGCGAAAAGAGCGCCCACGTGAGCCTCTGGTTGCGTGCAAAGAGCCAGCAGTAGGCCGAGGCGAGCTTGCGAAGTCGCACCAGGCGTGACTCGCCCGATTTTAGGGCAGCACAGACTTTGTCGCAGGCCTCTTTGCTATCCTGGACGTCTACGAGGCGCAGGCCCGCTATCACCTTGTCGTCTTCGAGGCTGCGCACTTGGTTCAGGGACAAGGGCCTCATGAGAAGACACAGTATGTGTATGTCCTCTTCTGCAATGACCGCCTGAGAATGGGGGCCTCGCTCGGAAAGCCGCTCGATGTGGGCTGCCGGTCGCTGCGCAATGTGACAGCACGAGTCTCGAAAGTTCTGTTTAAGATCGAGGCTCCACGCTGTTCTTGGCACGGATAGCTGTAGGAGTCTGCCGAAGAAGTAGAGCCTGCCAACGAAGACCCTATCCTGGATCTGAATCGGCGTGAGCGACTAAGAACTGACCTTGTAGTTCAGTCAGACCTTAACAGACCCGAATGTGTACTTAAGATGCGACATCTGGTGGGCTGCGCGTTTCTTCACATAGCAATCGACACGGAAAATGATTGCGTTTGCGCTTGCTCTCGATAACGCAACGGGAAAATATTACAGAGCGATATCAACTTCACGTGCGTCCTTAGATGGCTTGGGAAAGGCTATCTGGTCAGAAAAAAGAGATTCTACAGCGTAGGCGTTTTCTGAAATCCAGTGCGGGCCACTCTCGTCCACATTCTGCGATTTCACGGTAACGTAGACATAAGAATGTGGGGCATGGAATAACGTACCCGGTGATTCATACTGAAGCTTTAGCGCTCACACATGAAGACAAATACAATGGACACACTGAGACCAGCGCAGTCCCTATCGTATTTGTCGTTGTGTATGTGCGCTAAAGCTTCAGTATGCAACAAAACCAACTAGCCCGTCTTTCCGTATTACTCCGGTGATTCGGTGCTTACACATTCGTCTTGTTTGGCGTCACTGGGAGCGTCATACGCGGGCCATATTTTGAATTATCATTCCAGCGCCAACTTTTTATGCAGCGTCATTTGTGTAATCAAGTAAACGATTATAGTATACGGGATTCTCTTATGTTTTGAAGTTAACCAGACCTTTCGGCTCGGTTGGCACTGGTAGAATACCGCCCACCGCTCTTCACCACCCATAGCTCTGAATGACTCCCCTGAAGTGCGTTCATGAGAAACAAATAGAAGAAACTGTGAGAACGCAACTCCTGGGATTCGTGACAACCACCACGTGTTTATATCATGTCAAAAGGAGTCTGAGCAGGCGGCCTTGCAGTGTCAGGGATGACCAACGCCACTGTGGGCGCCAGAACGCAGACGCCATTGCTTCTGTTTTCTGCGTGCCTCACAGGTGTTCGAAATGCGCTACTATGTGAATGTGTAATGAAAAAGGGGAAAATTCAAACCTTGCGCTGTGAAAATGTGTGCACTTGAAAACTTAAAGACAGTTCCACGTCTGTGCAATCTTCAGCGCAAATGGCGTGCAAGCGCTAGCACCCGACAAGCTCAAATTGAGTTATATCGTTTTGTATTAGCATATCTATCTTCCTTGACCACCTCCTGACTCCCTCGCCACACCTCGTCTCCATAGCTCCTCTTTCCCACCCCTTTTTATGCTATACTGTACTATGTAATGCTATGGTTTACCCTTGCCCGCTTTCTTTCTTCCTCATCAGCCTCACTTTCCTCTGCTTACCTCTTGGTATGCTTTACCATGCATGAATATTCTACGCTAGAAGCTTCTTGGTACATATCTTCATTTTGTGGCGCGCACGGGCTGAGTTCACTGTCTACCAACATCAACGGCCTTAACTCCAGCTTAACAGCAGAGCTCCCCAGCAGAGCTCCTATGGTCGGTCGTATGGCCAGTATATAGATATATTTGTGTTATTTCGTGCTTCCGACTCTAAACATTGCCTTTCCACAACCTGTAAGCATGATTCTAATATTATGACGGTACACAGGTTATGGAATTCATAAATGCGTTTTGAAGACACTAGACATTGCCCATTCCGCGAATTCGGCGATTCGCAAGCCATGGGTTATGTCTTAGCAGAAAAAACTGTCATATTTGAGCATTCGTGCGCGTGGCCTTCGAGAGTCGCTCCGGCAACAAGCGACGACGCGCTGCGGCTCTCATCGCGGAGGCCACGCCGTGTTCCACACGCTTATCGCCGCCACCATGAGGTGCCTCCACGTGCCTGCTCCAAGCTCTACAGCGCTGGAATTAAGCTATGCAGTATTACACCAGCGCACTCGTGGTGGCGCTGGGCGTTGTCCACCGCCTTTGAACTGAGCAAAATAAAAAAATAGTGATCAAAGCCCTGACACGCGCTGAGGTGGCTACTTTTTCCGGTGTAATCACTTTGTTCGGCTTTCCAGCAATTTTCCAGGGACAAAAGGAGAGAGGAGGCAGTGTACGCGCATGACGAATCCTCGCAACTACGCTGGTAATTTACGAATTCGAAACACTTTCCGGACAATCGACATGTGAAGTGATTAATAAACGAGAATTATATCATTCGACGACAACTTACAAAAAAAATTCCTGCTATCCATAAAAAACAGCTACAGTAATCAACAGCCAAACCGGGGCACTGCTTGGCTTTCGTTTAGTTTTCTATTATTGATATGCCTAGCCATACGAGCTAAAACATCCTATCGTTACTTCCGAGTGTCACACGGTTTCGTAACTTTCATGTCGAACAGAAATTCTGAGGCGATCGTCATCAGTCTTGTCACACACGTGACTACGCCCACTTCAGGGCAAAGACCTCTCCCTTGTTCCGCCAATCGTACGCTTGAAACGGCTACGTTATCCCCTGCAAACTTCTTTATTTCACGTGCCTAGTGAACTTTGCCTCACCCTTGGGCACTCCGTTGTCATCTCTTGGGTGCCACCAAAGACACAGCCACTAACCATACCGCTTTAAGAATTGAGATTCATAACGAGCACGCGCGTTGCACAATAAAACGAGCGGTTTTAATAAACGAGCAATAAACGAGCAAAATCGCAGAAATAGTGGTCTTCCAGCAGAGACAGCATACACCGGCGCCATCTGAGTGACGTCACAATGTAGGTGGCACTACGCTGTCCTCGAGGTTAACAGAACACAGCAAGTTCGCTGTCCGTGGTTGCGAAACGAACGAGTTGCTAGCTGGAAGAGCCAAAGCAGAGGCTAGTAGAAGTGATAACTGTGACAGTTCGCACTCATTTTGTATACACCTTTCGCGTCCTGATTTGTGTTTGTCACAGCGCGTTTATAGCTGCTTGCCGTTCTTGCTCTCGCATTCATTGTTCTGCCCTTGAGGACAACGATCGAAAGTATTTATAAAAGAAACCTACATTGTACCAAAGCATAGATAAAACTGATTTTATTTAGCCGCGTATTCCAGGCCATCACACGTTGCCTGGCCGTCTTCCCAATCCATGTCAACCGAAATATGTAAGGCAGCGAAGCACACTTTCTGGCGTCGTCAGAGGATACTTGTGGGAGGGCTTTCCGTCCACGCGTCAAAATTAAAACACGCTGCAAGGTTTCCTACCCACTTTAGCAGAACGAAAGTATTTATAGGAAGATGAATCACCGCGCTCTCAATTGTAAGAGGACAATTTGGCGTCGCGTTTAGGGTCGTAACTACGTAGCCTTGGCCGTGTTGTGTCATCGTCGTCCACCTGGAAAAGCAAAAAGAAAGCAAGAAAATAAATTTAGGCATAGCAATGGTAAATGCGTCAATCAATTTAAATGCGTTAAGGCTTGATCTTTCTCTGTGCTGAGTACGACAAGGGGTAGCACACACAAATAAAAATACCTGCAATGTTATGCCCGCTTACAAAACAGTCCTTTAAGTTTTTCGTTAGCCATCGCTTGCCACGAGACTCACTCTCGTTAAAGAGTCACGTAAACACTGTTTCGATATCATTATACTCCCCTCGTAGGTTGCTGAGACATCAAGGTAAGTTAATTCGCCCCGCCGCGGTGGTCTAGTGGCTATGGTACTCGGCTGCTGACCCACAGGGCATGGGTTCGAATCCCGGCTGCGGCGGCTGCATTTCCGATGGAGGCGGAAATGTTATAGGCCCGTGTGCTCAGATTTGGGAGCACGTTAAAGAACCCCAGGTGGTCTAAATTTCCGGAGCCCTCCACTACGGCGTCTCTCATAATCATATAGCGGTTTTGGGACGTTAAACCCCACATATCAATCAATCAATCAATCAAGGTAAGTTAATACGAATTTATAAAGAGAATTACAGGGGTGAAAAATGACAGCTCAGCCATAAGAGTAAGGCATACTATCTCTTGAACTGTAGCAGTAGTTGACAAAATTGTTTCAGCACCGGAACATAAACGCTCCAGCAGCTTCATGGGCAGCGACTGCTCCGTTTACTTCCCATTACATTCTTTTTACGTGAATGATGCCCGCGCAATAAAAAACATTCTCGAATAACTCGGGACGTACCACACATTTTCAACCTACATATCGAAGTGTTATTTCGCGTTACAGCACCCAAAAGTGCTCCATGTCCCGTGTAACGCCAGCATGCTTGAAAACGGTAATCCTATTCGATAAAGCAGACGTAACATTCGTTGCTATCACATTTTTTTTCATCAGTGCACATATCTCGTAAAGGCAAATGCGTAAGATGCGCAATCAAACACGAAAAGGGATAGTCGGAAGCGTGAGAACGAGTGATCTGTAAATCATCATCAAGGGATGATATCGCATATCCAAAACATGCGACGTCACCCCGGCATCACATGATCTCGCCATCACATGGCGCTGTCGGTACGTCAAAAGAACACTGGTCACGGAGGCCCTACAAAAATCACGTCGGTTTCCGACAGCTCTGATATCTTCCGATACCGGAGGCAACACAATGGCACGTTGTCTGCAGAAAGCTCTGGGCCAGGGTCAATAGATTCGGTGCAGAAGAACTTACCATGCAATATGTCAGCTTCGAGTAGCGTGAAGTGTTGGCAAATCAACCTAGGGTCAGCGTTCTCCGACAATATCCATCAACATGGCCGCCTCGTATGCCATATCCTGGTTGAAGTACTCGTCTCGCTCGAGTTGCTCAGGATCAACGCCAAAAGTACGGCCGAGAACCTGACGCACTCGATCGGAATTCCCCTCTGGCGGTCTGTACACTGCCACCCACGGCGATGATGTAAAGAAAGCGAAGCCGTAGACGTCGTGGCCCGTGCCTCCGCTTTGTGGAACCAGCGCACATCCTTGGGTGAGTTCTTTGCTTATAGACAGCGATTCAGCGGGGGACGGGCTTCGAATGCACCTCCCACCAGAAGCGGTGGAAAAGGGAGTCCTGCTGGTCACCGTCCGTGTTTTCGACGCGATAGAGAACCCAGGGACCGATCGCCTTCTTAAGCATGAGGCACGTGTAGATGCCGCACAGACGCTGGAGCCGCTCATTCGTGTCTTCCATAGCAGAGATGCACGCGCGGATATCGGCGATGGCGCCCGGAAGGGACCTTCCCGTGATCTTCGGGATGCGCAGAGAACTGTCGCCGTCCAGGCAATACAGCTGATCGGCTTGCAGGCGGGAGAGTCGGGCGTCCAGCCTGTCCAAGTCTACAGCTGCCATTACAAAAAAAAAAAAAAACGGAACTACGCACTCGTGCGCTAGTAGATCGTGGCAGTGATACACTTGCCGAGCGCTGATGTTCGCCGCTGAGTCTGCCGAAGTGGACCACCTGGACCACCGTGCCGCCCGTGATCGCGCTGAAGCTGCCACCCCAATGCAAGAATTGTTGTTAAAGCGTCTGTTGTTAAAGCGTCTGTTGTAAAGAACTGTTGTTAAAGCGTCGAAGTATCTTGCGCTATCTAGGTAAACGCCTATTCAAGCTATTGTCAATGGTACTTCTGCCATCGCGCGTTTACGCTACGTAAACAGAACGCATTGGAATTTCCGGTGGTCGATAAGAGGCTGGAAAGTCACGTGACTTGAACACAAACGTCAACTACTGACGTCCTGACGTCAATGGTTGAACGGCACATCACCGTCTAGTTTACTGGGGGCAGTAGTGGTGCTAGCAGAACTGTGCGAATGGAGGTGTATCGGTCGTTATAAAGTCGAGGTGTATGAGAACCATTGAAAGACGTTGTACTGCATCCATCAAAGTACAGTGTACAGTGTGAAGCGCGGCTATGGGAAGGGAGAGGAAATTAATGAAAATTTAAATTTCATTGAAAATATTTGGCTAATAATTTTATTTGTAAGCGTGACAAAATAGTTTAGCTATTAACTTTGCGGTGCGCTTCACGTGTTGCTAAGTAGTTGACTGCCTGAATGATTTTTTTTTATGCCACGAATCATAAGCAGGCACACTATTATTTCAGCCTTGCGTTTAATTTGGCGCACTGCCGCGTCAACATGTTATCGTTTATTTTAGCTGGACGGTATCGCGCGTATAATCTGTTAACTAAATCTCTGCACACATAATGCTCACCTGACCTGGCGTTTCACTCAAACAAACCTCGTTCACAAAAGCCGTAAGGAACCGTTGTCGTCCCTGCATTTTCTGCCGCGTAACCGACGTGCTGTCGCTTTTCTTGAAAATGAATTCTTGACGCTGCCCGATGGAGCACACTGCTGTGAGCGGCAACGAAAGCAACAAGACCATACAGGGCTGCTGTCTACGATGGCGTCTTTCGTTTCCACATGAGCTGAAAACACGAGTTTTGACCTTTGTGGCTACTGTGCTTGTAGGTGGCTATGCAATACCACCTATTTATTTGTGGGCTACGCAACACCAGCATCTGACGAATAAAATACAGCTTCTTCGTCAAAATATGTCTTTTTCAGGTTATTTGGTTTCAAGTTATTGTTTTTCGGGTTTGCCAGAGGCAACGAAAGATCACGTGTACTTGCATCCGTTATTCGAGCAAGTATTTATTTTGCATGAGTACGTGAGTAAACCCAGATCTCTGCAAGCCTGACAGGACTTACAGAAATGCAGGGTCGACAGACTAAATGGTCAAGACGGCAGCCAAGTTGCTGTCGGCAAAATGAGTTTAATGAAACGCTTGATTTCGTGTTGACTGGGCTACATAGTTTTTGATTCCTTTACTTGTGGCATGTGGGTCGTGTGATCCCAAGTACTTATAGGCTCCTTCCTCTTCATGAAATACACGTTGCTGCCATTTGTAGCATTGTGGTTCTTTACTTTTTAACACTGCCACTCAAACATATTTGATGGTATAAATGCTTTCAGAAATTATTATAGGAATGTCGCTGGAGCCAATGTTCGCTCAACTGAACTTATCTTTGTCAAGGCAGCACTGTTACCCTGACGATTGGCTAGTCACTGTACCGAAACACTGTTTCCAGGGATTTTCTCTCTTAACAAAATTCTGATCGCTTCAGGAATCCCCGTGCTTGTGCACTTTAGCCCTGTTTGGTACTAAAGTTCTGTAAGAAAGTTATGAACGTTGTCGTAAGAAACGTGATTGAGTCAAATACGACGTGTCCTACTCGTGTTGTTGATAACTTGCGCATTGGTTCAGATACTCTAGGTTCATCTCTTGCTCATTATGTCCTTATATCAATTGCAAATGAGAGCTGCTCGTAGAGATTGACCCTTCGACACTACGTGCATGTCTCTGTATTTGTACAAAACGTGCAATAAAAAGTAGATTTTATTTATGTTAATCGATATTCGCCTCACCGGAAAGTTGGCCATCTCAACTTTCGCCACTTCAAAACACACGAACGAAATACTAAAAAAATGTTAACAATATTTTACGAATCGCCGCATTACAGAAACTGCCAGCGAACCTCAAAGAATGCACGAACACATCTAGCTTGCATGCGAAGTGCCAAAGGAGAGTTTCTACGCGATCCCCCTTGCTCTCGGTTTTTCTTCCTCTCCCTCTTTTGGGTGACCTCAGCAGTGACGTCATGAACGAAATGTTCCGTTCGGGATTTACTTCTAGTTGGATGCCGGGCAGCCGCCAGTGGTAAAAGCGGCGCTGCATGCTGCTGCGTATCAGATTGCGAGAACGCGTTACACGGGAGGTATGAGGAGTTTCCGCCCCTTGTCAGAGCAGCGTTACCCGATTTAACGGTCTTTGTCGAATGCATGGTTGACTTGCTCGGTGCACCTCACTGCGGCATCCGTTCTATGCCCGCCACAACGTGTCTTCGTTGCTCCCGTAATTGGAATGCCAATCGAGCGAGATAACCGAGCCCGATCTGACTAGCAATATTTATTGATCGAGTGAGTGGCGAGAAGGAGCGGAGGCGACTGCTACGAACTCAAGTCGACCACCTTTCTCAAGCTTCGCCTTATTTAAAATTCACAAAACAAGAAATAAGAAAGACATATAAGCAAAAGAAAAGTTCTTGACACTGGTATCGAATTTGTTTATTTGTGAAAATTTGTGGAGGCCAACAAATGCAAACATTCATATCCACCTCACCCACTCAACAAGATCTTAGGATGCCAGATCTTTGGTGACGTAATGAAAGAAATTTTCTGTTCATGGCTTATTTCTAGTAGGACACCCGGCTACCGCCAGTGGTAAAAGAGGCGCTGACGAGAGCGAATACATGGGAGGTATAGGGACTTTCCTCCCCGTGGCACAGTTTGCTGGCGTTCCCAAAGGATACTGAAGTGGGGGCTTCTCATCCACGCGTTAAAATCAAACCGCACTGCAAGGTTTCCGAGCTAATTTAGCAGAGAAACTAAAAGTTTTTATAACCAGTTGAATCACCATTTTGTCTTGTGTAGAAAAAAACTTTGCCGCCACATTTAGGGTCGTAGCAGAGTGGCCTTGGCCGTGTTGTGTCATATTTCTAGTCACCTCAGTCTCCGTAATTCGTCAGCTGACATCGTCTTCCAGCTGGGAAAGTAAAAGAAACCTAATGCTTTGGTTTTTTTTTTGTGGCTACCTCGTCTCTGTGCCGAGTACAAGAAAAGGCAGTGTACCTGAATCAAAACACCGACGATTTCGTCATTTCTTTGGGTGCCATACACGCTTAGAAACAGTGTCGGATATTTTTCTCAAGTCTTCGCTTGCCATTTAAAGGACTCTTTAAGGAGGGTTCCGAAATTTTACTCCCGTCGGAGAGGAGTGCAAACTCAATGAAGGTTAACCCGTCCCTTTAAACGGAGTCATTGCGAAAAGGAAAGGCTCACCTATAAGAGTAAACCATACTCTCCCTTGTAATGTGGTTTCAATTGGCAAATTGATTAAACGCAAGTCACTAAACGCTCAAGCAGCTTCATGTACGGGCAACGCTTGTTCCGCTTACTTCTCAATAAATCTTTTTACCTGAATTACTGTGGCCGTAGCACACATCTTCAACATACGAATCGACCTGCTCATTTCGCCTCAATTCGTCCAAAACTGATTCATCATCGATATATAACGCTAACATGCTTGAAAACAAAGGTTCTAGTCGATGAAACGGACGTAAACTACTTTGCTATCACACTTCCTTTCTTCTGCCTACGCATACCTCATCAATGCGAAAGCATCAAATGCACCATCAAACATGAAAAGGGATATTCGGCTGTGTGAACTCGACGGATGCAGAAATCATCCAACATGAGATGATGTCAGATATTCAAAATTCGATACGTCACTCATGGCATCACACGAAGACGTCGTCATCACAAAGCGCCGTCGGTATAGGTCAAAAGTGAACCGATCAACAAGGCAATCACGTCGGGCCCCAGCAGCGTTCAGTGGAACTTTTCAAGTGCACACATTTTCACAGCGCAAGGTTTGAATTTTCCCCTTTTCCATAACACATTCACATAGTAGCGCATTTCGAGCACCTGTGAGGCACGCAGAAAACAGAAGCAATGGCGTCTGCGTTCTGGCGCCGACAGTGGCGTTGGTCATTCCTGACACCGCAAGGCCGTCTGCTCAGGCTCCTTTTTACACAAACACGTGGTGGTTGGTGCGGATCGGAGTTGCATGAGCACAGTTTCTGCTTTGTTCCCTATGAGCGCACTTCAGAGGGGTCCTTCGGAGCGAGTGGTGGTGTAAAGCGGTGGGCGGTATTCCACCAGTGCCAACCGAGCCGAAAGACTTGATGAAATTCCAAACATAAGATTATCTTGCATACCATAATCACTTACTTTATTAACACAAAAGACGGTGCATAAAAAGTTCGCGCTGGAATGATACCCCAAAATGTGGTTAGCGTGCGACGCTCCCAGAGACGCCAAACGAGACGAATGTGCAAACAGCGAATCACTGGAGTGATTCGGAAAGATGGGCTTGTCAGTTTTGTTACATACTGAAGCTTTAGCGCGCACACACGAGGACAAATAAGATAGGGACAGCGCTGGTCCCCGTGTCTCCATCGTATTTGTCCTCCTGTATGTGCGCTTAAGCTCCAGTATGAATCACCGGGTACGTTATTCCATGCCCCACCTTCTTATGTCTACGTTACCGTGAAGTTGCAGAATGTGGACGACAATGGCACGCACTGCATTTCACAAAATGCCTGCACAGTAGCATTTCTTTTTCTGGCCAGATAGCCTTTTTGAAGCCATATAAGGACGCACGTGAAGTTGATATCGCTCTGTGATATTTTCCCGCTGCGTTATCGAGAGCAAGCGCGAACGCAATCTTTTTCCGTGTCAATTGCTATGTGAAGAAACGCGCAGCCCCCCAGATGTCGCATCTTAAGTACACAATCGGGTCTGTTACGGCAGACTGAACTACAAGGTCAGTTCTTAGTCGCTCACGCCGATTCAGATCCAGGATACGGTCTTCGTTGCCAGACTATACTTCTTCGGCAAACTCCTACAGCTATCCGTGCCAAGAACAGCGCGGAGGCTCGATCATAAACAGTGGGCTACAGGAAGCGTGTAGACATCTGCTACGCCACTAAACAGCACGTTCGAGACTCGTGCTGTCACATTGCACAGTGACCGGCTGCCCACATCCAGCGACTTTCCGAGCGAGGCCCCCATTCTCAGGCGGTCATGGCAGAAGAGGACATCAACACACTGTGTCTTCTCATGAGGCCCTTGTCCCTGGACCAAGTGCGCAGCCTCGAAGACGACAAGGTGATACCGGGTCTGCGCCTCGGAGACGTCCAGGATCACGAAGAGGCCTGCGAAAAAGTCAGTGCCGCCCTGAAATCGGGCGAGTCGCGCACCGTTCGACTTCCCAAGCTCGCTGCGGCCTACTGCTGGCTCTTTGGACGCAACCAGAGGCTCACGTGGGCGCTCTTCGCGCTGGATCTGAGCATGCCGCCCGTCCACGACTTCACGCTGCAGACGCTGATAGCGACCGCGCTAACGCTCCCGGGAGTGGACATCGGGTACGTGACCCTGAACAGAGGCAGAGAGCGCTACGCGTGTGCAATCACCGCCGAAAAACAGTCCGACCCCGAGGGCGCGCAAATCGTCGTGGGCATGTGCGCGTGGCAGGACTTGCCGTACCTGGCGATGTGTTTCACCGGTACGAGTTGTGCGACGCGGGTACAGCGTATTGTCGATAGCATCCTCGAGTGCAAGTGCGACGACATCTTTCTCGGCTGCTACACTGGCATCGACCGGACACTAGCTCAAGCCAACATTCATCGCATGCAACCTGAAAGCGACAGCGAAAGTGCTGAAATCGATATTGAAACTGTAGACTAGACACAAGCACTTTGACGTCATGTACAAGTCCATACTCACTGACGGTATCTGAACGGCGAAACTAATGCAACGCGGAATGTGGCCATATGTAAAGGTATACACACCTGCTTCTTTGCGTCAATATACCATTGGTCTAGTTGTTATGGTGCCTAATTGATAGCCCGATGGTCGCGGGATCAAACCTCGACCTCGGCAGCCGCACTCGATGGAGGCGGAACGGTCGAGACCCGTGAGCTTATGGTGAGGTGAACTTTACACCTCACGTGGTCCAGTTTTTCGGAGTCCTCCTGTACGTCATCTCGTAATCGTCGTAATCGTATAGCAGTTTCGGAACGTTAACGGTTCACGCGTGCAAAAACGGTTCACGCATACAAAAGTACGCACTCATATAATTTTGGGATACCATTCGGATGATTACGTTTCACACTTTCCCAACTTCGCCAATATATTATTAACGCTCCTGACAATTAAGATTTTACTTCAAAGTTCGAAGCAATAAAGAAAAATAAACAGAACACAAGGGATGAAAATGCAGTTACAGGTGCACGTAAATCGTATGTTTTTTGTATTTGTGGTTTACAAATTGCAACATTTCATATACATTTATATATATTATGACGACTCGGTTGTAGCGAGGTTTATTGGCCGTGAACTCGGGAACGAACAAGCGCAACGGACCCGACAAAGAAGCGCTCGTGCCAAGCAGATGATGATTGTCAGCCAGAACATATGATGATGATTGACTGCTGTTCAGATGAGGATGAAGCGCATAATAGATGCCTACACTGATTCCCCCCCCCCCCCCCCCCCCGTGGAAGCGGCCAGTCTGGCCGCTGCGGGCGGGTAGTCAAGGTGACGAGGAACGTCGTGTGAAAAGCTTCATGCGGGAAACGTGTACAATTTCGGTGCTGCGGTAACGGCGGTCAGTTGGCACGACAAGAGGCGTCACACGATAGTTGACAGGTGAAGTCTGCTCTAAAACAACATATGGGCCGATGAATCGAGGCTGGAACTTGTCGCAGAGACTAGGTGTGCGAATTGGTGTCAATAGCAGCACCTCGTCACCCGATCCGAATGATACCACACGATGAGAGGTGTCGTAGACGGCCTTCCTTGCTTGTTGCGTAGCTTCCGTGTTCATACGAGCGCGCTGGTGGCACTGGGCAAGGCGAGAAATATATTCTTCGCAAGAAGATGGTGATGTAGGGCCATTGCTGGTGAAGAAGGAAACATCGATAAAGAAAGTAGGTGAACGTCCGTAAACGAGATAAAACGGTGAGTAGCCTGTTGTGCGCTGAACAGCGGTGTTGTAGGCGAAAGTGAGTAACGGTAGAAGTTTATCCCAGTTTCTGTGATCCGGTTGAATGTATACGGCGATCATGTCGGCAAGGGTTCGATGAAATCTCTCGGTCAGGCCATTTGTTTGAGGATGGTAGCTAGACGCCATCTTGTGTGTGGTACCAGAAACGCGAAGAACTTCACCTAAAAGCTGTGATAAGAACACCTTTCCACGGTCACTCAGAAGTACACGAGGTGCACCATGACGTAGTATTATGGCCTGAAGGACGAAGTCAGCAACTTCCGATGCTGAACCAGTAGCTACTGAAGTTGTCTCGGCGTAGCGTGTCATATGGTCTACGGCGGTGACTATCCATCTATTTCCAGCACCAGTAACAGGAAGGGGTCCATAAATATCGACACCGACGACCTCGAAAGGTGTTGTAGGGCACGTCATTGGCTGTAACTGACCAGCTGGGGGAGATGTCGGAAGTTTGCGAAGTTGGCATGGAGAGCAGGAACCCACGTACTTTGCTACGCTGGTAGAAATCCCAGGCCAATAAAAGCGGCTTCGAATGCGGTCGTAGGTTTTGTGAAAGCCTAGGTGGCCAGCAGTCAAATCGTCATGAAAGGCGTTAAGTACATGATGTTGAAGAGCGCGTGGCAGAACAGGTACCCAGCGTGTGCCGTCAGGATGATATATGTGACGATACAGCACACCGTCCTGAAACTTGAAGTGCTCGAGTTGTCGACGAAGGCGTGCATTGGGTGGACGCGTAGCTCCTGAAAGGTGGTCTATAATGCGCCGACAATACGGGTCAGCCTGCTGGTGAGAACTGAATGGTTGTTCATCGTCGATTGGCGGTTGGTACAGCGAGGCGAGCAAGGCAACAGAAGTGGGAGTCACGTCCGCACTGGTGTCGTTGGAGGTGGCAGCTGGAGTGTCGAACGACGCTGTAGGTAGTGGGCAACGAGAAAGAGCGTCGGCGTCTTGATGTTTTTTGCCCGATTTATAAATAATCTCAAACTGATACTCCTGTAGGCGTAAAATCCAACGACCCAAGCGTCCGGACAAGTTCTTCATTGTAGAAAGCCAGCATAAGGCGTGGTGGTCCGTTACGATGGTGAATTGACGGCCGTACAGATAAGGACGGAACTTTTGTATGGACCAAACCACAGCAAGGCACTCCTGCTCAGTGATGGTATAGTTTTTTTCGGTAGAAGTTAGCACTCGGCTAGCATATGCGATGACCCTTTCCCGTCCAGAGTTATCGCGTTGGAGGAGAACAGCACCTATACCGCAGCCGCTGGCGTCGGTATGCAGGAGTGTTGGGGTGGTGTCATCAAAATGGCAGAGTACAGGCTCTGACGTCAAAGCTTTCTTCAATAGGTGAAACGCCGACTGACTTTCCTCGGACCACACAAAGGGTGCATTAGATGCAAGTAGTTTTTGCAGTGGCGCAGCTATTGAAGCGAAATTTTGTATGAAACGACGAAAATATGATGCGAGGCCAAGAAAACTTCGCAAATCCCTAAGTCTTGTGGGGCATGGAAATCGAAGGACGGCAGCGATCTTTTCGGGGTCAGGGCAAATACCGTCCTTGCTGACGACATGACCGAGAATCTTGATGGATTTGGTGGCGAAACGGCACTTCTTAGTGTTGAGCTGCAGACCCGCACCGGCGAGGCATGTTAGGACGTCATCCAAGCGGCTCAGGTGCTGAGAAAACGTTGATGAAAAGATGATAATGTCATCAAGGTAGCAGAGACACGTCTTCCATTTCAGACCACGCAGGACAGTGTCGATCATGCGTTCAAACGTCGCGGGCGCATTGCAGAGCCCGAAAGGCATCACGTTAAATTCGTATAGGCCATCGCGGGTTGCAAATGCCGTTTTTTCTTTGTCGTCATCGTGCATGGGAATTTGCCAATATCCCGAACGCAAATCAAGGCTTGAAAAGTATTCGGCGCCTTGCAGTGAATCAAGGGCGTCGTTGATGCGTGGCATGGGGTATACGTCCTTGCGTGTGATGTTGTTAAGTGCCCGGTAATCAACGCAAAAGCGCACGGAGCCATCTTTTTTCCGTACCAAAACAACAGGGGATGACCAAGGGCTAGTTGATGGACGAATTATTTCTCGTTGGAGCATGTCAGCGACGTTTTCCTCGATGATTTTTCGCTCAGCGAGAGAAACGCGGTACGGGCGGCGATGTACAATAGATGTTCCCTCCGTCTGAATGCGATGCGCTGCAGTGGTAGTTCGGCCCAACGTTGAGGAGCAGGTTTCGATAGAATCGGCGTGTTTCGTTAATAACGCAAGCAACTGCTGCGCCTTCATAGCTGTTAAGTCATCACTGATAAGAGCTGTGAAGGGAGAGGATGAGGCAGGCTTACTCATAGAACGGTCGTTGGTAGAGGCAAGGTTAAGTGGCGTGACGCTGACAGGCTCAGCATCCACAACACAGGCTACTGCAGTGCCCTCTGGCAGGAGAACTTTCTCTGGCGTTTCATTCGTAGCAATGACGAGCGCGGAGCCATGGTGAAAGCGTACGACACCTGATGCAAGGGCTATGCCTTTTGCGAGGCAAGTCGACGAAGGGGACACCAAGACGTCACCGTGGTCGATGTCCTTAGAGATCAGGGTCACAATTCGTTCTTGATGTGGCGGTAGTTCGAGATCTTCGCGAGCGAACAGGCGTAGAGGCTTGTAGACGCCTTCGTCAAACATGGAGTCCGTATTAGTTAGGTGCAGAATCCGTTCACCACAACATAAAGCGGCTGAAGAAGAAGATAGGAAGTCCCACCCTAGAATTAGCTGGTGAGAGCACCGGGTAAGCACAGTGAACTCGATTTAATGCAAAATGTCATCAATAAACACACGAGCAGTACAAAGAGCAAAAGGGCGGATAGCGTTCCCCTGGGCTTCGACTAGATTGGGTCCATTGTAAGGTGTCATTACTTTCTTCAGGCGTTTGCACAAATCATACCTAATCACAGAAACT
Organism: Rhipicephalus annulatus; assembly: GCA_013436015.1. NCBI lineage: Eukaryota > Metazoa > Arthropoda > Arachnida > Ixodida > Ixodidae > Rhipicephalus > Rhipicephalus annulatus. The sequence goes on along the minus strand of WOVY01010372.1, from coordinate 215,257 downwards.
GTAGCACCGGTGTCCACCAAAGCGTCCACGAGAACTCCTTCCACCGTAACAGAAACCATGTTGAACGGGCGTGCTGGAGGAATATGAGTCCTACTGTTACATGCAGTTTTTCCTCCGAAAACTGCATCATTTAGTTTTCCGACCGGTTATCAGTAGTAAACGAGGCTGGCCGAAGAGGAGAGGAGGAGCGACGGAAGGGCGAAGGTGATCGGCGTCGGCTTGAACGGTAAGTGTTCCGCGTCTCAGTCGACGCGGGCGGAGATGGAGACCGCTGCTGTCCAGATGAATAACGCCGAGCGTAAGAATCCCCTCTGGAAAAGTCCCGTTCGCGCATGTCGTACCCGCGACGCTCGTCCTGCTGGCGCTTGCGGCAGAAGCGCGATATATGGCCACGATATCCACAGTAAAAGCATGTTGGGCGAGACGGGCGCCAAGGCGGGTAGTAGAGGGCGTTCGGCACACCGGGAGATAGCGCACTCAAGTGGACTGACGGAGGGTCGGGTGTGATTGTCCGGAAGTGGACCGGTGGTGCAGCAGCAACCGGCGTGAATGATGGCAGCGGTGAAGTAGAGTTTACGTTGCGAGGAGGCGCGGCCGCAACTTGCGCGTACGTTGGAGGGCTAGACGGAGGTGGCTGGACGTAGGCTGGACCGGTGAATGATGTTAGTTCCTCCCTTACGATGTCACGGAGGGCCATGCTTGAAGGCTGTGTGACAGATGGAGAAGGTTGTGAGATGCCCATTGATTGAAGTTCTTCTCGTATGATCTCCCGTATCATGTCACGCAGGTCCCGGTCTGCGGTACGGTGTTCACTATTGCCCGACTGAAGGCGAACAGAATCAAGTTCGTCGAGACGCTGACACGTAGAGACGACGTCCGTGACAGTAGAAGGATTCTGGGCAACAAGGGCATTGTAGGCGATGCTTCCGATGCACTTCAGGATGTGGCGCAGTTTGTCCGACTCGGACATCGAAGAATTGACGCGCCGGCAAAGCGCAAGGACATCCTCGATATAAGATGTGTATGACTCGCCGGGATGTTGTTGGCGAGTATCTAGGGCCCTCCTCGCTAGAGCGGATCGAACGGCTGGCGTGCCGAATACTTGGCGAAGCTGCTGCTTGAAGGCAGGCCAATCGGTGAGGTCGATCTCATGGTTCAAGAACCATGTCTTGGCAACGCCCGTGAGATAAAGCGATACTCGGCGGAGCTTGTTAGAGTCGTCCCAGTGATTAGTTGCGCTTACCCGCTCGTAGTTATCGAGCCAGTCCTCCACATTTTCGCCGCGGAGACCAGCGAAGATCGGAGGGTCACGCTGGTGGTTTACGATATAAAGAGGAGGGGCTTGCGGCGCAGTGACGGCTTGCGGCGCAGAGACGGGAGCCGAAAGGGCATCCACCCACTCACTCTGAGACATGTTGGCGGACTGAGGGTCCAAGCGGCGGCCTGAACGGAGCTCCAGCGAGTAGGCGTTGTAAGTAGAGGTACTGGGAACGTCAATCCACCTCCACCACGTATGACGACTCGGTTGTAGCGAGGTTTATTGGCCGTGAACTCGGGAACGAACAAGCGCAACGGACCCGACAAAGAAGCGCTCGTGCCAAGCAGATGATGATTGTCAGCCAGAACATATGATGATGATTGACTGCTGTTCAGATGAGGATGAAGCGCATAATAGATGCCTACAATATGTTTATTGCACTGTGTGTTTTTTGTTATTTTTGTCAGCGATCGCTTGCAGTGAGCTTGAAAGTTTTATAATTCCTAATTTTTCTTATGCTATGTACATGCTGTGTACTTTTGTCAGCTGTGGTGTTTTGTTGCCGCCACCGCCACTGCCATATGTGAATAGGGGGGTGAGAACTTATACTCAAGCAGATAGTTGCTTTTATTCTCACCCCTGCCATCAACTTTGTATTGGTGGAAAATAAAACATTATTATTATTTTCTTGATTTGATTTAAGTTCTGTGTTTTACCCTCATTGCACGTAGGCCTGTAAGTCCAGTAACGGCTACGCAAGGGAAAACCTTACATTACGACACTGTATCAACATTACACCCCACCCACTGGTGTGGTCTAATAGCTAGGCCATTTTGCTGCTGACCCGCAGGTCGCGGGATCGTATCCCAGACGTGGCGGCCACATTTTCGATAGAGGCGAAAATGCTTGAGGTTCGTGTGCATAGATTAAGGTACACGTTAAAGAACCCCAGGTGGCCAAAATTCCCGGAGCCCTCCACTGCGGCATCTGTCATAACCGCATGGTAGTTTTGGGACGTTAAACTCCAACCGTTACTAACATTACACCATGTCTTGGCGTTCTGTGACCACAAGTTACCATATAGCTCCACAAAACAGAATATATGCCAGTTTGGTTATCCGAGGACAGACTGTTATTGTGGCTATTTCGGTAGCGCAGTTACGGCGGTGACATTGCATTGCTGAGTAACTCAGGGTACGAATTGCAACTCATGATTACGGAGTTAGACAAGGAGAGCAGAAAGGCGGGTTTTAAAATTAACCTGCAGAAAACGAAAGTGATGTACAACACCCTCGGAAGAGAGCAGCGCTTAGAGGTAGGTAATAGACCTCTTCAAGTTGTAAAAGACTGTCTACTTAGGGCAGGTAATAACCGCAGAGCCGAACCACGAGATTGAAGTAACTAGAAGAATAAGAATGGGGTGGAGCACATTTGGCAACCACTTTCAAATTATGACAAGTAGATTGCCACTATCCCTCAAGAGGAAGGTATATAACAGCTGTATCTCTCCGCTACTTAGCTAAGGAGCAGAAACCTGGAGACTTACAAAGAGGGTTCAGCTTAAATTGAGGACGACTCAGCGAGCAATGGGAAGGAAAATGGTAGGTGTAACCTTAAGAGACAAGAAGAGAGCAGAGTGGATTAGGGAACAGACGGGGGTTAAGGGTGTCATAGTTGAAATCAAGAAGAGGAAATGGACATGGGCCGGGCATGTAGTGCGTAGACAGGACGACCGCTGGTCATTAAGGGTAACTAACTGAATTCCCAGAGAAGGCAATAGATTTAGGGGGATACAGAAGGTGAGGTGGACAGATGAGATTAAGAAGTTAGCGGGTATAAATTGGCATGCAGCAAGCACAGGACCGAGTTAACTGGCGGAACATGGGAGAGGCCTTTGTCCTGCAGTGGACGTAATCAGTCTGATGATGATGATGATGATTTTATTGTGGTGACAGGGACAGGGAGAGCTCTGCTGGCGATGACCATATCAACATGACAAGTTTCTGAAAAAACTACTCTATTTTTTCGCGATTTCAGGAGTGATATCATCTTGCGATGAAACTACATAATTTATTTTTAACTCCCCATTAGGTTAAGAAGAGGCAAGGGTTCCAGGGAAAGCAGAAGGTCCGGCAGGCAGATTAGATTGAGAAGACACTTGAGGATCAATCTTGGCCGATATAAGTGCAGTTAGGTTTTTTCTTTTTCTTTCATTTAAAACGGCAACATATATTTTATGTGACTGTTGACTGTATGCATCAGTTGCTCTTCAATCAGTTAACAACACCGTATATGCGCATATGTGTGATTGTCGAAGACGTTTTGAAATCTCATGTTCTACCTAGTTGTGCTATTGTGTTCCACCTAAATGTGCTACCTAGTTGTGCTAGTTGTGTATATTGTATGTGCTATGGTCTTCGTCCGCACGGACGCTTGGACCCTACGTGCACTGTCGCAACATCGATGAGAACAGGAAGAAACCCAGAAATACAGGGCAGAGCGTTGGTCCTTCCTGTCCTCATCCATTCTGTGCTACCAAACTGTTATGAACCATTATGAACCTTTATGAAACTTTATGAACCAACGTATTCATTTGAAGTATATATGTTAGATACCTCTAAGGAATAAGGAGTAGCCGGCGTCGTGTTTGTGCGCCAACATCTCCTTACATCGCGTCATTAAAAACAATACTGCGAGGACAGCGTGGCCGCAACAAGCACAGGGCAAGGTTGGAGGCCTTTGACCTGCAGTGGGACTAGTAAGGGTGGAGAGCGTGATCATGATGGAGTCAAAGATGCCTGTAAAATCTCCAACCTGTTGCTCCTCAAACGATTTCTTCCTATATTTTTCTTCGTATAATCTGTTCGTAATTTAGCACTGCTGAAATTTGGGTTTGTTGGAAACGTAGCGAGGACAAAAAAAAGGCTCTCGATGAACATGTACACCCAAGAGGACACGACACAGACGCCAACATCCAACAAAGTCTTTCCGTAATAGTTTACTCATATTGCTTGATGAAAAACATCACAGTATCCATCAGCACCTCTGTTATGTCCTCTTCTTGAGTCCCGATCCATCCAGCGCTCTTTATTTTTCTAGACGACACCTCGCAATCCCATTGTAATCCAGGAGGTTACGTATATGGCTTCTTATCAAATCGGCGCCGTGATTGTATGCTTAAATTTCAATACGAAAGGTTAGAAGGTGTATCAAATCTAAACAGCTTTCTCTATGTGCTGTGAAAGCGTGTTCGCATCCAGATATTTTTTCCCCTCTTGTAGCTAGTGCAGCCACTCTGCCCATGCCAGATTCTTCATGACGCCCTATCGTATCATTGACTGAACTAAGATACTAGAATGCGAAGGGTACGCCTCAGTTTTGTGGATTCATGAAATGATATGGCAAACTAGGTTACTTGCATTCGATACACTCTCGAGCACATCATCTTGTGTAATTTGATAACCCAGCTTGGCATTTCTCTTTTTTTCTGTTGCTACGTTTATACACATTGATCATTCCGAACTATTTGTTACAGGAAACGTTCTTTCGACGCCACGTACAGCGGGTTTGTCTGGTTGATGTCATTCTTCAGATGTGCCCGACTAACGATAGGCCAAAGACTCGCAGCGTCTATTCCCACTGAAAAGAGCAGTGTGTGAGTGTCGTGGTCAAAGCTAGAAGACCCCCATTCGCTGCTGGGAATGACGTCGACCGACTTGTACTCACTGTGCTTCCGCCTTTCGAGCTTGTCAGTGCATACGCTTTGTTCCATCGACGAACGATTCGCTTTGGACTTCCCAAAGCGAGAGCCATCCCCAATCGATAAGCGCCACGAGTGCTATTCGTGTCTACTTGGAATGTATAGCAGTCCTGGAGAGACGCCTGTGTTGCATGGTCCAGACATACTGCCAGCTGATCGAACTAGGTGCGATCTGACCATGGAAGCTACTATACTGGCGCAGACGCTACAGGGCACCCATGAATTGGGGAAACACTTATTAACCATACGCGGTGCAGAAGCCAAGAAGTGCGGTGCACGAAGGAAACTCGGGAAAACTTGGCATACCTGTTGGTTGGTCGCCGTCAAAGGCCGGGCATACCACGAACTTCGCTGCTTCACCGCACGGAACAAGCTGCCGTGCGCCGCAGTACAGCAGCTACCGGGAGGACGTTCTGCACTTCTCGTTCGTTCGCTCCTGGAGGCACGTTGGTAAGCTCTGGACAGTCGCACTTTCGGGTACCTGGAATCGGCGTCAACGTTTGAGGCAACGCTGGCCATTAAGGGCCGACATAGCCAGTCTTACGCCACCTACGAAATATAATATCCGGTGAGAACGTTTTAGACTGGGGCGAACATTCTAGCTGTAGAGTATGACCATTGCAGGGACGGATGAGGATGTACGCTTATAATCTTGCCGTGGCTCTCACCTTTTGAACGTAACTAAATAAAGTAGATGTTTTGGGGAGAGTGGAAGCTTGTGGGGAGGAAAGAACATGGCTAATCTTCTGCCATAGGAATAGAGATATGTTGTTAAGCGCTTATTGTGCGTAGTTTTGTCACAAGGGCGAAGAAATGAAAGCTACAACAACAAACTGTAATGCCACGGAAACAACGGCGAGCAGCTTCACAAGCAGAAAGGACGCGCAAAGACGAGCGCAAACAAACTGTCACTCTACACTTGAAGTGAGCCGCTCAAACACAAAGAAGCACGAACTAAATAAGAGAAGTTTAAGAGCTGCAATTATTGTCGGAGTCTTCATTCCGACATTGAGCCAGGGTCACATGGCGTGCGCCATGTGACCGCGGCTCACGATACTTGCGTCTTACGTCGATGCGCGCTCTGAACTCGTGCCTTATTACGTAGCGCCACCACCAAGTGTACGTGACGATGACAGCGAGTTTTACCCACGACCCCAGGTCTCCTATAGGTTCATTGGGAAGGCCGTTTCTGTGTTCGGAGGGATAGAAGAGTTTGAGATCTGGTTGGGTAAAACGCAGGCGGCTTTGGCAAAACGCGAGGGACTCCACACGAGGAGAAAATTCAAATTAGGCGAGACGTGGTCCCGGAGACCCACGGCCGCACGCACAAACTTGCCCACTGCGGTGAATTAACGGTGCTCGCATGTGAGGACGCGGAGCTCTACAAGTGCACTTACTACAGACATTGAACAAGGCGACTAAGGACAGTGAGATCAACAGCAGGGTCTATCCCCCGCCTTACGTCAAGCTTTTCCGGGCTCACAGTGTTCACCCCTTTGCATGTTGCAAATCGGTTACTATCCCAGCTAGCCAGGCTCACTATTGGTGCGCGAGCTCCTACGAACTCGATCTTCAAGATTGCGGAGATCCCTTCTGTAAACTAGAGCACATGCTCTGGCGGTGTTCCTCGTTACAGCACAACGATCGTCTCACCACGGAAGCGGAGTGGGAGGAGGCGCTCAAGAGTTGCGGCCTCACCACTCAGCTGCTGGCTGTCCAGAAGGCCCGCGAAATGGTGGTCAGCTATGTCCTGCCCGTCCCAACGTGGGAACTGCCAGCCGTGGCTCTTCACGTGTGAGAAGGCTTTCCTAGTCACCCCTCTATAGAACGCCATAACGTAACAATGTTTGTCTGTAATACTGGGTCGCGGCCACACACTGCGTCTGCGTCGTTTCGTTGGTGACACGTGCAAGGCGTCTTGAGAACCCACGCCAGTTTTCAATTTTCGGGTCCTGGAATGACGCGAGCGCGACAAGTCCATGAGTGGTATAGGTTCTGCGCATGCGCCTCTATATAAGTACGTCGCAAACAAAAACTGGCCGGCTACGTGTCAATCGTCCATTCCAATGCAGCAAGCGAGCTTTAAGTCGACATGTGGACCGCTGCTGAAGCTAACATCTTCCCCCATGTTTGAGTTTTGCGAGATTGCACGCGCATCGTCTGAAGTAGAAACGAAGATATAGTTGAAAGCTGCATCCATGGTCGCGAATAACATGATCGTAGCGGCTGCTCAAGTCTGGAGAAACGCTCGTGGTCTTCGTCCGCAGTCGAAACAAAACTGCTGAACGCTGGTGCTGATGTATAGCGAGGCTCAATGATGGATGGAGGCTACAAACTTTCGGAAGGATGCAAAGCTGCTGCTTGTCGCAGTTTTCACTGGTCACTGCCTACTCGATCACAAATAATGGCCATGCAATACACGTGCGCCGGGGGAAATATAAAATCAAAAGGCGTTTTCCGCAGCCACTGAAGCCTCGGTCACCAACAACACGATTGCGGGAAGATTGCAGATGCATGGTGACGACGACTTCTTGAAGGAACGCCGTTTTCGCTCGATTGCGCAGCACAGTTGCGACGCTATACGTGTTCTGATAAATTTCCGAATTAGCAGGATTTGTCAAAGGATAACAAATTAATGGAGTTTGATGCCATTGAAGAATATATATTCTGGTCAGAACCCCAAAAGATGTCCTGGTTATCCAGTTTTTCTTATTAACAGTGGTGGCATTAACGAAAGTTACTGTATTTTCATGCATACCGGCCAACTTTCTGCAGAGCTCCCGAAATCCTATAAATGTTATTCAGCAATCATTATGCACACCTAAAAATGAGTCTCTTTAAGTTTCACGCTTTAATACAATTGGCTGTTCAAAACGCAATTTTTTATTGTTTTTCTCTTTTCCAGCATCGGGCAGAACTGAAGTTAGATGAAGTGGTGACAAGAAAACCGGAATCAGGGAACAAGATGTGTCCACAGGACACCAGAATTGTCACTGCATGCGCCGATGCAACGGCAAGCTAGAACTGGTTGCGGTCGCACCTCCTCCGATTCTTCAAGAGCTGCAATAGAAATGCTGAACATAGTTGCACCGTACTTGTACATGACACTGCCTGCGACGATTTAATATATTTTGCATTGTGTACTTGCAAAAAAAAACGGGAGTCTTCCGTTTGACATGGCCTAATGTCCCAGCCGAGAATGGACAACATGGTTGCCCTAATCGTGATGTGAAAGAAATAGCAAGCCCAGTGTCCTTTCCATACAATAAACATACGATGTCTCATCAAATATGAAAATGCTTGAATACTCTTCTGCCCGCCACGGTGGCTCTGTCGTTAGGGTGCTCGGCCGCGGACACAAAGGTCACCGTGGAATCGATCGCGGCGGTCGCATTTCGGTGGGGCCGAAATTGCAGAGGCCCGTTTACTGGGCAATGCCAGTGCTCATTTTAATGAACGTTATGGTCGAAATTTCCAGAGCTCTCCCCTAACAGCACCTCATAATTATATCACGACTTTGGGACGTTAAACTCCTAATATTATTAAAAACGACAGTCTTTTTTTTCGGATACCTGAACCCAGGCATTTTGGTTCATTTTTCTGTCTCACGAAACGATTCACCCATACGGCCAAAGCTAAAGCGCTTGCTGAACGCCCATCTATCTTGCACTGGTGGCTGCGTTCATACTTGCGAACATTGCCGATCAAATATAGCGAATATTACGCATATCTGAGGCGTAACATCAATACGTGCGTATAAGGTGATGTGTTCCATTTAAAGACAATACACAGACACGTAATTTTTGAATAAACGAGCGCTTCTTAGGCTGCGCTGAAAATGCGACGTTATGCACGAAAAAAAAAGGCCAACGGAAGACATTTGCAGTGTGTCACGCAGATACGCCGCCAATTTCTGTTATTCAATACTGATCTGATTCGTAAGGATTCATCCGTGGTTTGTGGTGCCTTGTACTCGCTTTTTGTGAATACGTATCATTGGCGTAGCGTTTGCTGCACTGTCTTCTATGCGATATGCAGACGTTTATATGCCGCTGGAAAATTCAGATGAGTTGCGAATGCGCGCAGTCAAAGACGACACCATTGATTGATTGATTGATTGATTGATATATGTGGGATTTAACGTCCCAAAACCACCATATGATTATGAGAGACGCCGTAGTGGAGGGCTCTGGAAATTTCGACCACCTGGGGTTCTTTAACGTGCACCCAAATCTGAGCACACGGACCTACGACATTTCCGCCTCCATCGGAAATGCAGCCGCCGCAGCCGGGATGCGAACCCGCGACCTGCGGGTCAGCAGCCGAGTACCTTAGCCACTAGGCCACCGTGGCGGGGCTACATGAAGTGGTTATGCAAAAGATGGGTCTTTTTAAAAATCATTCAATCACTCGAACTTGCTAGAATGAAAAACAAAAACTGCCGATTCGATTGATAATCGAACGCCTCATATACGTTACGCCTCATATAAGCGACATGTTACGCCTCATACATGCGACATCCGACTAGCGGTAGTAGGCACTGCATATATACGAAAAAGTAGAAATGAAAAACGAAGTTATGAAAAATTGGCAGATCCCCCCCCCCCGTGGTGGTTTGCGCCAGAACTCTCAGGAACAACCAACCACGTGCACTGGAAATCAATGATATGCGAAGCACGAATGAGGAATGTTGATATGTCACTTTAAAATCAGCACAACATTACGAGGTGGAAGTAAATGATGCCGTATATGACTTCCGCGTCATGATTATCATGTTCGCGCCTGGCATTTTTGTTCGTCGTCCATTCACGTCTCGCAATGTCAAATTTGGTATATCTGAAGCTAACGAAACGGCCACGAGCACGCTATGAGTGTAGCATGCAGTGATGTTTTACATGACACGCATGCCGTGATTTTTTTGTTTGGACGTGCCATTTACCTTCGTCGTCTATTCACGTCACGCAACACCCAATATGGTATATGTGAAGCTAGCGAAACGGCCACGACCACGCTTTGAACGTAGCATGTCGTCATGTTTTACATACAGGCATATCCTGATTATCATGTTTGGACGTGCTATTTACCTTCGTCGTCTATTCACGTCACGTAATAGCACATTTGGTGCATGTGAAGCTAGCGAAAAGACCGCGAGCACATCATGAGCGTGGCACGCAGTCATGTTCTTACATGAGACGCATGTGATGATTTCGACGTGAGGGTCTGTAAATTATGTTCGTCATGCAGTCATGTCGTTCCATAGCAGTTTTGCCATATTACATGTGGACGAAATGACCACAGGAAACGCAAGACCATGACATGTAAACCCCGACTTTCATGACATACATGCCATTATTTTCATGATATGACTAGTCAGTTATGCCCGTCATACAGTCATGTTATGCCATACCAAACGTCGTATATATCCCGTTATACAAACAGCCAGAAGAGCTAAAAGTCTTAGGCAGCTGAATAGATAGATAGACAGATAGGGTCAAACTCGCCGAAGTTCGCTAAGAAATGCTTCGCATTAAGATATGAAAGATCCTGGTTTATAAACACTTCTCAGACATTACATCACAGGCATTAAGCGCGTGGATGTACGGCTGCTTGTAATTTTTTTATCAGAATGACGCCCCTTCCAGCTAAATTCATTATCAGACACGTGACCAGCGGCCGAGTAAGCACGTGCATTAAAGTCCTTGGGGCGAGGCATTCCATTGCAATCCGCCGCCAACGCTTGAACGAAGCGGAGCCTCTCGCCGCACTCCTGAAAAAAAAAGTATGTTCAAACGCCCCATCGGCCGGGAAGCTTTTTAACCTCAGATTCGACATCCTACTAGCGGGAGGTGAACGCAAGCTGCTTCACTTCATCCTTCCAGGTCGCATCTTCGCCGCGCATAGGAGATACGACCGACGTTTCCGTCACCACTGCAAGTACACCGAGGGTTCCCTCTAGCCATAGGCCAACACTCCACTCACCATCAAGCTTCCACAGGCGCCTTCAGGGTCACTGGCAGCCATGGCGTACGTGGAAGTGCTGTGCTCACACCTTTCGAGAGTGCCGCAACACGAACTGCGATGCTTGGACAACGACGGCTTCACCGACCTTCCGAAGCTCGCCGACAAGTCTGTACCAGAAGCAGTCAGCGCGGTTCGCGCCCATCTGGAATCCATAGCCGCTCTGCGCGACCGTCTGGACTGCGCGGCCCACCTATTCACCTGTATGGCCGGCCTGGGCGTCATAGGGTCCTGGGTTCTCTATCGCGCTGACCGTAGGGAGGACCCCACTGATATCGTCGGCGACATACTGAAAAAAATGCGGCAGAGACGCGTCCACGGCGTGTTCGCCAAGGCGACGGAAAACGTCTGTTGCACCTGCCTGCTCGTCCCCGAAGAAGAGAGAGGCAGGGACTTCAGGCCTTACTTGTTCGTCGACTGGTACACAAAGCCCTGCTTAGCCATACACGAGACTCCCGACATACATTCGCCGTTACTCGAAACCGTCCTCCGACAGACGCTGGGAAATCCGCCACGAAGCTACCGTTGCGGCGTTTATCGAGACTTGAGGTCACTGTATGCTGGCGTCCTCCAATTGTTCCCGTGATGCAGCCGCCGACTCCCTCCCATGCCGTCCGTGGGCAACGCGGTAAACTGTCCCTCCTTTTCGGCCACCGACTTTACACCGTAAGTCATTTTTGCAGGCTATTCCCTTTCTATGTATGGCGTAGTTGCTCTGCCGAGAGAATTTAAGCCCGTGATCTCTGTAGCCAACGTCACAAACAGGTCTGCTTTCGCGAATAGTAACTGCGTAAGTGTGGCTAAACACGTTAATTTTTAATTATACCGTTATTGATGTAGCGTACCTTGGACAATCCTGAATTTACTGTATAACTATCAAGCATGAAAAATTGTGATGCGGTTTCCTTGATTTATACACTTCTGCTTAATTGAACGTAATGCTCATTGAACAGTCGTTGCTAGTAACATCACTGGTAACGTGGTTCCACGACCATTAACGTGGGGACACACAGCGATGCTTGCAAGCCCGACGTGTCTTTATCTGCGCCCTTTAATTTAACACTACTTATTTCCGTAACGTCGATTACCAGTATCGATTTGCTTGGATTCATAACTGCCGTAGCCGGTTTATTGCGTTATCCACCGTGAATAACTACTTCGTTTGTGAAACAATTCTTCATTCGTTGTCTTTCTTTCCAGCATCAAGACGATGTCGTTTGACGGACCAAAATTTTTCATGAACCGTGCAGTTTGCCGAAACCACTAGACGACTTACAAATAACCACGCATCCTCATCGTACACTGCTGCCACGAAAATCTTGATAAGTACCACACCTGTCAAAGCTGTAGTGACAGCTGTGTTGAACATTATTTTACTCAATGTTTCATTCTTAACATAAACTTTCCGCTTTCATTTTAGCTTCATACATTAATTTCTTGCCACATTCCTCTTCGAGCACCCCTTTTGTGTGTGTGAGCACCACCTGGAAGAGAGCATCATCCTATCCGTTCACCATCTGTTGTCACCTGCGTAGTAGAACATCTTAATCTTAGCTGATTGACGAGGCCTCGACAGAATGGCTTAATGCTGTATATGTACATGTTCCTTCATAACTGTGACAAAGGCGATGAGAGACTTCGCACTTCGTGTTTTATGAAACATGTTGGGTCTTATGCAAGCCGACACATCCTGGTATCGACCATGCAGTCGAATAAAGGAACTTTTATATGCACCAGTGCTTTTTGGTATATTTGCTTCGCAACTGTGTCTCTTGTGGCCAACCGAATTCAAGCATTGTTGATATTTCTACTCTTCAACGTACGCGATCAACCCCCCCGAGCATGCGTGTCATTCCTCAACAAGTTTCACGACGCTTCGCACTTTCCTAGCTCGGGTGACAGCGCAAGGTCTACGAAGTTGCATCTCCCCGCCGCGGTAGTCTAGTGGCTAAGGTACTCGGCTGCTGACCCGCAGGTCGCGGGTTCGATTCCCGGCTGCGGCGGCTGCATTTCCGATGGAGGCGGAAATGTTGTAGGCCTGTGTGCTCAGATTTGGGCGCACGTTAAAGAACCCCGATTGGTCAAAATTTCCGGAGCCCTCCACTACGGCGTCTCTCATAATCATATGGTGGTTTTGGGACGTTAAACCCCATAAATAAATCAATCAATCAATCGAAGTTGCATCTGTTCTAGCAGGATAGCCGAAACATATCACATGCCGGAAACGGCGGGCCTTGCAAACAGTGGAACACAACAAGTTTTCTTTTGAAAGGAATATACTTTCTTAGTGCGCAGAACGTTTCAAAAAGAAGTCACGTGGGGCAAAGCGCACACTCGCAACTGCTTTATCGCACAGATGGCGGCCGTATATATAAAGCCAAGAGGGCGAGAAGACCACAGAAACGAAAAAATGATGGCGCATGTGCCAGAACATCTTATTACACGAATCTTTACATTACGTTTTAAGTGACAAGATACTTGTACTCATTGTCCGAATGAGGCACTTACACTCGGTTACCACCTTGCGAATCAAAAACGCTTCATTTCCCGTGCCCTCTTGTCACTCTTGCCATTACTTCGCATTCATCAAGCCTCGGTGTGCACTAACAATGGGCACAGTCACCATCCAGGTGGCTGCCCACTGATATGCACTTGAGATCCGCGCACTCCTTAATGAAATGGTTCAGACATGCAGCGCCCCATCTGACCGATGTAGTATCGGCCACATGATAAAGCAAATCGATATACAACACCTACATTACATTCTACGAACATTTTTACAAGCTTATTATAATACCCTATACCTGAAGATCCTTCGTTTTTCATAATTTTGTATAGAAACCCTGGATGGTTTTTGCTGTGAAAACAACCTTCACCGTATAGTTTTTTTTTTTTCAAAGAGGAGGAGGTAAAACTTTATTAGACCAAGGGAATTGGGCACTTACGTCCCAGGGTCCCCGCACGACCCCACTGCGCTATGCGTTCATGAGTTCGTGCAGTTCCATAACGTGGGCGGCCCGGTCAGTGGCGATTTTCTGCTTGGCCGGGTCCGTCGAGCGCAGCAAGGTCTCCCATTCCTCCCATGTGGTCAGTGGCTCCGGGCCCCGCGGGGAAGGTCCGCCGGGCATTCCATGAGAATGTGGGTAAGGGTAGCGCGGGGGTGAGTGCATTGAGCACAGGACGGGGCGTACGCTTCCGGGTAAATGCGGGAAAGAAAATAGGGGGAGGGAAGGGTGCGGGCCTGAAGGTGACGCCATAATATTTGGTGAAAATTTTTGAGGGATCGGTGGGGTGGTGGGTATAGCTGGCGTTCGGCGCGATATGACTGGGTCATCTCGTTGAACGAATGCATGCGCTCCCGACTCCGAAGAGCCCGACTCCGATTCCACCGCCGCCCGGTTGATGAGACCTCGGGCGTGGTCATTGGCGGCTTCGTTGCCGGGATTTCCAGAGTGCGCAGGCACCCAGATCAGCTCCACATGGCGGGCCTGGTTTTTGGTGGGCGAGCTGAGAATTCTGAAAGCGCTCTCGTGAACTCGTCCTCGCGCGAAATTTAGGATCGCGGTTTTCGAGTTGGAAAGGACGTACCGGGCATCAGTGTGTGCGAGGGCAAGCGCGATCGCCGCTTCTTCCGAGGATTCCGGGGTGGATGCAGGAGGAAGGTGGAGAGTTGCAATGGGTTGGAGTGTGCGATCAACGACTGCAACTGCCGCGTCGTCGCCCGTGCAAGCTGCATCCACCCCTACGGCGTCCTCTTCAGAACCGTAGTATTTGTGGGGAGCTTTTGCACGGGCCTTGCGGCGGGCCGAATGGTAGGTAACGTGGATGTTTCTTGGGAGAGGTTTAACTATTATCTGTGTGTGTACGGGTCGGGGGATTGGTAGAAGTGTGGGGTCTGCTGCTGGTATGTGAATATTGAGGTTGTTAAGTGTGTAGCGTCCGGTGAAAGTCTGAGCTAAACGAGTGTATTGCGCTCGTCTGTGGGGCTCAGTGAGTTCGTGTGTGGTGTTATGGAGCCCAAGCTGAAGAAGTTTAGTGGTGTGTGTGTTAGAGGGGAGGTGTAAGGCCACCTTGTAGGCTTTACGAAGCATCCATGGCATCCAGGGTGGCTATTTCTTCTTGTCGAAGTCGGAGATACGGGTTTGTATAAAGGAAGCGGCTCAGTATGAAGGCATGAATGAGACGACACAAATCGTGTTCCTCCATGCCATAGTGTTTTCCAGAAACTCTGCGGACGAGGTGCGAGAGCGCATCCATCACCCGCTTGAGTTTCCGGATAGTGAAAGTGTTACGGCCGTTATTTTGGATGTGAAGGCCCAAGATTCTGATTGTGTCGACCTCTGGGATAGGGCGCCCGTCCAGAGTAGTAACGGTGATGGGGGCAGTGGGAAGAGTACGTGGTGAAGGGCGTATGAGAAGCAGCTCAGATTTTTCCGGGGAACAGGAGAGACCAATGCTTTGTGCGTGTTGTTGTGTAATGTTTGCGGCGGTTTGTACGGTTTCCTCTATGTCGCCATCACTACCGTGGGTGGTCCACAGTGTGATGTCGTCTGCATAGAGGGTGTGGTGAAGGTGAGGGATATTGTGAAGAGCGCGGGCTAAGGGAATGAGTGTGGCATTGAAGAGAAAAGGGGAAAGGACCGAACCTTGCGGAGTGCCCACACCACTGAGAGTATATGGAGGGGTCGCATGGGGGTCCATATGAACCTCGGCCGTGCGTCCTGATAGGAAGGCTTGTATGTGGGCGTACATACGAACGCCCACATTGAGGGGGGAGAGAGCTGCCATGATCGCTCGGTGTTCTACTCGATCAAAGGCCTTGGTTAAGTCCAGGGCCAAGACGGCTTTAGTATGAGCGGGGATGAGAGGATCAAGAATGCCGTGCGTCAGTTGAAGCATGGCATCTTGGGCGGAGAGACACGGGCGGAAGCCCACCATGCTGTGCGGGTATAGGTTGTGGTCGTGCATGTGTTGAGTCAGTCTGTTTAAAGCAACGTGCTCGAGAAGCTTCCCGAGACACGATGTGAGTGAAATGGGGCGGAGGTTTGATATGGTAAGGGGTTTGCTAGGTTTATGGATGAATACAATCTTGGCATGGCGCCAGGATTGCGGCAAGGTGCCTTCCTTCCAGCATTTAAAGTAATCTGTAATCTGTGCAATCGATTGATCATCCAGATTACGGAGCATGGAGTTAGTTATCCCGTCCCTCCCCGGTGCAGAGCTTGTTCGGATGTTCTGGAGCGCCATACGGACCTCTTGCTCCGATATGTCGTTGTCCAGGGCTTCATTCGGGGCTCCCGTGTAGGGCGGCAGAGGGGAGGAGGTGCCGGGTGCCGTGTGTGTTGTGCGTAGTTGGTCCAGAAGGGTGTCAGGGGAAAGCGTGGAGTTGTGAAGTAGGCGTGTGATGTGATGTTGTGACGTTGTGCGTGAGTGTGTAGGGTCGATAAGGTGCCGTAGGAGGTGCCATGCGTACTTGGTAGAGAGGTTGCCAGCTATGCTGTTGCACACCTGACCCCAGTTGGAACGACACAACTCCTCGGCGTGCGCACTTATTTGTGTCTGTAGCGTAGCTAGTCGGCGTTTTAACGTTCTGTTATGTTTCTGTCGTTTCCATCTCTCCAGTATGCTGTGGTGCGCCTCCCAGAGGTGGGCTAAGCGAGTGTCCAATGTAGGGGTGTTGGGTGGTGTGGTAATCTTTTGTGTGTGTGCGGTTATATCATCTAGGAGAGATGAGACCCAATGATCAATGTCTTGTATCGGGGTATTGGGGAGTTTCCGACGAGCGGATCGGATAGCGTCCCAGTGAATCAGATTGTGGGTGAGGAGTCGAGGTCTGTGTGGTGTGTGAGGTATTTTTATGGCGATAATAGAATGGTCGCTTCCAAGTGTGTGTTGTGTACGAGACCATGAGATATCTTTGAGAGAACGGCTGAGTGTGAGGTCTGGACTAGTGTCCATTGTTACGCTATTGCCGATTCGGGTTGGTGTGAGAAAGTTGTTATGTGTAGTGAGGCGCAAGTCTTGAATGGTAGTCCAAAGCCTGCGACCCCGTGCTGTGGTGTACCGATAACCCCAGTCTGTATGCTGAGAGTTAAAATCACCGCCTATGAGTAGGGGGTTTCGGCCCGCGATGCGGTGAATTCTCTGCAATAGCGCATCGAGAGTGGCCATGGCCTGGCGTGGGGTGTGGTAGATATTGGCTATAAAAATCCGAGGTGTGTTAAGTTTCGTGGGGATGAGTTCTATGAGGACGCACGGAGTGGAGGAGGTGATTGTGTGTTCTTGGTAGGTAAGGGTGCGATGAATAAGTGTGGACACTCGGGGAGTGTCAGTGGGGTCTGAGTGTACTGCATGGTAACTTGGATGTTTGGCTTGGTGTTGCGTGTCCTGTAACAAAAGAAGTTTGGGTATGGCAGGGAGGGCAGGTATTAAGAGCTGCAGCGTTGCGCGCTTGCCCCGAAAGCCGCGGCAGTTCCATTGGATTAGTGATAGGTGTGTAGAAGTATCACGACCCGCCATATTGGAGCGTGGTCGGAGCTAGGATTGGTTGTTGTTGCTGTAGTGGAAGTGAAATAGAAGGAGCAGGTGTGTGTGAGATGTAGGTAGAAGACCCCTCATGTGATGAGCTGGTAGTTTCGAGCCTCTGAAGGCGGGTCTCAAATTGCGTAAACCTAGTTTCTAGAGTTTGGGTTAGGCTTGTGAATAGTGCATCCATCTGTGGCTCAAAACGAGTAGACAGCTGCTCGACTATCGTTGAAAATTTAGCTTTGATGCGCGCCTCCAACGCTACCAATTTGGCGTCAAATTTGGCTTCCAAGTTTCTTAGGTCAGCCTGATAATCGTCGACTGAGTCTGAACTGCGTTTCTTTTTAAGGGGGGGGGTGAGGAGTGTGTGGCGGGGCTGTTGGGTGACTGCGCAGTGGGTGGGGTGACTTGTTCTGGGGACAGCTGTTGCGAAGGAGGTGAGGGGGGATTAGGGCTTTGTGTTAGAAGGGTCGTGAGACGGCTTACCTGCACACGCAGGGCCCGGAGCTCCTGGTCACGGGGGTCCGGGGCTGGCGGAGTGTTGGTTGTCGGTGGTCTGGTCCCATTGGGCGTCTTCAGCTTGTCCGCCCATGTAGGTTGGTCGGAACTCTTCGACTGTCCTTTTCGTTGGCCGGCATGTGGCTCAGAGCGTTTGGTGCTTGCACCGCGTAGTGAGTGGTCTACTCCTTCCTGTGATCGTGGTTCACGTGGTGACTTGGGCCTGGTTACTTTAGGTAGGCGCCGGTGCTTACACTCCCGGGTCCCCGACAGATGTGGGCCTTCGCAGATGATGCAGACTGGAGTACACGTTGGATTTGCCTCCTTCGGGTGTAATTGGCCACATCTGGGGCACCTGTGCGTCTTAGGTTGTATGCATACATCCGCGCGGTGGCCTATGGTCCGGCAGTTACTGCACGTCTCGACCCTTGGTGTATAGGGCGTGCACAGATGCAGTCCTCCATCATAAACAATCTTTCCTGGGACGGTGGCTTGTCCAAAGGTAATGAGAATCGATCGCATGAGTCCCATTCGTCGAGCGTCTAGTATAGTTTCGTGGGGGTTGCGGGAGATCAAGTCCGCGAGTAGTTCTTGTGGTGATTCCTTCAAGTAGGCGTTTGTAATAACACCCCTGATTGAGCCATCGGGGGGTGCGATGTATGCCGTCATGGCATACTCATGCTTGTCGTAGGTGATGTGCTGTAGCTGCACAAGCTTGAGCGCGTCCTTTTCATTCACCGCAGACACTGTGCAAGTGTTATTGACAGGGTGAATCCGAAGGGTCAGCGTTGATGGGTCGGTCAGCGCAGCGGCCTGCATGAGAGCGGTGAGGAGGTAGCGTGGCTGGAGCGTCGTAAGGTCAAGGCCTCCCTGGGAGCGGAACACCACTTTAAATCCGTCGGGTGGAAGGGGCGGTAGTGGCTTGATCTTTTGGGCGGTTGTATGGAGAACGCGCAGCTGCATCGAAGAGCTCTGTAGCCCGGGAGTTGTGGCGGTCTGCGGAGTCTCGCGCGACTGGCTTGGCGTCTCTCGCACAGAAGGATCGGCGCTCGTACCGTGGGTCGCGTTTCGTGTTTCCCGGAGGTTTGCCTGGGCTCTGAGGACTTGGGTCTAGTCCCGAGGGTCATACTGGCTTGGGTCCATGTCCGTGCCTTGTACTGGAACCTCCATGCTGGCCTAAGGTGAGGAGGCTGCGGCGCGATGCGTCGCAAGGCCTAGGACGGCGGTGGCGCGACGGGGCCTGGTTTTTTGGGCCTGGTGGCCCTCCTGGGGCTCGCCGAAACCTCAAGAGGGGTTAGTGGAGAGTGCTCACCTGTATGAAGGCGTTCGTGTTGTTGAGAGCACTCGAGATACCAGCGATTGGCAATTTTCGCTGTCGCGGTACGGAGCCAAAGCGAAGTGCTGCTGCACTCCAAGACCCCTAGCGGCCAATCTCCTCTTTCCAAAGAATTCTTTTTAGGCAGTGTTAACGTTTGTGCATATAAAGTATGGCAGAAAATTTCGGGTTTTGCTGTTCCTGAATTGTGTGCTCCATAATCTTTCCCTGCTTCAATTAATTCAGAAGTGACTCTTTTGTGCCTCAGAGCAAGTGAGAAGGAAAGCCTGCTTTCTTATGTCCGTTAATATGGCTGCCAAAGCTGCTCTCAACCTGATGATGACAGAGCCTTGACACTGATGCCATCTCGCGTGCTTTCGCAGTTCCTCACTCAATAGGCTTGGAATGTGCTCAACTAAAATGTATCAGGGCTTTCTGGTTCTGGCAGAAACATCTTTCTGGTTCTGGTAGGTTCTGGCAGAAGCTCTTGGTCTAAAACTCTAAGTTTGTTATTCTCGGGAAACTCCGCCGTCAGCATGCAAATTAGTCATGTTACTAGAAATAATGCTCAACTCTCATCGGCGTCCTGCCGTGTGTCACACTGTTCCGCACTATAAATGACTAAGAAATCATTACCATAGAAGAATACCTTAACGGTATTTGTCTCAGTAAGCCTCTCTGTATGCGTTTGTTATAACGTTGTATCCGTTTGTCATTATAAAATACCATTGAGTACTGAAGCTAAACAAGACCGAATGCGCACGCCCTGTATTTGAGTGTATCATTTGTCGTTTCTTGTGATGAACGTCGACAGCGAATGAAAGTTCAGAAGTTCAAGAAAGCTGTGTACGTTAGTTCCACAATGTCTACGAAAAATTCTTCCCACCACAGCGTTGGATGCAGACTTCGCCTCCTCGCACAAAATGTCCTGAGGTAGGGAATAAATTAAGTCTTTAACGTCTACCAAAAACGCACAAGCACTTTGAGGGCACTCATCCCCTAGAAAATCTAAAACGCCCTGGGGATTTTTTACGAGGAACGTATCTTAATTGGTCAAGGCATTTGCAGATGTCATCCGACAAGTTTCTGCCTAGAGTCATACTCCGAAACAGACATAACTTCTTGTGGGTTTTTGGCCGTGAAGGAGGCAGAGAGGCTGGCACTTTTGCACGTCCTTCCGGACAGGGCCAACCTAATGAGCCCCCCGCTTGGTTCATACAGCCTCTCACCTTCTCGTTTTGCTTTTGCCGGAGTCACTTTCCGCAGTTCTCTGAAGCTCCCTGATAGAGCCGCTGCCACCTTTTCTTCATACAGTGGTTCGTGAACCAGGGCGAATCCTCCTTCCTCGTCAGGCTGGAGCAAATTGATGTCCGCTTTTTTAGGAGCAGACACGACATGCCGAATTCCTGAAGTTTCTTCTTTCGCGGGTTCCTTGGGCAGACGCTTGACTCCTTGTTGGATGCAGCTCTCCGTTTCATCAGCCCCAGTTCTCCCAAAGGCTTGTCCGGCAAGACTGACCAACTCAGTTTTATCAAGCCTTGGGTGGACGCAGCTCTTAGGCCCGAGTTCCAGAAGGCCATCTTTGGGAATCCTCTTATTTCCAAGGAGGAAAACGTTCTACCCCGAAGCGAGTGCTTTCGGTTTTTCTCCTTGGTAGCCTTATCCCCGCGGAACGGCTATGGAACTCGGCTGTTTGCGAGGAATTGCACAGATCGTACAGAAACACTTTCTTGGCTTTGTCCAATTGTCTCACGCATGCGCAATGACGGGACAAGGAAGACTTCGCTCGCTTTAGCAGCAATCGCTTTCAACGCGAAATCCTTGAATCAAAGAGGTTACCGCAGTCATTGATGTGTGTAGTAGTAGCCTTCGCGTACACTGGTGCGCTGCTTGCGTTGATTGCGCTTCGCACTCAGCTCGGAGGCCACGCAGAAAGGAACGCGTAGTTCAGACCTGCTCCGCCAGGTGCCGCAACGGTGCCGACAGATCGCAATCTTTCAATGAACTTCGTCCGGTACATTTCATCCTCATTTACCAGCGCACTGTTGGTACATGGCCACGTGGTGCGCCCCATTCCGATCGAAGTATTCGCCTCGCTCGAAGCCGTTAGTATCACCGCCAAGAGTGTTGCCGAAAACTTCGTGTACTTCACTGGAATACCCCTCTCGTAGTTTGTGGAGTGCAACACACGGAGACAATGTCTAGAATGTGAAGCAGTACACGTCGGGGGCCCGTAGTCGGGCTGTCGTTTTCCGGAACCAACGAGCACGCGTGAACTTTCTTTGGTTATAGCCAGCGAGTCGGTGGCGATGTACTTCGTATCCATCTCCAGCAAGAAGCGGTCCAAAAGCGCGTCCTGAGCCGCACACTTGGCGTTGGGGACGTGACAGAGAATCCAGGGACCGATCACCGTCTCGAAGATAAAGACAAGTATAAATCGCGCAAACGCGCTCCAGACGCACCTTTATGTCCCACATTACAGTGATACTCGTGCGAATTGAGGAGATAGCGTCCGGAACGGACATTTCGGTGATATTCAAGATCAAAAGAGGACTGTGTTGTGTTTTGGGTTTCGGTTTCGGATTGACATTAGAGGATGCCAGGGGGCGCCGCTCTGGCACCTAGGATTTCAAGGCGACTGTAAAATAAAGCAGTGTAAGTTGGGTAGCCGTGGAGTGCGGTTGTGTGCTTTTCTTTCGGCGCTACGCGCCAACCCGCGTGTTCGGGCTGGTCGGTGCCCCCGCAGGCCGCGTACGTCTCCGCCGGCCGTCTTCTTCTTCTTCTTCTGCTTCGTCGGGACCAGCCAGCCCCCAACACAGCAAACTGCCACCGTCCTAGCAGTACAGTTAGTCCGCTTGGACGCTGGATATAGCGCTGAGCAGAGCGTGTCCAAATCTACCACAGTTATCAGAAATAACAGAAAAGTACGTAGAAAAAAAGTTCGACTTCTGAGTAGGATTAGGATTAGAATTAGGATGTTGTAGGTAGCCGGCGGATCTACCCTTCCGAAATTTGCAGGTAATTACCCCATCCTATTCTTTGCTAACTGTAACTAATGTCCTTTTGTTCGTTTGTTTTTTTATCTAAGCAAGGGCAGGATTTGAAATGGTCGCGCGTAGCTCGACGTAAGCCGAACTGTTGAACCAGACAGAAATATCATCTATTTTGCAGCGAAATTTGTTATGAGATCATATACTAGACTGAAGACATTATACAAAAAATCCAAAAAGTGAGAAATCAAAAACAAAAAAACAAGAAAATAATTACTATTATATTAACGATAAGTTGATTTTAGGAGCCGACCTGGCAGCTGAGTTTGACAAACACAATTAATTTGGGATGTACGTCTCATATTTATTCACATATTAGAAACTACGTCTCAACGTTTTTCGTTTTTAGATGCGGAAGCATCTTATACTCGCGCCTTGTAGTGCGCCGTCCGCGCCGTCCGCACCGCTTCTCGAACATTCGACAGCTGACGCGCGCGCATGTGCCGTCGCGCCGTCGCCCACCATCTGTGCCGCGCGCGCTTCTCCTTCGAGAACATTCGACAGCTGACAGCGCATGCGCCGTCGCGCCGTCGCCATCTGTGCCGCGCGCGCGCTTCTTCGAGAACATTCGACAGCTGACAGCGCATGCGCCGTCGCGCTGTATATATACTCAAGGTCGGCGCTCGTTCGCTCAGTTGCCGCTCGTCCGTTGGTTTGTACGGTGCGTCGACGTCCGAAGTCGCCGTGAAATGAATGCCAACGAATCCACAAACAGAATGATCGACGTCCCTTCGACCAGCGCCGCCCTTTCGCATACGTGTGTACGTGTTCACTCGTTTAACACCCCCTCCTACAACCACGTTAACCAATTTAGCCATCGACCCAAGTAAGTCGCAATTTAACACCCCATTTCACAACCACGTTAACCAATTTAGCCATCGACTCAAGTAAGTCGCACTTTAACACCCCGGTAACCAATTATATGCTCCGCATCCTCCTCAGTGTTCCCCCGAGGGAAGCTGCGGGCAATTTTTTTCGAGAATTCGTAAAAGTGGGCATTATGTTGAAGTACGTTTAGTGGCTCGAATGAAATTGCACACCGTATTAAATACATCTCTGTGGGAATGTCCCAAAACGGAGCCACAAAAATTTAGCAGAGTTTATCTGGTTAAACTTAAACCTAGCTTCGCAAACAAAATAGCTAGTAGTCTTTTCCTAATTACCACCTAGTTACGACATGATAGAAAATAATGTTCAATAGATACCGATTCTTCGCTGAACAAACGAAGGCAGGAAAGCCATCTCGCACTTGGAGTGATTTTGTCGTCTTCTCTTCCTCGTATTCTTGTGGCACGTATTAGTGCGTCACGCCACCGTCAAATAACGGATAATCGAGCGCCATTGAAACAAGAGCTGTGTACATTGTCGCATTATAACTACATAAAAAAGGACGTCAGCCATTGTCACTCGATCAAAACTGCTTGACAGCGAAGCTAGAACATTGGTGAGTTTCGCTTCGGTACAAAAAGCATCATCGTCACCGCCATTTCATTTCACTAAAAGAAAAGCACAATTATCATCATCATCTCGAGAATCGGCACTCTAATTTTCACACTGAGCATCCATTTCCATCGGCCATTTTCATACTGAGCATCCCGGCCGCCGAAAGTGCTCCGAATCCGGTTCGGCGGCGGCGAGATCCGCCGAAAGAGCCTCTCCGCGCCGATCGCTCTCGGACCAATTTTTGCGGCGTCTGCCGCCGAATCGGTCACCGCGGACCAATAGGAGCGCTAGTCAAGGAATTTTGAAAAATGGCGGCCAAGCCCTACTCACTTATTATGCTGCAGTGTACGAAACTGAATGTTGAAACCAAGGGGAGTTTAACCTACTCTGTGCCTACTTCGCCTCCGTATTTCGTGAAAGAGGTGACCGAGCTTGCTGTTGGCGTGACCGAGCTTGTTGCGGTCTTGCAGAGCAGAACGAACCCACCAGCGCCACTGGCGTCAGTGGTTTTTCTACTCTTCGTGAATTACAAGACAGCCACTTGCCGGCAAAGTAAGCAGTACTGTGTTTTCTTGCTTCTTGCGTACGAGAATCGTCGAAGTATACACCACCGGATAGCGTAGTAGCGTTTGCAAGCCGCGACAACAACCGGGTGACAGCGCACCCATCCCGCGTTCGGCCCGTAGTAGATGGCATATTCGGCGGCGCGGGGCGCGTCCAGTGCGAACGACGCCGTGTTTCGGCGGCAGGGGAATTTCGGTCGCTGTAGAAAGCGGATGTTTCAGTGTGAATTAGGTCACGCGACCTGCGCCACGGACGACAGTGCCATGGCGAAGACACAACTACTGCAAAAAATAATAATAAACAAACAAAAGGAAAGAAAGCACACGGACGCAGGGACGCAGTCCAAGTACCACCTTTTCGCGTCTTTCCATCCCATATTCATCATATACAAGTACCGCCATCCAGCGTGCATTTCAAGGACTAAACGAGAGGTGGTTTCTACGACGACGACGACGACGACGACACGGAACATACGAACCGACGGCGTAAGGAGTTTCGCCTCTAAAAAAAAAAAAAAAAACCTTGGTCGGTGATTCGTGGATACACAAAATTAAAAGATAATTGAACATGCTGAAACTTACCGTGCAATCCTTAGGCAGACGCTGTAGACTCTAAACGGCTGCACTTTGTGAAAGAAAAAAAAAGCGCGCTTAGGAACGAATCCGTGGTGGAAGCCGTCGCTACTCCAGAGAGGAGAAAATACACCGTCGCGACAACGGCCGGCCGCGGCTACCCACGGCTTGCGCAATACTACCGCGCGCCCGGCAGTGTTCTTGCGCGCCATGGCTGTAGAGCAGCGCCGCCGCACAACTTCCGAACAAGTATGTAGTGCGTTTAGAATTTTAATGCTGCCACAACGAAATCGCTGTGGTACGGACTTTTGGAAATTGTAGAATATCACCACCGTGACCAAGCGCCAATCCTGTGAACGGCACTATTTATTAGGCCCCATCACAAAACTCTGGTTGGAGACGGGTTGGGTGCCGGCCACGGCACCTCTGCGGCTGCTGTTTTGTCGGCCGGACATGTAAATGGTATTCTCTAACAGTGTACGGGCGGCACAGCTCTTCAAACCGGCAGTCTAGGCGGTGAATCTCCGCGGCCGACGTGGATAGTATTGCCCCAAGCAACCACTGATTCCTCAGACGTGGAACCCTTCGTCTGCGTTCTTTTCTGTTATTCCCGATGGCTGCCGTAGACTTGGACAGGTTGTGCTCGACGCTATCCAGCGTCCAAGCGGGCAAACTGTATTGCCTGGACGGTGACATTTCTCTTCCCATCCCGAAGATCACCGGAATGTCCGTTCCCGAAGCCATCGCCACAATCCGCTCGATCATCGCTCTCATGTCGGACGTGAAGGAGCGTCTGGAGTGCATTTGCGCGATTTATACCTGTCTTATGTCCAACAGGGCGATCGGTCCCTGGATTCTCTATCACGCCCCCGACGTCCAGGAGGCACTTTTGGACCGCTTCTTGCTGACGATGGATGCGAAGCACGTCCTCACCGACTCGCTGGCCATAACCGAAGAACGAATTCACGCGTGCTCGTTGGTTCCGGAGGGCGAAAGCCCGACTACGGGCCACGACGTGTACTGCTTCACATTCTGGACTTCGTCTCCGTGCGTCGCGCTCTACAAGCCACGAGAGGGGTATTCCGGCGAAGTGCATAACGTTCTCGGCAACACTCTCGGCGGTGATCCTAAGGACTTCGAGCGAGGCGAATACATCGACCAGGATGTGGCGCACAACGTGGCCATGAGCTTGGCTCCGTCGAGCCGAGCTTCGTAGGACGTCGGAGAAGGATGATCTTTACTTGGTTTCCCGCAGACACCTTTTGTGCCGGCCGACACCGACTTACTGCACGGTAAGAAAAAAAAAGCCGCGTATCTGCGCGTTTTGTTGCAAATGTAATCGGAAAAACGATAGTCTTCTGTGTGGAGGCGCAGTTTGAGATATGGACACGTAGGAGTAAGGCCGACAAACAGGAGATCGTACAGAACCTGGAGCTTTTGGCAATTGGCTGAACCGTGTAGTCCACAGGGTGCGTTTTCGTGCAGAGCGTCACCGTAAGAAACACGTAGTTCGTGTAAGGTGTAGAATTACTTAGGTTTTTTAGAATTAGGTATTTCTGTATTCCCAAGTCAAGAAACACACCACCTAATACTTGCGTATTGAGATTACTTGCGTAATATTTGTTTTTTTTTTCGTCGTCAATGTTCACAAGTATGAACACTGCCACCAGATAAAGATGACTGGGTCATACGGAAGTGCTAAAACTGGGGATGAATTGAGTGGTAGACAGACGCAGACCGAAATTTTGCATTCAAGTATCCTAACAAAGACTGTCGTCTTTAAAAAAAAATCGTACCGTCTCTTGAGCACTTGCCTAAAATGGCGGAAACGGCGTGAACCATTCTCTTTTCGCTCCGTTGCATTGGTCTCTCCTGAAACCTTTCAACACCATACCTAGTGTCCAATGTCTCAGGTTTGACAGGAATCGAAAGCTTTCTGTCCCAAAGGTGGCCTTGTAGTGGGACCACATTTTGACCAACTGACGATGTCATGTGGTGAGGTCATCCCGTGACGTCACAAGTTCTGGCCATCGGTGATGTCATCGCCTTACGATCATTTCCACATCATTCGTGTCAATGCCGTTAACAGTCAGCTCTCGCATTTGACGAGGCATGTAATACTTTCTCCTTAACAAAAACATTGGTGAGATCTGGAAAACGTGTGATCTATTCGTCCAGGTTGTGGGGATGCTGACACCCCCTGTAATGTGGTTGGCGCCGCGTGGCGCACGTGTCTCGCCCCAAAACCGCATTTCGGGTTACAACAACCGGGCGATAGATGGCGCTGTGTTCGCGTTGAGCACCACTATCATCATCATCATCATCATAGGGTATCGGTCGGCAGTGACTCCTGTCTAGGGTGGCTAGAATTCTAGCCACCCTACCCTGGCGGAAGCAAGCCTTGGTGGCGGGCGAGAGTTGAGTCTCTTTTGCGCGTGCCGGTTGCCGCGAAAGGTTGTCTCTACCGTGGTTCCCCGGTGCTCGGCACCGCGGGCTGCGCGCCGGGGGACCCTTGTGGTAAGTCGAGCGTTGGCGACGCCGCCTTGGGTGTGTTATTGTGTTTGGCACGGAGTGTATGGTAATATTGTGTGCGGATGTTCTAGCGTGTTAATTACGATTGATATATAGATTCGGCGGACGATATCGTTGTTCGAAAAGTAGCTAAATAAATGTGTGTTTGTTGTTTGATTTGTACCGACCATGCCTGCTAGACCTTTCACTCCAAGAGCGTGGTGTGGCGTAGCACTCGCCAATTCGAGACCACACAAGGTGTAGGTGATGACAAGCGTGTTCGCAACAAAAATCTCTTTTGTCGATAAGCAAGTCATTTTGAAGTTTGTGGGAGCCCCATTTCATGTGCAATATTTTTAACGCAGTAAGAGAAATTCGGAAGCAGATTTGTGCGTCTGAAATGTGCGCATCTCTCAGCTAACGTTCTAAATCGTGAATTATTGCATTCGCGTCACTCAAGTAAACAGGCTGTGTTGCGATGAAAATGCAGCAGTTGCTACCCTTAAAAGGTTGCTTGCTAACTACACAGCGATATATATATATATATATATATATATATATATATATATATATAGATATTTGATTTCTCCGAAGAACACCACAGTTACCGCAATGAACACCACAACAAGAAATATTGTGTTACCCTTTAGCGATGTTTGCTGACTGGCCGCTCCAACGACTCTCCGACGAGATAATATTGACCCTTCAAAAACGCCCCCGTTACTACTTAAAGGGACTAATACAAAGGGCTCGTCAAATGATTCATTTTTCTTAGCGTGTACGTCTTCAAATGGAATGGCGGTACCTTCGGTGTTTTGAATAAGGCGCTATGTGTTGTTTTTCCTTGTGTTGAACACAGATAGCACGTGAAAAAATATTATTTGACGAGAATGACTAGGGCAAAAACAAAAACGGAGCATACGAGAAAAGCACACAAAGGACATTTTTCTTGCGCCAAGCGATTCTCGTGCATACGCACCAACTAGGCCCTCAAAGTTTACGATTTATTTTCTTCGTTTCACGCGACTGGCAACATTGCTAATTTTAGAATTCCTTCCTTGCTTTGTTATGCTTTCCAGCCCGAAGACTGTCTCTTGAGAAACCAATGGGAAACTGCATCGACCAGAGCTACGATTCCCTCCTCTCGGGCCGGAAAACGTTGTTAGTAGCTTAAGGGCTGTGCTGAATCATCGCCTTCTGCGTGCCTTACTTAGCACTTTGACTCAACTGCTTAAAAAAATATTTGTGGTACTTTTAAACTAACCAGCAAACCTTACGATGACTTTTTTTTGTTTTACCACGTGTACAATATGTTTTGACTGCCTGTAACCTTCAGAAGAACCTGAAAGCTATACATTGTGTGCTCTTTTGCTTCATAAGCGTGTTACGTGACTTGCGATACGCGACCGAAATTTCAGAACGTGTGCTCTCCACTTAGATTGTGGCCCGTTGCGTCCACCATTAGACGGATCGCCAGCACAAACTGTCACCAGTATTACTTTGAAGCGGCTCAAATGTTTTTAAAAATGAGCCGAATAAAACGAATTTTATCGACACGGTAATGCGTTGTGGGGTTCCTTCTCTTTGTGCACCGTAAAGCAGCACGGTTAGGTTTTCGAGTGCTGCGTTTTTCTTGTCATTAAATCGCTTACGGCCGGCCACAGCATGGCTCCCGTAAGATTCAATACACCGGGAATGTTCCTTATTCTTGAGCTGTTTTCCCACACTGCTGAACATAATGAAGCTTGTGCTCACTACAGCTGCCCACACTGCATGTCTCATTACGCTGCTTCAGGCTTACACTCTCGATCTGTTGGTTTGTTAGACTAAATTACATGATGAGTATTTTAGTAGGCGTTTCTAAGGCTGTGATTAGCCTGCTCATTTGCCCGTGTTGCATTTTCCTCACTAGACAACACTTCGGAGTGAGAGAGAAGAAGAGAGAGAATTTATTTACAGAAAGGTAGAGAGGTCGGCCTGAGCAGTGTCTTTAGCCGTTTGGCCATAGTAAAGATGTGTATGAATATAACAAGCAAAGTTCGCTGGATGAGGCCAATATTCTATCGTACACATGTGTGCGTGTGTGTGTGTGTGTGTGTGTATGTATGTGTATGTGTGTGTGTATGTGTATGTGTATCTGTATGTGTGTGTGTGTGTGTGTGTGTGTTTCTTTAGATGTTATCGGAACGTGTGAAAGTTTAATATAAATGTTATTCTCTGGCGCGAGTATATCTTAGCACACGATTGGACAGCCTGTAGTATGCTTTAAACCAGACCTTCGAACTGTGTCTGGCCTTTTCCATTAAAACGAGCATCTGCCTACTGAAAATTATCGTAGTGATCGACTCCGGCAAAGATCTGTTCCAGCGGGTACAAGCATAACCATCGCTGAAGCATTAATTCCGCCGCAGAATGAACTTAAAAACACTTGCGGCAGAGATTCCTGCCCAAAATCTCACAGAGTGCCAAAGCCTTGAGAGACACCGCGACACGTTTTCCTGCATGCAGACATTATTCATTGTATAGAAGCGCCCAGAAATGATATTGTGATAGTATAGCAGCGCTTAGTTTTTAAATCAAGTCAGCGCAAAGCGCCGAAAAAAAAATGAGGTGGGGAAGGGGGTGTTGGACGAAAAACTTCGGGGGGGGGGGGAGGTTGACCCCCTCTCTTGGCTATGCCACTGCAAGCGCTGTAGGCTCATATCGGCGAACACAACGTTGGACGTCGACAATCTGAGAAACGCCGTAGCGGAGGGCTCCGGAAGTTTTGACCACCTGGGGTTCTTTAACGTGCAGCCAGATATGAGCACACGGGCCTACAACATTTCTGCCTCCATCAGAAATGCAGCCGCCGCAGCCGGAACTCAATCCCGTGACCTGCGGGTCAGCAGTCGAGTACTTTAGCCGCTAGACCACCGCGGCGGGGCACTATTTGACTATTGGGCCAAATGGTAAATACGCTGCATGCACGGTGAGCGGTCACTATATATACTCGTGCAGTTCTGCAAATTGTCAAAACTACGGGAACAGCAACGAATTTGTCAGAAGCACATAGGCGACGTGCCAGGCTTGTGATTGTGCTTAATTATCTAGCGTAGTGTGTCTCACATCCACAAATTTAATAAATACATTACGTGAGCACAGTCGTCTGAAAACGGAATGGTGTGCCGAAGACATCGCTATGTGCTGGCGCATATTTTTCAAACACCGAATAATAACTTGATTAGGCAGTGAAAATGCTTACGACCGTGGGTGCGGAACCTATTGCTGTGTCAAATTCAACACTGCTCGCTGCCCTTTCTAGCACACGAATATTTCTCTAAGAAAGAATTGTTATCGCATTAGCCTCATTCATAAGCATGTGTTATATTCACCAATTTATTGACTGATCTCTGTGGTTTGACGTCCCAAAAAACACCATATGATTACGAGAGACGCCGTAGTGGAGGGCTCCGGATATTTCGACCACCTGGGGTTCTTTAACGTGCACCCAAATCTGAGCACACGGGCATACAACATTTCCGCCTCCATCGGAAATGCAGCCGCCGCAGCCGGGATTCGAACCCGCGATCTGCGGGTCAACAGCCGAGTACCTTAGCCACTAGACTATGGCGGCGGGCTTTTTTTAGAATAAGAAGCCGTATATTCACTAGATATAAGATTCATTGGTCTTACTTTTTTCTTCGTCTCTCGAAGAGAGTACATGCGTTGTCTGAGTTCAACCGCAGACCCCAGGCGGTGTCGTACAACGATAAATGGAACGCTTGTTCTTTTTTTTTTGTGCACGCACGCGATGCAACGTATGCAATGAATAGCATATGTTGCATTGCATATATGCATCCCATATGTTGCACCGCAATGCAACATTTAAGAAGAACAGTGAAAGGTAACGGTCAAGACAGCTTTTTTCCCGATCGAATTAGTACTCGATTCTGCTCAACTGCCCCGGCTTCCAGTAATGTCAACAGTGAGAAGAATTCCAACAGTTGGAAATACAGTATGCAAGGGAAATAAACTTTCGTTGTTGTAATCGGACTACGTGCTATAGTTATCATCTCACAGCGCGCTAATATAGTTGTCTGCGCTCAGGAACAGTGCGCGATTACACGTAAAACACAGCGGTGTCCTCCACGTGGAGTAGGTCGACTATTATACGAAGTACTCACGTGACGTCATCCGCAAGGGGCGCTAGAGCGGCAGTCGCCATAGTCCTGGTCTCGCGCGCGAGCATCGTTGTTGTACCACAATCAAAGTCCTCGAGAGCACGTGCTTTAAGTTGATATTTTTCCAAGAAAACGGGTTGGTTGGGTGTAGCGCCGCCAAATGTCACGCTGTCATTTGCCAGATCACTGACGGGCCGGCGCACTCACAGCGCCAGCTGGCGGTTAGAGCACAGTAAGTACCCTTCTACAGGTCGGCATTGCGCCGCATAGCGACGAAGCCACCTGTTAAAATCACGCGATGCCATGCTCATATTTACAAGTAAAGAACGGCTAATCACCCAGCAGATAGGAAAAACGGGCTAAGAGTGAAAAAAAAAGGAAGAAGGGCCTAACACACAACAGAACGCATAAGTCCCTGCCGGGTGAGTTCGGATACAATGATGCTGGGGCTAAGTGTTTTTGATTACAGCCCGCACCGGTCCTTCCTCAGTTGAAAACTGGGTAATGGCTTCTTAAGGACTTTAATAAAGTTTAGTACCCACCTATGCACCGGTAAGCTTTCTGCGCTGTGGCACGAAAACGCTCCTCAACGGATTTCAGCACACAGGCGCTCGGGCCTGCCACGCAGAAACAGCCTGGTATTACGCGTGCTTGCAACAGCGTGCAAATCTCACAATATTCGCTCAGCTAACGCCGGGACTACAAATTTGCGCAGATGCGAACTATTGCGTAGGGCATGCCATGGGGCGTCTATACTGTTCTATTCGCCAGTGGCGGTTTGTTTTCCCCTGGACATTTACGTCACTTCCGTGCATACGTTTTCCTAGACATTGAGATACGTGATCTCCTGAGTTTTCCTTGCTCAGTGCGTTTTACAACTGAAAAGACTGCTCAAATGAAGCGGTTCTTCAAATAATGAAAGGCTTCTCAAAAACTTTTAGCCGCTTGCGTTGCCCAGAATGCACGAACTGCTAATAGCTTAATTGATAATAGAATGGAGTGGGCATTGACTACATATAAAAAGTAGATACGTAAAACACCAAGTATGAATCGTTGCCGATTTCTAAACGCCTCGTGCACGTTACATCACGGGCCACATGTCCGCACCACTGCTTATTTTCATTATTTTATCACAATGACACCCATTCCTGCTAGATCTATTATTAAGAACGCGAGTAGCACCTGACTCAGCACGTATGCGTGTAAGTACTTGTGGCAGGGTAGTGAGTGGCAATGCGTCGGCTGCGTTCAGGAAAAGCAGTGTACGTTGCTCTGAAGAAGACCTGTCTTCGTGCGCGTCGGCCATCAGGACGCTTTCCAACCTCACTCTCGACATTCGGCAAGCTGAAGGTGGACGAAAGCCGCATCATTTCACCCTTCTCGGCCACATCAACGCCGTGCCAAAATAGTTACGACCGAAGTTTCCGTCCCCGAAGCAAGGAGGAAGGGTTCATCTCTGCTATAGGCCGACGCCAAACTCGACACGAAGCTTCCGTAGGAACCGTTAACATTACGGAGAGCAATGACGTACGTGGATGCACTGTGCTTGCACCTTTCGAGGGTGCCGCAACACGACCTGGGACGCCTGGACGAGCAGGATCTCCCTAGCCTTCCAAGGCTCGGCGATAAAACTGTACCACAGGCCGTCATCTGTGTTCGTGTCCTTATACAATCCATGACAGATATGTACGCGTCTGCACTTCGCAGCCCACTTGTACAGCATTCTGGCCCATATGGGCGTCATACGGCCCTGGGCGCTCTATTTAGTGGGCCAGATAAAGGACCGCAGCGACGTCATCGGCGACATCTTGAAGAAAATGCGGCGCAACAATGTCTTCGGCGCGTTCACAAAGGCGACGGAAAACGTCTATTGCAGTTGCCTGCTCGTCGCCGATGACGGGGCAGGCTAAGACTACAAGCCTCACTTGTTGGCCACCTGGCGGACAAAGCCTTTCATAGCGGTTCACGAATCGCCCGAGGGACAGACAATCACCGTCGCTCGCAAGCGCCCTCCGACAGGTATTCGGCCCACATCTGGAATGCTTCCGTTGCGGCGTTTACCAAGACCTGATGTCGGCGCATGCTGTGGTCGCCCGGTTCTTCCCATGATGCCGTTGCCAGCTCCCGTGCATGTTGTCCGTGGAGAACGAGGAAACGATTGTCTTCATTTTGGCCTGCAATCTTATTCCGTAAGTCAACTTTCTAAGTTGTTTAGCTTTCCTTTCTAAATCCAGCGCAGTTGCTCTGCCATCGGTAAATTTTAGCCCACGATCCTTGCAACCGACACTGAAATGAACAAGTATCCGTCCTGTAGTCTATAGGAACCGCGTATATACAGCTACATAATTTAAGCACCTGACCCATTTAAGCACATGACCAAAAAAGAAACTGACAGGTGCCCGCCGTGTCTTGCGGGGGAACTACGTAACATGACTGTTAATTTTTATTTAAGCAGTTATCCATGTGCCAGTGGTTAAGCAATCCTGACTTGAAGCATTGTTTGGCATGGAGAATTTTCTGATGCGGTTTCATTTTGATGACGTATTCACTCGTATGTAGATGAACACAAACTCTTAAAAGAAAACTCATCTAACTGTCCTTTGTTGAAAAAAGCTCTGGTGACGGTGCTTGTACAAATTAATCCTTGAAGCAGAGCCATTAATTGCGGCACCCATAGCGATGCTTGCAAACCCAATACGTCTTGCTCGGTGCCCCCAGTGTTAACAGTGCTAACTAGTAAATATCGGTGGCTTGTGCCAATTCATTTTAATCACAATGAAGAAATGTTTCATTCGTTCTCTTCTTTGCAGCACCAAGACACTGTTCTTCGTCGAACTAGCGTTTTTGCTAAAACCGCTCCACCAAGTAAACCACCAGACCATCGATCGTCGAAGCCAAGAAAGCTCCTGATGAGTACCACGCCTGTTCGAAATACTGCGAAAGAAGTGAAAGACGTATTCGAAATGTGTGTGTTGAACAGTCATTTATTCGACGTCTCATTTTTAATCTAAAGTTTTTTTACGTTACTTTTAGCCCGATACGTCTCAAATATCCTGCAGCCCGCTTCTTCGAGACTCCCCTTTAAGGGTTAGTGCCAGCCAGGCGGAGGACATGACCCTAAGCTCACTCTTCACAATGTGTAGTCACCTGCGTCACGAGACATCCTTTTCACTCCTTAGCTCTGAGACGATGCCTCGACGGAGAGGCCGAAAGCCGTCCACGTATATTTCATCATCACCCGACGCAAGCGGCCACAATATGACCGGTGCTCTTGGTATCCAATGAAAGACAACAGATTACGGCATCGCTTAGCCGATTACAAGAACGTAGATGCTCTGACGCTTTAATAAAGTTCTTTGTATGCATGTATGCGCTGGTGTTTTGTGGTACGTTTGCAACCGTGCTTTTTCGGGCCATTTATTTGATTGATATGCGGGTTTTTAACGTCCCAAAACCACCATATGATTATGAGACGCCGTAGTGGAGGTGTTTCGGAAATTTCGACCACCTGGGGTTCTTTAACGTGCAGCCAAATCTGAGCACACGGGCCTACAACATTTCCGCCTCCATCGGAAATGCAGCCACTACAGCCGAGATTCGATCCCGCGACCTGCGAGTCAGCAGCCGAGTACCTTAGCCACTATACCACCATGGCGGGGCACTTCTTCGGGCAAAATTCCTTCACACATTATTATTGCTAGGGTGGCACATTTCCAGACTTCAGTATACGTGCTTGACGCCCCCGGGTATGCGCATAGTTCAATAGCTTGTGCAATGCATTGCAACAGCCCAGCTCGGGCAATAATTCGCGCGGTGTCCCATACAGGGATGTCACCTCATCAGTGGCGTTGCATATATTCTTGCAGACCAGCCAAAACCTCGCATGCCCGAAACGGTGAGTCTTCCAAAAAGTAGGACGCGACAAATAATTTTTGCTGGTGAAAATGCACTAATATTTAGATTTAACGTCCCAAAACCGCGACATGATAATGCTCCGGGGTGCTATGCAGGATCGGCCGAGTTTCGCAAAACTAGGGATTTTTGAGCTCTGGCGACAACCCCTTTTGAACGGGCCAACAGTAGGCAAAAGTCAAATCCACCCATCAGCGCGCTGCGTTTGATTGGTTACGATGGAAATAGTCATCGGGTCAAGGACGCTCGACGAAGTTCGGCGGTGTTTTCAAACCAGATGCATCTTCTTTTGCTTGTTCGTCGTTGCACTGAGTGGAGAAGTGCACCCATGCAATAAAAGTGCCAGAAACTTTTCGTGATGATATTTTTGAAGTAAGTGGCGTTTATATTCACTTTTAAGCTTTTAATGTGCTAAGTATGTGTTAGCATAATCAGCACGGTGGCCTCCGAGATTAGCGCCGGCCGAGCGTCTTACAACATCACGACTGCAGCTAAACCCGAGGCCACGTGTTAATTATCACGGTCAGCCCGTACATTCAAGCGTGCTGCTCGGCTGGTGCGTGTATTCTTTGTCCGCTAGCACCCGAGCACGTGCGGTCGGCTAATTAGGTATTTAGCTGGACGTTATACTTGGCTAGTTAGGCCAGTGCATGTTATGACCAAGCTAATTACGCCAAGTCATGGTAATGCCGAGGCAAGAGCCTTACCTTGACTCGGTCATGGTAAGATATTCAACAGTTGGCTACGATAAAAGTTTGTCCCTAGATTACTAAACGGGAGCCTGCTTACCCGAAAGGGCGAAGCAGACAGCGTGATATGAACATGTCTTAATGTTATTTATTTACCCATACTGCAGTCTCAGTTTTTTGAGACATAACAGCTGTAAATACAGATGTTCAGCAACTCGAAGAAACACAACTTGACAAAATGCACGTTTATGCAATTTTGTTTTTCAAATTCCTCAGCACCGAGTCAGGGTACAGACTGACCAGGATTATTTCATAAATCCACTGAAAAAAGAAAAGAAAATAATTCAGAATATATCTAACGGGGAAAATATTTAGAGGATTTTTAAAACGGTAAGTGCACGAGCTGGTTGGCATGTATGCATCATTAATAAATTTCCAATGAGTATATATTTGTTGACATGAAGTAAACGCTCGTGTTGTAACGCCGTTCCGTCCGGTCGTCTTTCTTCTCTTGTTCAGCCGTGCTGTTTTTTTACGAAAAATTTAGGGGAAAAATTAGCCGGGTATGGTGTGCAGAAGGTAGAATGAATGATATGGGTGCTAGAACACTCGATCTGGTGTAGACAATCTTATGCAGAAGGATGACACATTTGCGAGTTCGCCGATGTTCGAGAATGGCCGCACTGATAAAACATGCGCATACAAAGTGAGCGAGAGACACTAGTCAAAGAGAAAAAAATAGAAGTCTTATTACTCTTTTGAACGAATTCTACTTAGCCATGTCATGGCAGTGTTGAGGTGACCAAACAAACGACTATTATGTGAGTATGTATGCGCTCGTGTTTTGTGATACGTTTTCTTTTAAACCGTGCCTCTTCGGGCCAAAGGCCTTGAAATATTATTATTGCTAGAGTGGCGCATTTCTAGAATTCAGTATACGGGCCGTACGCACGTATATGGTCAAAACCGTACGCGCTGTCAGTCTGCATTTTTTTTCTGGAGTTGCCTATAGCGTGCGCCGAGGATACCAGTTTTCGAAGAGCTCGTTGCAGATTGTTTCGACGTGCTGTGCCATTTTAAATATGTAGCGAGAGTTACACCAATACCTTTAAATTCCGTAAGACGTACTATACTTCCATGGTCATAAGATATATATATAAAATTAAGAACCTGTTTCTTATTTAAAAAAATCGTGACTATTCAGTCTTTTTAAGTTCATATATATTTGTCATGTTTGGCAAGAGAGTTAGGGGAAGACAGAAGGTTAGGTGGGCAGATAAGATTAAGAAGTTAGCGGGTATAAATTGGCAGCAGCAAGCACAGGACCGGGTTAACTGGCGGAACATGGGAGAGGCCTTTGTCCTGCAGTGGATGTAATCAGGCTGATGATGATGATGATGATGATGAAGATGATGATGTTATTGTGGTGACCACATTTCAGACCTGAAATGATCGTTTCTTTCTTTAATTGCAGGAGATAAGTACCACAGGGAGAGCTCTGCTGGCGATGACTATATCAACATGACAAGTTTCTGAAAAACTACTCTCTTTTTTCGCAATTTCAGGAGTGATATCATAATCTTGCGCTGAAACTAGATATACCATTTTTAACTTCCCATTAGGTTAAGAAGAGGCAAGGGTTCCAGGGAAAGTAGAAAGTCAGACAGGCAGATGAGATTGAGAAGACACTTGAGGAAGATTCTTGGCCAATATTAGTGCAGTTAAGTTCTTTCTTTTTTTTCTTTTAAAACGGCAACATATATTTTATGTGACTGTTGACTGTATGCATCAGTTGCTCTTCAATCAGTCAACAACACGGTATATGCGCATATGTGTGATTGTCGAAGACGTTTTAAAATCTCATGTTCTACCTAGTTGTGCTATTGTGTTCTACCTAGTTGTGCTACCTAGTTGTGCTACCTAGTTGTGCTACCTAGTTGTGCTAGTTGTGTATATTGTATGTGCTATGGACGTCGTCCGCACGGACGCTTGGACGCCTTGAACAGTCTGGCAGTACGATGAAGTCAGCAACGTAAGTAAAGCCCCCTGTTCTGTTCTGTTCTGTTTTAACTGTTTTGCTGTGGAGAGGTTGAGGTGCCTATTGCCTCGGCTACTCCATATCACAAAGTTCTGCAGCGAAAAATAAAATAATAATACAGAACGGTACCCAAAAATTAACAATACGGAAAAGAAAAAAAACACATAATAGCACACTGAACCAGTTCTAATAACATGCGAATACACAGTTTTCTTCACGCATATCACACAGTCATAAAGTACTTACACGCACACCTTACTAATCTAATGTCAGTATATACATGACCACATTTTACATAATACCCATCTCTGGCTGTCAGTCATAGGCGCTTGTCCAGTCCGGTCTCCGCTAAAAAGTCTGTCAGGAAGATCATTGCCTTTTTCTGGAGATGCATCTCAGGCCATGGTCCAAGTAGTTTCTTTATTGTGAGGGGCCATCTGTCCAAACTTGCTAATTTGTTCTTTAATTTTTCTCTTTCATTCGCGTATTTAACGCACTCCAAAAAATATGGCGAACATTTCTTCTGCATGACCACAATGGCATTCCGGTGAGTTGGATCGATGTATCTTGTGCAAGAAGCTGTTTGTGTATGCTACTTCCAATCTAAGTTGGTGGATCAATGTCTCTAGGTGTCATGGGAGGTCTGTCGCTATGAAAAATTTTCTGTGTTGATCAACTTCATAAAGTACCGTTTCCTTTGATTTAGGGTTCTCAAACCACTTCTCCATCGAACAATGGTTAGCTCCTTGCGATATAAAATGTCGAATATCCGCCCCAGACATAGGGATTGTGCAATCCCGTCCTTCAATGCTTTCTTCGTGAGACTATCAGCATCTTCATTTCCCTTTATTCCAATGTGGTTGGGTATCCATTGGAATACGATGTTGTGACCCTGCGATGAGGCATATTCCACAGTTTCTGCGATACATTGTGCTATTTCACAATTTTTATAAGGAGATCTCACATTTCTGATTAGCTGAAGAGCAAGTTTGCTATCAGTGCATATCACCCATTTTCGTGGCTCGGAATTCTCGCAGATAAGCTTAACTGCTTCAAAGATAGCCACCAATTCTGCTGTCGTCGATGAAGATTTGTGCGATAATTTGTACATATTCTTTTTCTGAATTTCGGGTGTAAAGACCGCACAGGCTGATGCTTGTTCACTGCATGATCCGTCTGTATATATCTTCGTTTTTTCATTATGCATTACATGAAGCTGATGAAGTACCAACTGTGCCGCTACTAGAGGTGCCATGTCTACTTTCTTCTCTATGCCGTCTATTTCACGGATAACGTTGAGAAGTGGCAGCGTCCTAGGTGGTTTTGAAGGTTTCCATATTTTAAATTCTGCTACTACTGCTTGAAATGATGATATAGTATCCTGTAGACTCGTTGCCGTCCTTTGTGTTAGTGCACCAGATAAAAAATGACTTTCATGTTGCGTGAAAATTCTAAATAAATTTCGAGATGTTTCTTTAGTTTGGAGTACTGCCAAAGGTGGCTCTCGAGCCTCCGCATGCACTAAAGCACTGGAAGTTGACCGTGGTAAACCCAGACATACCCTGAAGCTCCTTGCCAATAACAAGTGAAGTCTCCTTTCGGTGGAGGCTGGTAGTCCGTGCAGCAGAGGCAGTGAGTAAGTTACGATGGGGCGTATCCAGGCAACATGTAGGGCTAATAACGACTCTGTAGTACCACCTTATTTGGCCCCGCAGAGATGCCGGAGGATTCGAATGGCCTGATTCACTTTTTGTTCCAGGGACTGGACATCAGGCGACCATGTTAGTCTCCGGTCTAAAATTATTCCCAAGAATTTATGAGTTCCCTATTTCGAGCCTTGAGGTGCATCTGCCAAGCAGCGTAATAGTGTGGCCGCCTGCCGTGCGTATCTGTACCCTACTCCATTTCGTCACAACCGTTTTCAGTTTCTTTGCCAATTTGTGACTCATTACCGAATAATCAGCGCCGGTGTCAATTAAATCATTCAGCTCGTATGCGTCTATTTTTAGCCGCAAATCTGAAGTAATCTTCGCTTATTCTCTGTAAACATAGCATCGTCACCTTGAAACCGTGATGGAGGACCTTCGCAACTGTAGTTATCGATGGCCTCACTTCCACAGGTCGCTTGCTTCAGTTTTCCGGGTGTAGGCTTGTAGAACGGTGCCCAGACCGTGCGGAAGAAGCACGTGGGCTGGGTGATCTGTAACGCCTGGGCGACGGCGATCTTGGCTGATGTTAGCGTGGAGTGAGTGGGCTCTGGCGCGCGGACATGTACTCTTTGATCTCCGTTGGCCGTTCACCGTTTCGAAGGCATGATGCGTACAACGGAGAGCCCCTTAATCTTGCCTGTCGGTAAGGGCAGAACCTATACAGGTGACCTGCTTCCCCACAATGAAAACACAAAGGCCTGCGCTCATGGTCACGCCAGAGGTCACTTTTCCGGGGCCTTTGATTCACGTAGCGAGTTGCACTACGGGCTCGTGGCAGGTATAGGTGACCTTCTATGGCAGTGGGCGAGGTGCGCTGCGTACCGTATGTGGACAAGGAGCGGCCAGCGTAACTGCAGCATTGCTGTGCGCCGCGGGTTGTCTTGGGTATTTCAGAGTACGTTGGGATGTGTTGGATCGGCTGTGGATCACGCTTGGGATCTCGTATGATCTGCCTCAGTTCATCTCATACTACGTCGACGACAGACAGTGTTACTGTAGTGTGAGGTGCTTGCAACTGCTGAGCTCTTTCCTGATCACCGATCTGATGAGTTCTCGCAGGGCGTCCATGTAACTTCGCTGGCCTCCAGAGAAGACATTGGCAGGTGAGTAGTTTATGTCCCGATTGTACTGTCGAGCCCTGCTGTTCTAGCGTTTTCTCGATGGCTGTCGCTTCCATATGAAACTCCGCGACTGTTCGTGGTTGGTTGCGGACGAGAACAGTGAATAGCTCTTGCCTCACCCTACGCATGAGGTGGCGCAGCTTCTTATCTTCAGTCATATGGGAATCTGCGCGCTTGAACAGGCGGATCATGTCCTCGATGTACAATGCGACACTTTCGTTGGTGAGTTGGTTTCGGGTTTCGAGCGCAGCCAGCACCCGGTTTTCTTTGCGATCCGTGCTTGGATAAGTAGCCAGAGCTTGTCGCCGAAATTTATACCAGGTAGTGAAGAATGTTTCAAGGTTCTCATACCACGTCTTTGCAAAGTTCTCCAAAGCAAAGTATACGTGGCGGAGCTTCTCTCTCTCGTCCCAACCTTTCGAACTTGCCACTCTCTCAAAGAGGTTCAGCCAATCTTCTACGTCTTCACACGAGTCGCCATAAAATACTGGTGGCTGGTGAGGCTGCTTGATCACCACGTGTGCCGATGTTACCTGGCTTGTCATGGTGGTGGCGTCCATTTACTGAGTTCCCCTCGGCGTGAAGTGGAGTGGACTGAATTCTGGTGAGTCACCTCAAAGATGTTGACTGGTCCTCTCATGCAAAGGTGTCAGCTCCACAGGATCAACTCGCTGGTGGCCGGGGCTGCGCTGTCTTGCATTCGTAGGGCTTCGATTAATTAGCCAGCACCTCCACCTGACATGTAGCGATGTTGAAGGACTCCGGGGGTGTAATAAAACGTATTTATTAAAAGGGCCAACCTGTGCCCACAACTCAAAATTACTTTGTCGTAGAACGTGTCTGTCGAACACCAAAGATGTCCTTCCGTTGCCTTCTTCTTCCTTTCCATGAAAAGTCCCGAGCGCATGGCGCACATCAGCCGGGTCCAGCTAGGTGCTCGTGCCATCATCGTCTCTGCGCAACACAAGACAGTGCGCATGTGTGTCCCCGTGCGCGCGGTGATGGGCGCGTTGTTTGAATGCAGGCAAGATGTCGCGGCATAATATATACTATACGATAGATATACATACTGAATTTATGAATAATATTTAGTAAGAGCTAAAATAATTTGGAGATGAATTTTTTAAGTTAACGTTGATTATGAGGTCTGTTCGGTTTATCTGCACTGCATGAACTGGTACACGTAGTGCAGCACACGACCGTTCATTTTTGTAGTGCAAGGTGGCGCTCTCAGAACTAGGCCATTCCTTCTAACAAGTGCCGGCGTCGTGCACTGCCAGTTCAGACAAAACCC
Source organism: Rhipicephalus annulatus (assembly GCA_013436015.1). Lineage (NCBI taxonomy): Eukaryota > Metazoa > Arthropoda > Arachnida > Ixodida > Ixodidae > Rhipicephalus > Rhipicephalus annulatus. Next base: position 172,817 of record WOVY01010372.1, on the reverse strand, counting down.
TGCACTCAGTTTCGAGGTAGTGCAGCTCGAGTACAAGCAGTGGCGCTGTTGCTGCCATCGTATAGCAGACGAATTATATGCATCCGTAAGAGGCGTTCTCGCATGGTTGTCGCCGATACTGAGTGAAGACGTGAACCGCGTTGTAGGAAATCGGAGTTTGGTGACTCCGTCGGCTTTCTGATACCCACATGTCGGCCGCCTGTGTATCACATGGCGTTTTTAGGCCCCATGCCGCCACTTGCTAGGAAACCGGCTTTGCTGCATTCCTACTCATGTCTAACTGCAAGCAACCACATTCCGCACTTACGCTGTTGAGCAAATCCAAGGTTGGCTCGACGCTGCTCTGTACGGTCGACAGTGGTCGGCCAAGGAGTACGTATGCTGCGCTGTCCACCCAAGAAGCACAAATCTACCAAACACGTTAACGTTTTCAGCACTGACCATTGGTCGTCCCTATTTACAGGTTAAGAAAAAAATCAAGGTACCGACTGATGACTTCTTCGCAGTACCTGCGTTGCAACCTAGTCAATATGAGCGTAACAACTACGACGATGTATTGTCGAGCTCTTATCAGTTCTATGAAAATTTTGCACAATGGCTGCATTTGTTGCTGTGGAGAGAGAGAGGTAAACGTTTATTTTGAAACAGTGCCCCGAGCAATGTTCGGTGTCACCCTGAGGTGGGAGGGCTCCTTAGTCCAGGAATCTTCTGGCTTCTACTGCCCTCTTGGCCCTGGCGACGAGTTGTTGGTCTTCTAGGTTCTCGAGAGCGAGCGTCACCTCCCACGTTTTGGTTAGGTCTTCATTCGTCCGTCCTGCTTCATTATCAGTCGTGTGTTGTTGCAAATTACGTCTGGCGATACACTCGCATGCAAGAAGCAAGTGTGCCAGGGTGTCCGGTACGTTGCAAAGCGGGCACATAGAGCTATATCTCGTTGGGTAGAGGCGGTGAATTAGGGCCCTATGTCTGTATTTGCTGCTTTGCAGGCGTCTCAGTATTGCTTTCCTCTTTTGTCAGTTTTGGGTGTGGTGGAGGCTATACTCGTCGCTCCAGCCTGAAATGCTGGAGTAACGACGAGTATCTATGGCTTTTTTTGACGAAATTGGCAAGCTTGCTCACCAACGCTTTCAAACTTGTACAAGCACACAACGAACCATTGAGAAACACGGCGCCGCCAGCACGCTACCGGCGGTGCACTGGACTGCACCATCTAGTAACGTTGGGCTGCACTACCTGCACTGCGGCATTCGTTTGAATGTGGAGCTAGTGTCGCGCTATACGCGAGCACTCGCTGAATTGGTGCTGCGTGAGTTCAGCTCTGGCTGCACTGCCATCTGAACTGCCAGGAACTGGTTCACGCAGTGTAAGGCAAATCGAATAAACCTATGAATGATTGTGAATTTAAGTTGCACTATTTTATGTAACCTCCCATTGACTGAAGATCTTTTGACTGGGAAGACCGAATAAAGAATTGTTAGTCGTTGATACACGTACCAAATCTATTCGAGTCGCATATAAACTTTTCGACAGCCTTGAAAATATCCCTGTCCGAGTGTCCTAGCGCAGAGGCTACAAATGAAAACAGAATGACCGACGTAACCGGCAGACCACATTGCCGCAATATAATTTCGATACTTCCCTTTCTGGGTCAGAAAAAAACATTGGCAACTGAACAAGAAGTGTTCGATAGTTTCAAGTTCGTTGCAATAGAAGCAAAAAAGGAGAGATTGCTAAACCCGCTATGTGCATGCAAAAATTAAGATTTGTAATTCTACAACGCATTTTGGTTATTAAAACTTCAGCCCGTCTTGCTGCACACCATTTCCTGCTCCAAGGGAACTGTATAGGTGCCATCCTTCGCGATTCTTCGGAGAACCGTGGTACCTGCTGCTCACCTGCAAGGAACATCGTCCCTTTTTTGTGTGTGTCCTGTGCTTGACGACGATGAATTATGGCAGAAACTTTTGCAATCCCTACAGTCGTCCACAGTGGGTATGCGCCACAGTTAATATGTGAAGAAGGTCGAGGTTTTTGTAAACGGTTGGAGCATTCGACGATGCACTCTCTGCGCAACTCGAATTTTGTGACACCTGATTGTTTATTTGCTGTTATAAATGTGCTTTATTACTCATATTAACGCGATTCTTTTACCGACATCAAGCCTGCCTAAGCCAGTTTGCAAAGAAGTACCAAAGTAGAATACTGGGCTAGCACGCAGGGGATGCGGGTTCGAATCCTATTGTGTCCTTGATGTTTATTGAGGTTTTTTTTTGACAGCGAAATCGGTTATGTGATCAAAACTCGGGTCATGCGCGGCGCCGTAGTTGTCCGCTGCCGACACCGCTGTTAATTTGTGTTAATTTTTATTATTGCTGCTAATTATTGGTGATTTATGTATGTACGGAAGTAAGCTTCTTCAGGAGGAGGGGGCAGCGAGGTGAGAAAGTTATGATGTGGATTTTGGATATATTTCTTCGGGGCGGGGCATAGCCGGGAGAATAGGAGAAGATGAAAATAGTGGGAGACGGGGGGAGTGCACCTGTTTCTGTGTGCCACATCTTCCAGCAAATATGAATACGCGCACGTATTTTTTTTTGCGTGACGTCGTTTCCGTGACGTAAATGATGGCTGCCACATTAAGCTCATTTCTTGCTCCGAATAGAATGCTTTCTCTGCCTCAAAACACGAGGATCCACTTCATCAATGAATGGAAGCTGCGTATAACATCCATCAACACCTTATGAGCAAAAAACAAGATGTCTCGATGACACTCATTCTTTGGACAAACAATGATGATCAGACATTCTTCATCCAAAACCGTGTCTTCGGATGTCTTGCAGTGTGCACCATCCTGATTGCTTGGGTTTTGTTTTTTGGCATGACTTGCGAACGAAGCTGTATAGATCAACGTACCGTAGAATAATTTGTAAATGTCTCAGCGCAAAAACAGTCCGTTGTTAGCAATGTAAGTGCATAAGTCGTGTGTCGAATTTCAATTTATCGGCTAACACATTCTACAACGTGTTCCATTTATCTGCATAATCTATGATGTCACGTTCCCTTCAATTATTAATTATTGTAATTGCTTAATTTGTCACCGTTCGTCTTCGTTTCTTTACGAGTTGTGCTGTCTTTTTCTGTTTTTCTTTGTCGTACCGCGGTGGCGAAGGTGCTACGTTTGAAGATATCATCATCGTCGTTGTCTCGCGACAAAAGAACACGCGGTTTTCGCCAAGGTTAGCTCGATCTTCCCGCGAGCTGCCAGACAAGCGTTCACTGCGGCCCTCGTACGCCAAGAGCTCTACAGCTCGGATACCGCCTTATCGCGGGGCTCCGTAGGTTAAAGCCAGTCCGGTCCCCACTTTCGTCGCAGCCATGGCTGGAATGGCATGGACGCTCCACCCAGCACTCTTCTACGAGAAGTACGGCACGGTTCTCGTACAGCTATGGGAACGGGGTGACGTCGGCACCTTGTTCGATCCCGTGCGAAGGCTGTCCAGGAGCATCGGCGACCGGATCACGTCTCTACATCGCCGCCACAGCGATACACTGACTGCCACGACCAAGGCCGGGGTGGTCGGTGGCGCCGTCGAGTCAAGCCTAATGGACGATAGCGTCATCACTGAGGACGATGCCATGCCGAGGGTCAACCGCGAACCGGGAGACACGTCGTCCGAGCCCAGTACGTCGCAACAGAACGAGCTTGCCTTCCAGGGTGACATTTACACGCAGATGCGGCGCAACAGGCGCCAACTCGAACGCCTCCAGAAGATCCGCGAGACGCGCGAGAAGTTCTTGGAAGGTGGAAGCGCCAGCAGTGAGTTTGGCTGGAAACGACGTGGTTTCCAACGTCGCGGCAGCTCTATCCTGGTCTCCAAGAAGAATAAGGGCTTCAGGAAGGCAGATGGGGGCGGCACTCCCTTAACGGACATGGAAGGCGTTCAACCCGTGCGAGCTGTCGTCATAGACGTCTCCGGGTCGCCGGGGGAGAGTAGCTCCTCCGAAGACGAGAACATTGCTGACAAGACCAGTGGGAAGTGGGGCGGTGTGATCAAAGCTGCAGAGTTGCTCGAAAAAAACGAGAGCCTGCAGACCTTCAAGGGCATTCACGGGACGGGCCAGAGAGGCCGCAGGTCCCCGCCGCCGATGGTGCGGGTGCCGTCGGAGTCGCACACAGACACCGACTCCGTCGCCAGCACTTCCTCGGTGGGTCAAGGACCTTTCGCCAGTACGCCGCCGCTCAAAAAGCTAGAACAGCCGTTCGTGGCCGCGAAGTCACCCGGGCGTTCCGCTCTCCGCAAACGCAAGTCTCCCAGAAAGAAAGATATCGTAGCACCGCGTGGCGAGCCGGTGTCAGCTCTGGAAAAGTCTGCGCTCGTCGCGACGGTTGACGCGGCATCTGTGGTTTTTGATAGGCCACGCCCCGCGACAGAATCCAGCTCGGCAACGAGCTTACTCTGGAGAAAGGAGCCCGTCGCGACTGACAAGTGCCCCGTGCCTTCGAGCCAATTCAAAAGCGACGCGAAGAAAGATGCGTCCAAGCGACGCAAACCGAAGGGCGAAAGAAAACGCAAGAAATTGAAGTACAAGTCTAAAACCACTCTTGTGACGGATAAGACACCGCACGCGCTTTCGGTGGACGCTTGCGCAGCTGGCGGCGTTGATGCGGGTGCTGTCAACGAAGACGAAAAGCCACGTCGGAAACTCGAAGCGGCTGTTGTAGATGATAGTGCACGCTCACTGCGTCCACAGCGTGCCGTCGCCGGAATCGATTCCTCGACTTCCACTCGCGTGACAGCGTCACCTTCGCTTGCTGAAACTACGCGGAGCAAAGACGCCTGGGCCACTGCGAAGCCAGCCGGTTCAGTTTCCACGTCTGGCATGGATAACAAGAGGCCGTCAGTTGTCAACAAAACCATGGAATCGGCCTCCGACGTAGCCATGGTTCACTCAGGCCTGCCGAATGTCGTGCGAGACAAAGTCGAGGACGCCGTCAAGACCTCAACGCCACCGCGCGTCGAGATAAAACAGCGGTCAGCGAGAAAAAGGGAGGAGCGCGCCGCAGAAGCCAAACCGTCCGAGTCGACTCAAGCCGTCGTAGGGCCAAGCAGTGAGGCCCTCGAGATATCTGCTGCGGCAAGTGGAAGGACCTCCGGCGTGAACAAAAGGCGTTCCAAGAAGCACACCACCTCGAAGTCGCCAGCCAGTGCTGCAGTCGAAACGTCGTCGGGCGCGCCCCTTGCGTCGACCAAAGATGTCGAACCGGAAAGCACTCGTGCGGCGTCGACCGACAACGCCAACAGAGTCTTCGATGAAGCGGCGGCAGTTCACAATCACCCCCGTCATCGTCGTCAGAGGCGCACCAAGTCTGAGAAGCACGCTAAGAAGGGTGACGGCAAGCGGCACTCCAGGAACACGAAGGAAGACGTTGGCGTGGCTTCGGCCACTGTGGCGACCGGAGGTGAGCTTCTGCCGGCGTCGACCACCGACAATTACGGTTACGGTGGCCCCTTCAAGGTCGAGGGCTCCGATGCGGCGACGACGCCGCTCAAGAAACCGAGCCTGGTGGCTGCGCCGTCGCAGCCATTCTATGCGCTGCCACCCACTGCAGACGTCACACTGACGGGTACCGACACGGCGTTGTTGCCGGGCGGCCAACGGCACGCACCCAGGGTGAGCACGGTGATCAACAACGACGACGTGACGGTCCACTTGGACCTGACTAGCCGTGACAGGGTGGCCATGTTCTGGCCATTCGGCCGCAGGGGGAAGAAGAAGAGACAACCTGAGCAGCCCTGAAAGACCGCGCGTTAAAAATGAACGCTTATTTAGTGGTTGCGTCTCCAGGGCGCGCATAGGGCACTGTATTGCTGCTTTCGCAGCGCCAGTAAATGTATTAGCCCTTAGTAGTACTCATATGGTCATTTTTGTCGCATGTAGGGGTCCCTTAAGGTTACAGAAAAGTGCAGAGTTAGTACCACGTATTGTTTCCGGATGCACATACGAAAGATGGACGAAACAATTAAGGCTTGAGCGACGTCCTTTATGCATCCGCCTAAGGTAACTTGAAGGTGGGAGCCATCCGGCATGCCTATAAAAAGTTCCCACCCACAGTAGGCTCAATAAATACTTATCCCAGCAGAGGGGTCTCACTAACCTGAAACTGGAGCACCGGAGCTAAGAGACCAGGGCCGTCGGCACACGACATCGTGGTGACATTTAGGACGATAAAGGAACAGGTAAGTGTTTCTAGCTTGGTGCGTCCCCCATGACACACAATTCAAGACGAGCAATCGTTCGGAGGCAAACGGCTCATAGCTGGATTTCTGTCTCCATCTCACGCGTTTTTCTTCTCTTGGAAGTTGCCCCTATAATAACCTGCGTTTGTCCTGCCTACGTTGTACGTGCCCGGCCCATGTACATTTCTTCTTGATTTCAACTGTTATGTCCTTCCCTCTTTGTTCTTTTACTTACTCTGCTCTCTTCCCGTCTCTTGAGGTTACAGCTACAGTTTTCCTTGTTATCGCCCACTGCCCGAGTTGTGGTCTCGTATCAGCTTTCGCTGTAAAAACTCAAATACCAAGGACATGTGGTGACATGAGACTTCAACCCGGGTCCACTGCGTGCCAGCCCAGCATTCTACCACCGAGCCATGCCGTTATTTTTTTTCTTTATTTTAGAGCTTCAACAGTTTTCAACAGAACAAATTTTCTACAACTGTCATGAACAATAGTGATTCCATGCGCGGTACCCAATCAGGCATATCGTTTTGCATTTCTTGCAGTTCCAAAAACAAAGTTAAGGACTCCCGAGATTATTCAATAGCTCGTAGAGCATCGACATCAGCATGATGTTCAGCCATGCGCGGTGCTTGGGACTCGTTCGCATTTTGCCTTCTAGGCAGGCTTGATGTCGGGAAAGGAATCGCGTTACTATGAGTATTAAAAAGTTTTAGATCACCGAAGGAACATTCAGACGTCACCCAATGCGAACCGTGTTACGAATTGGTCGTCCAATTCTCCAACACATCACAAAAGCTTGTTCTTAATCACCGTTTAACTGTGGCACATGGCCCCGCCGCGGTGGTCTAGTGGCTAAGGTACTCGGCTGCTGACCCGCAGGTCGCGGGATTGAATACCGACTGCAGCTGCTGCATTTCAGATGGAGGCCGAAATGTAGGCACCTGTGCTCATATTTCGGTGCACGTTAAAGAACCCCAGGTGGTAGAAGTTTCCGGAGCCCTCCACTACGGCGTCTCTCATAATCACATGGTGATTTTTGGGACTTTAAATCCCACATTTCAATCAATCAAATCAATCAACTGTGGCACATACCCACTTCATGCGTAATTCTTCATAGTCGTCAGCCACGGAAGGCAGCGCAAAATTCGTTAAAAGTTTTTAGCGGATACCAAGCTTCTCCGAAGAATGACGAATGATAGCTTAGTGCATGGCGGCTTACTATGCATAAATTATGAATATTCATGGCATAGTGGGTAGCGTATACCAAATGTGCTTCTAGAGTTTACCCAAAGAGTGTTAACAAAAGGTTTTGAGATGCCGCTCCCGGAAAATAATTGTCGGTAAGCAAAATTTATACAACTGAGAGAACGGTATAGTATGTTCAAAGTTTCATTTATCTGCTACGCGGTTATACCACCTTCTCAAACAAGTATTTAAACAGACAAGTGGCATACAACCGACGTACTACATCATTGACAGGATCAAGACCACGGTTTCACTACGGCACCAAAACATTATATTATCAAATAATTTCTTTGTGGGATCCACACTAATCCTTAATCAAACTGGCCTATGAAACCACATGTATTTCTCGTTTAAAAAACAAAACAAGTATAGCTACTTCTCTTGTCTCCTACAAATGTAAAAGTTTTGAATGGTGCATCGTAAAATGCTGATGTTTAGGTTTTGTTTTTTATTGTAAGTGCTTCGCACGCTAAGATATTTGCTTGCCACGCTAAGATATTTGCTTGCTCTATTACAGTTTGTAGAAACCTTTTTTTCTGATATTCAGAAAAAATTGAAGTGTTCTTTATTTTGATTTTAATTGCATACTCCACAATAACGAGTTAATTATTTTTATTTGTTGGCATATTTTTCCTGCTTTTGTTGGTTACTTCTGTTCCTGCTGTTGGGCATGTAAGTTCTGAATTAAGTTCCCGTCGGGAGACATATGAGCCTCTTTTTGCCTTACCTCGTGCACATCTTTTCTCTTGTTTTTTAGTGGTGTTTTCCGTCTGCAACCACTCGAAAACGTTACTATCAGCTTCAAGAAGTTCCGAGGAACGCCTGGGCACCATTCAAGAGGATTTCTTGCCACTTGGAGGTGCCAAAAGACTTCAGAAAGCTCGTCACCCCTAGGACGCTCACCAAACGCTGACCTGGGGAGCCGCCGGCAGCTGCACCGACGCTGGGGACGCCCGCGTCGGAGCTTCATCCAGCTATGGCTCTCAACGCGGCGACCGACCAACAATACCACCTCCTAGACCAGGATGGTACAGCAGACGACCAAATGGATCAACTCCAGGGCGACCACGATACGGTGAGCCGAGACGCTATCGGCGCTCAATCGCATGCAGAAGAGGACGCTAGCTGGCAGGCAGCGAAATCCACCAAAAAAACGCAAGCAAGAGGCACTGGAGTGGAGGCGCGGCAGCGCAGGGCTCCAGGACCAAGTTAAGACAGGCACGCCAACATTCAAGAAATTGCCAAAGGTACCGTTGTTGCCGAAGGACGATTACAAGATCGTCATTCGTCCAAACCAGGGCCTCCCGCTGAGAAACATTCTGACTCCTACGCTTGCGCAGGCAATCATCGAGGCATGCCAAGCTGGCATCAGAGATGACCATTTCATCCTTAGAATCAACCCAGGGTCAAACATAGCGATTCTGTCGACCAAATATGAGGAAGTGGCGGACAAAGTGCGTCTGATACGCGCCCTTGTGCTTAACGGCAGGGCTCACGCTGTCCGTGCATACGCCGCAAATGGAGACGATACTCTGAGAGGGGTGATTCACGGCGTACCGATGAACACCTCAACCGAAACTCTCATGGCGCACCTACGTGTCAGAACGCGCGGTGTGGAGATCATCACTGCCAGAATGATAGGCACAATGAAAAGCGCAGCCATTACATTTTTCGGTCCAACGCTACCTCGTACCGTCTACTATTACGGGGGTGAACTCCGCTGCTACCCCTTCCGACCTACGATTCAAGTCTGCAAGGTCTGCCGAGAAAAAGGACACCGCGCGGACGTTTGCCCGCATCCGGATCGCCCCATTTGCCGGCTGTGCGGACTGACTAATCCAACGGATGGACATCCGTGTTCTATTAGTTGCGCCTCGTGCGGGGAGGCTCACCCCACAGGAGATCCAACTTGCAAAAAAAGACTTAAGCCGCCGAAGCCTAAACAGCCGCAAGTACAAGCAGGCCACAGTGATAAGCTTCAACAGGGCACTAGCAACGACCCACCGAGGACCAAGAATCTCCGCTGGTTCTCCTCCGAAGAGGAAGAAAATGCCTACAAGTCAGCCGATGACAAGCACAGTTCCCGGTCGCATTCACGGTCCCCGGGCAGAAAGCCGCACTCGCCATCCAAGAAGAGCGCACCAGCACCGATTCAGCAGAACCTCTACCGCGGTCCTTCAGGAGGTGGAGCCAAAGGCAACGGCGGGGATCAAGGATGCACCCAACAGGCATCATCACTTCCGGTAAGCTGGGCGGAAGCCGTGGCTCCCAAGTCTGCATGTACTCCCCCCATCACACAAAACGTACACTATCAAGCAGTAATCGCTGAAAACAAACAGCTTAAGCAACGCCTTGACAAATACGAGAACAAAATAATGTGGCTCGAAAAACAGCTGGCCCAATTAATGGGAGCCACCCCGAAAACTACAGTCCAGGCCTCTCAAAATCTAACTAGCCACCCAAGCGAAAAGCTACGGGACAATGGGCACATCCAACCGCAATCGACACCACCACGAGATCCTGTAACCAATATAGGAACAGAACAAACAGCGACAAACCTCACTTTACAACAACAACTGCAGCTAATGCAACAGCATATACTTCAGCAAACAGAAGCCCAAATGAAACAGTTCTTTGTCGAATTTCATGACCTGAAGCGATACGTTCATGAAAGCCTCGACAAAGAAACGAAGCGTCGACGTAAGCAGAGCCAACCGCGGTCCCAGGAGTCCGACGCCAAAAGCATGCTTACCTCGGACGCTGAAAGCACACCCACCTCCTCACATCATGGCAATTAACCGACGCATAGCAAACGAGAATCTCACTATATGGTCCTGGAACTGTCGTTCCCTGCACAACAAGCACGCTACACTCACTCTATACATAAAGGCGGCGCTGGTTCCTACTGACGTAATCTGCTTGCAAGAGGTGGGAACCAGGCCTAAAACAGTTTCTGGCTACAAACTGTACATGGATCCAAATACACCTAAGATTGCGACACTCGTCCGGAAAGAATTGGCAGCTACATGCATAACGGCACCGAACGAAGAGACGCAACACCTTATCGTAACGCTCTGGCCAGCGAAGAAAGGACGCCCGAGGCAGGTTATATGTAACATATACAGTCCCCCACAAGACAGAAAAGCAGAATTCAGCAATATCTTCCACTATTTGAACAACAAGCTTCAACCACGCGACCGCTTGATCATCACTGGGGAGTTCAACGCTTGGCACACCACATGGGGTTATAGCGCAGACAGACCCAAAGGTACGCGACTTTTAGAAGCGATACAGCGCTACGACTACACACTCCTCACGACACCGGGCATACCGACTCGTATAGGAAACAGTGTCAACAGGGACACCACTCCCGACCTTACCGTAACCAACAATGCCGCGACAATGCGCTGGAGTGTGCTGGACGACAATCTGGGCAGCGATCACAATATTGTGCAAATAACATATGAAACGGCTCGACTGCGACGCCCGCTCGGAAAAGCCAGACTGACTAACTGGACTAAATATAAAGAGCAACAGGAAGTAGACGGGCCCAAGCCAACAACTATAGCCCAATGGACACCGTACATTAAGGGTCTCTATGACAAGAACACCAAGATATATCAAACAACTACCGACGCACCTGCCATTGACACCCACTTGACACATCTTTGGGAAGCTCGTCGAGGCCTCACGAAACGGTGGCGCCGACAAAAGCTAAATAAGAAACTCAGACTCCGTATAGCGAAAATCACGGAGGAAGTAAACACATGCTCAAAGGAACTTTACAACAACAACTGGCGCACCTTCTGCGATTCCTTAAAAGGCACATTAAGCACGAAACAGACGTGGAACATCCTACGGAGTCTTTTGGATCCCTCTGCAACAAGAACCGAAACAAACGCTACCCTTCAACGGCTAGCTGGGGAATTTCAAGGTGATCCGGATCAGTTAATAGAAGAGCTGAAACAACGCTACACAGGAGAACGCAAGCGAAACGTTAGCCCAACGCCCAGTCAAGAATACAATGGAGAACCCAACACTGAGCTCGACGCCCCCATAACCTTTGCTGAGGTTTATGCAGCGGCTCAAAGCTTCAAAAGAAATACAGCGCCCGGATTGGATGGCATTACAAATGCCATGGTACGGAACCTCAGCGATGAAGCATTACAAGCCATCACAGACCACTTTAATCAGGAAGTCTGGACACCGAGTGGAAAGATGCCTGCAGAATGGACACTGGCACAGGTTGTACTCATACCTAAACCAGGCAAACGGCGAAGCCTTGATCAGCTACGACCAATTTCTTTAACGTCATGCATTGGCAAGCTCTTCGAAAAAGTTATACTCACTCGCCTTGAGCAATACACAGAAGAACGGGGGCTTCTACCAACATCTATGTACGGATTTAGGCGAGGAGTGTCTACCCAGGATATCTTCTTACTGCTCAAAGAGTAAGTGCTTAACCCAGCGCCAGGTAGTCTCAACAATCTACTCGCTGCACTCGACATCGAAAAAGCATTTGATAATATTGCTCACTCTACCATACTAGACGGTCTTGCAGCCATAGGATGCGGACAACGCATATTCAAATATGCCTCTGATTTTCTTGGAAATCGCAAAGCGCAGATTGGCATAGCTGGTACCAAATCATCACCATACGACCTCCCACTGAAAGGCACACCTCAGGGCTCCATCTTGTCTCCATTTTTATTCAATATCGGCCTCCGAAAACTAGTCCTCCAGCTGGAGACTGTACCAAACCTGGGCTGTGCCTTTTACGCGGACGATATTACGCTATGGGCAACAAAGGGCTCCTATGGAGAACGACAAGATGTACTGCAAACCGCTATAGACATGATTCAAGGCTACCTCACTGCTGCAGGCATGTCGTGCGCACCTAGCAAATCAAAATATTTGCAAATAAGACCCCCACGCACTCGGTCCAACCGTGCACCCGCGCTGCAGCTAGAAATTGCCGGACAGATCACCAACAGGACCCCAGTAGCTCGAATATTAGGCATGCACGTGCAAGAAAACAACAGCGTAAAGACTGCAATAGGCAAACTCAAACACACCGTAAAGAGTATTGCATCCCTTATAGCTAGAATTGCGCGAAGTAATGATGGGATGACAGAGGCCGACACGGTACGCCTTGTACAGGCCTTCGTTCTCAACCGAGTCACGTTCGCTCTTCCCTTTCAATCAACACGCAAGCCCGAAATAGAGCAGATTGACAGACTCATCAGAATTGCGTACAAAGCAGCATTGCGACTTCCGAACAGCACAAGCACAGAAAAACTCATGGGACTCGGCATGCATAATACGTATGAAGAATTGGCCGCCGCCACGCTAATCGCACAGCGAGAACGACTCACCACTAAGCTCCAGGGAAGAACACTGCTACAGAGGCTGGGATACCCTCTCACTCCTCAATATTGTGGCGATGAGACAGTCATTGTACCCAAGCAAATACGTGATCAAATAATCGTGGAACCAGTTCCAAAAAACATGCACCCGCTCTACAACAAAAAGCGCCGTCAAGCGCGAGCACGAAGACTCCTGCAGAGAAGTAGCGATCCAGACGCTTACTTTACCGACGTCAGTCTTTATCCCGCGCCACCACAAGGTTCCAGAAAACAAGCATATGCATTGGCAGTGACTAACCAAAGCAAAGTCGTGGCCTGCGCGTCCCTACGCACCAGATCAAGTGCCACCGCAGAGGCAGCAGCCATAGCCTTGGCAATCAGAGAAGCCGAAAGAAGGGGGCGCTCAGCGTATATTTTGACAGACTCACAAGCTGCATGTCGCTTATACCTTAGAGGCACACTTCCAAGGTGCGTCACTGATATTTTGGGGTCCATGTTGATGGAGGCACATGGCGTCACTTGGTGCCCAGGGCATGACAGCCTGGGGGGGGGGGGGGAACGAGGAGGCAAACTGCGTAGCTCGCGGACTTACTGGCCGAGACGCAGGACTCTCCTCAGGACACCTCACAGGGCATCATGAAGAGCAAAGTGTAACAAGCAGGCAGATATTGGAAAACCAACGCCTTACAAGACGCACGTACGCCCCTCCACATCCGAACTTAAGCAGCCAACAAGCCCGGGATTGGCGCCGCCTCCAAACGAACATATACCCCCACATATCAAAACTACACGCAATTTTTCCACAGATATACACAACAGGGGTATGCCCATGGTGTAGTAACCACACAGCCACACTTACACACATAACCTACCAATGTACCGAGCGGCCAGCCAATGCAGTATCTAGGTTGAAGCGCTCACTACAAACACTCACAACGTGGTCTTGGGAGGCACGGCTTTCCGAGCTGGCACTTGGGAGCCAACTGGTGACCCTAGGCCAGGCCCGGCGAGCCGCTGTGGCCAGTGGGGCTCTACAAGAGGGCTCCACCCGGGATTAGTCACGTAATTTTAATTCTTCAATAAAGTTTATTCTCTCTCTCTCTCTCTCTCTTGTACATATGTGTGAAACTAGGAAAGAAAATAGATTAAAAATAAATATTTATATAGCAGGTTTTTTTGCACTTGCGCTACGATGCCAACAGGCCCATGACTGTTAGCAACACCGTAAGCGATAAGCTGATATGATCAGCGCTGGTGATCACGAGAGTGACAGCCCTTCACACTGCTGCATAAACCAATCTGAGCGCATTGCGCCTTACTATACAATTGACGTTAGCCCGACACGAGGGCTGTATCACAGAAGTATGCAAATTTAATGCCTATAAAATTCTATATAGCCAGTAGTGTGGCCGCAATTGACGCTTCACAAACAATATAGGGGCCATTTAAAAGGTAGTTTCGGCACCGGGCATGATGACTACAGGGCAGAATGCTCGATTGCCATGCAAAATGGTTGCTTTCGATTCCTGCTTGGACCTTGACATTCATTCTTGGCATTCCCCGGGTCAACGCTGCCGATATCAGGGTTTTTTTAATTATTCATTTAGTTAGGTAGTTATTTATTGACCTATTTATTTATTTATTTTTATTTACAGATTACTGAAGGCTTGAATCAGAGCCCACACAGCAGTGGAAACAAGCGGTTGTACAAAAATCATTCACAATCAATCTGTAGTCTACACTCGCAAACTACACACAAAATTAATACTCTCATACATACAAGTCTATACATATATCAATTCATATTCAACAGCCACTTCGCCACGTAAATCGATAGCAATTCGTGACCAGAATAAGTATATGTACACAAAACTATTCACACCACTATACATACTCGCAATGTAACACATGACGCAGCAACAGGAGTATTACGTTAACACATTCGTGTATACGGCTGAGATCACACTTGCACGTGCGTTCCTGCAAATACCTCCGCACCCCCACCCAAAATTATTTTTTTGATTGATTGTGGGGTTTAACGTCCCAAAATCACCATATGATTATGAGTGATGCCGTGGTGGAGGGCTCCGGAGATTTCGACCACCTGGGGTTCTTTAGCATGGCACCCAAATCTGAGCACACGGGCCTAAAACATTTCCGCCTCCATCAGAAATGCAGCCGCCGCAGCCGGGATTCGATCCCGCGACC
Source organism: Rhipicephalus annulatus (assembly GCA_013436015.1). Classification (NCBI taxonomy): domain Eukaryota; kingdom Metazoa; phylum Arthropoda; class Arachnida; order Ixodida; family Ixodidae; genus Rhipicephalus; species Rhipicephalus annulatus. The sequence goes on along the minus strand of WOVY01010372.1, from coordinate 157,756 downwards.
TGCGGGTCAGCAGCCGAGTACCTTAACCACTAGACCACCGTGGCGGGGCCACCCAAAATTATCAATTTGGCTTGTTTATATATACATTCACACATGCAAACGCGGGCACGAACATACATAAAGTATGGTTGAACCCTCCCAAAAACTTTCTAGCTGCACTGCTCAAAGCAGGGGTAGAGGACAGCTGTGGATGCGGGGGTGTATATTTACTGTAGCATATACAGTAACTCTACGGGAGTGTGGAGGAAGAGAGACCGCAGTGATGAATTGTGTAGCAGGAAAGAGGTATTCCGTGAAGAAAAACTTACTCATATTCATAGTCACAGACTTTACTCGCGCCAATTGTCATGTACAGATACTCGCGTTTCAGCATTCACACAGTCCATTCATTGACACACTCACATCCACCCAGCCTGAAGTGTTCACGATCCCCCTTAGGAAAATTGTGGCTTGGAAACCTATTTGCGAGCTAAAAAAAAAACTAGGCGTAGGTAATAGATGTAAAGCTGCTAAGCTACCTCTATCACTGTGTCCACTCTGCAATAGTACGAGCAGGGGAGCACAGCGTTAGAAAAAAAAAACAACTTTCTCAACGTCCGTGAACGTGTGTTCGATAAAAATGGCGATTGTATACCGTTAACGCTACATTATATGTACTAGGTTCAAACTTATAGGACTCGCTCGCTGGATTTCGTGCCGACCAGCTGTGCCCCCGCGATCTCCGACGACAGCGCAGCTCTGGCCGACTGGGCTGTCCCTACGCCGTCTCCTGACGCCGACAAGAGCTCTCGCCGAGTGGTGCCTCGTCCTCGGACGCCTGCGACCGTGTCCATCTTTCATATCTTCTCCTAACTTCCGTCGTTCGCTGTCCCTGCGCCTCGCTCTCTCCTTCCTTTCTCCCCCTCTGTCTATTTACCTTTTAATCCTATCCTCTTAATCCCTCCTTTACCTCCACCCCCCCCTGAGCTACTGTTGAGGTGTCCTCCCCCTGAGAGACAGTTATGGGGCTCACTTTTCTCTTCCTTTCATTTGAAATCACTCACACACATTTATAGCGTGCTGTGTGCGTTTTCTGTGCCTGTAATTAAGCACATTAGACCCGTCGCGTACAATTTCAAGTCAAACGGTTTACATAGGCCTCAAGTTGGCAAAACAAACAATGTCCAACAAACACATCAGAGCCATCACGTGCGAGTACAAGTCGAACGGCGTACACAGGCCTTTAGTTGGCGCAAGTAACAATGTGCAACAAACACATTAGTGCAGTCACGTGTAATCACGAGTTTAATGGCGTACATTGCCTCTAGTTTGCGCAAGTAACTATGTACCACAAACACATTAGCGCCGTCACGTGCAATCGCAAGTAGAATGGTGCAAATAGGCCTCTATTTGGTAACGATGGGCAACCACCACAATAGCGACGTCACGTGCAAGCACAAGTCGAATATGTCCATGGGTTTTCGGTTGGCACAACTAATAACGTGCAACAAGCATATGAGCGCCGTCTCGTACAATCACAAGTCGAAGGGCGTTCACAGACCTGAAGTTGGCGCAAGCAACAATGCAGAATAAGCACTTTAAATCAAGATTAACATGGTATACACAGAGCTTGCGCAATACCAGAAGCTCCACGTCTAATGTCCGCGGCAGACATCATCTGTATATCCTTTGTCGTTCGCCGCGTTACGCAAAATCTTGCATCCGGAAACGACCCACGAAGCTTATCGCACTCTCTTCAATGGGAACGTCCGAACCGTGCGCGTAAATGCTTGAAAAACCTTGTTTGGGCGACAACTTCTAAAACTAGAACCGCACAGCTTGCAGCGCAGCCAGACATGTAAGCGAGTAAATGAAATTTCATTTGCTCGGACGTGTTTTCTTCGACCATGCTCTCGGGCTCCACGAGTTTTCTGTGAGGCTTGGAAAGTCCAGCTTCCGCAATGGCAAGGAGGAGGCGCCTGTGCTGGTATCTGCGATGAAGCGTGCAGGGTAACTTATTGTCAAGCTATCTGCAGAGAGGACATAATAACGTGATAAAAATAACCTTCTAAAGAAGCCGAAGATATATATTTTTTTATTGTTGGCACACAAGTAAGGCACCGGCTACTTTTTAGCTCTTGAGTGTCTGTTGAGCATACATCTATGAAACGAGAAATGAAGAGAAGTACATGGAAAATAAAACACACGAGCAGATACATGTAAAAACACACACTCTCACATCAAACACAATCACAACGTATGAAGACATGTCCGAAAGCCAATGAATAATGTCACTAACAATGTCTCTTGTCATTGAATCCAACCGACACAACATGGCAGTCGTGTGGTCCTTACGGGGACGAATTTCTCATGCGAACATAAGATTTCTATCCTGAGATTTTGTGCTTTGGACACCTATACCTTCACGCATTCTGCTTCCGAACGTAGGCCGATGGCATCTCGTGAAGGAGCACGGGTTGTGAGCTCCAACGACGGCCTCGCGGAATATCGTCATTCGAACCCATGTCCTCCTACCAGTGCGCACAGAGTCCGGCAGACGCCATTTGGCGACTTGAGGACCGGCTCACAACGTTAGTCGTGAGATGTGCGACTCGAAACTTTCATGCCGGGTGATCCTCAACAGGTAGGGGGGACCCTTATTTTAGACGGACCCACCACAGTAATCAGGCGTCCGTATTTTTAAAGATATAGATACTCCCCCCTCTCTCTCTCAATATCTTTCTTATAATCGTGATATATTCTCCGTCGGCAACCACAATCGCGAATATACGCAGAAATTCGAACCAGTGCACGACTGTGCGGGACACGACACGACATGGCAGGCGACGCTGCCGAAACGCCAGCTAGCAGCGAAATTCTTACCGCATCCCTACAGTATTCGGACAGCTATAGAGCTTGGCCCCTGAAAGCGAGGGAATCGCGGGACATTTGTTCGTCGTGGAGCAGAGCTGCACAGCGAGAAAATGTGTGCTCGAAAGGCCTTTCAAGTATACGCTGACCTGTTGCGAAGGAATTAACGTGTTCTGCCAAATGTTGGAAGTATCTACGCTCAAGCGCTGTAGGCGCGTTTTTGCGGTGCTGGTCAAAGACAATGTTGCTTTTTAGAGGCGAAGTCCCTTAAGGTGTGGGTTGGTCGTCCCCGATGTATGTAGTTGTAGAAGGTAGCCACCTCTATTTTAGTTCTTCGAGTGTTCATTAGACGGCGGTACTTGTAGTTGATGAAAAGTTGCGAGATGTTATAAAACTAGAGGGCGGTACTTGTAGATGATGATGAAAGATGCGAGACGTTAATATGAATAATGTCCCATATGGCACGTGTAATTGGTAGGAGGCAATAGTACGTTAGGGTGTGCGCTGTAATAAAACCCGTTCGCTGTTGGCGCGCGCTCGGAGTGTTTGACTTTTAATTTAATTGTTGGGTGAATTGCATGGAAGGGTTTCATTGTTTACCGATGATTCCTTCCGGAGCTTCTACCCACTCATCATCATTCACCCCGTGAATATGCCGTGATTTTTTTTTGCTGAGAGCTACGACAGGTAGTGACGTAGGAATAGTGGGAAATTAGTAAACACACCTGCAAAGATTGTTTTAAAGATGACTACTTCTCTATGGTTAACACATGTATACCGATTTTCCTCTTATAGTACATGTCGACGCACCGCCTATTGAACTACGGAGTAAGGGCAAGAGAATTGTTGAAGCAGGAAAATATTACGCCATCTCCCACTTAATTAGGGGAACCACGTGGGGATGAGAAGCAGCGGTGATGTTCACCTGTGTTTCCATTTGTATGTTCACGTGTATGTTTCATTTGTGAGCTTGTCGAGCTGTCATATGTTGTGTACCGCTTATGTTACGCCTCTCCCACTTTGTGCATTACTCTGTGTATTCCGCACAGCGAATTAATGTATGCCCTATATTTCATCAAATCTTAAATTACTTCAACACCCGGTGTGGCTGGGAGTGCGCAGCGGAGCGAGCGAGCGCAGCATTAGAGAGTTACAGTTTATGGTTAGCGTAATGGCGGAGGTCAAGGGAATGGCGTTACCGTGCAGCAAACGAATTTTCGTTGTGGACAGCGTCTTATAGTTTAGCGGGATATTGTTTACGTGGCTTACGTGCCACAGCTGGGATGGTGGCGCCACCTATCAGATGGTGAATAAGTTAAAGACAGTGAAAACAAAAAAGAAAATGAGAATATTTGTCTATGCCACAGCGCGAAGCATTGTTGCAAGTTTATTTTACTAATAATAAAAGCAAATAATTATGAAACACGCACCAAACTCGAAAAAAAATTACGTTGCCGATTTGTTTACATCGATCTTGTAGTTAAGCCTAGATGCTTCCGAAATAGAAAGCTATCTCAAACATTACGCCAACTTATCCGTAATACTCGGTCATCGAAGCTAACTGAAGGTAAGCGAAACCACTTTAAACAGTCGTTTGCTGCGAACAAAGGGAATCTTTCAACAACTATGCCAAAATCACTTGAGAGATGGCATCCGAGAGCGCCGCCATGTTTAGGTACACTACGTTCACCTACGCTACCTTAAATCTGAAAAATACCGCGCGTACGGTTAGCAACACGGGTGACGTACGTATCTGCGCATGCGCACTTCGATTCCGGTATTACGGTACGCCCGGTATCCCGGTAAGCCCGGTATACTATAACTGTGTATTATATGTGAGCGCGCAGCTGTGGCGAAGGGATAAATGGGAGAGAAGAAACGAGGCGGAGGCAGCGCTCTGCTATTTCCTCCTCCACAGCTCCTCACGTGAGCGCGAGAGTTGGGCACATGCGCAATGGGGCCGTGGATGGTCGCCAAGGTACTGTCATAGGCCCCAGCAAACCCTGCTCCACATGTAAAATTAATGACAATACCTACTCACCGAATTCTAAATTGCTTTTTCTTTCTCATAGTGTGCGTTCTGTGTTCAGCGGTTATGTCCATGCGCTTGCCAGCATCACTGTGAAAGATCGCATTGCACAACAAGTAAGGAATCTTACCTGAGTGGATTCAGGGTGTGTATTGCAGATACTTGAATCAGAGTGAAGAAATGGTCCCCAATGACGAGCTTCCACTGCGAGGCTGCTGCTACCTCATCGTCAGAGCAAACAGAAAGGGCAATGTGAGTTCGGGCCTGGGTTCTGCGGTAGCAGTCGAAGTCAGATACAGTCGAAGCGGCGCCGAAAATGTCATTCATTCCTGCCGTCACAAAAACTCCTTGCAGGGGTGTAGTTTGCGGAGTGAAAGAAAACAAGAGCGTTTCAAACCAGTTCCTTTCAAAGCAAAGAGTCAAAGCACGATTGTTGACTGCACGAAAGAGTTCTGGGTAGGATTCCACAACCTTGACAGCCCGCGGGGCTGACTGAATAGCGGTGATGCTTGACTGTACGTAATTGCCCAGAACCATCATGCCCAAAGCCCAGACTGCGACGGCCAAGCCTCGGAATGTTGGAGCGTTCGCTATCGACAAGGCCGGAGACCTTCCCAGGAAGGTGGACACAAAGAACATAAACACGCGAGATCCGTGTTGCCGTATTCGTCTCCGGTAGAAGAGACGGCAACGGACAGTCATGTACAGAGCCAAGAGGCCATAGTGAATGAAGATAGCCGTAGTTGACAAAATGAGAGAACCCCAGGAATCAATGAAGGTGGTTTCGTAGACAGTTTTCATTGCAGTGAAGAAACAAAGTGGTGCCGGTGAATACTGGGCACCAATGAATACATCAGGGACAAGAGAAACGCTTCCTCGCACTGGAGGAATGTACAAGTCCGCACCAATTGTGAGCAAAGAAAATATGGTACCTGTCGCCTCGTCAACGGTGTTGTTCAGTGATCTGTATGCGTCGACGAGAGCCAAGCGTTCCGGCTTCAGGTTCCTCCCGCCCCATTTTGTATCCTTCATTATTACTCGTAACTTGTGTCCTTTGGGGAAACTCCCTTCGGACCTATCTTCGGTGAACAAGTCTGATGCCTGCACCGTCTTTCGCGAGTCACACTGGCGATACCTGTCCTCGGGAGCGCTAATATCTGCATCGGTGACGGTTACCACTTCACAATAAGCGTTAAAAACGTCTCGTAGGACTCCAGTACGGGACTTCACCGATGCGAAAATGAGGTTTTTCTTGTGCTCCAAAGTTGATTGCATCAACTGTTTCTTGGTGTACTTCGGCACCTCGGACCAGATGTCAAGCAGAAAGATCAATCTGTACTCCGGTAGCTTATTGAAATCATTATTGATTTCGAGCTCTTTACCGCAATGATCTGAATTATATCCATAGAATTCAGCGCACAGGCTTGTCACTGAAGTAGGAATGAACTTGATTGGAATAGGCAGATCGTTCAGACTCCCGAGGAGGCTTTCCGTGTCCGACAAAGAATACAGTAACACTGGTCGCCCGGGAGACGCTTTCGAGGCGTTCATTATGCTTAGCATGGTCGGATACATTGAAGCCCTACTCGCGAAGTGACTGTTCAATAATATTAAAGTGGCAAAGATATTTCTGACAACAATTTTCATTGGTATTCTTTGAAGCTACGATAGGTAAAAGAACTGTACTTGTTGCAAGCCTCCTATTTAAAGGCTGTTGCGGTCAGTGCTTTAGCACATAGTCCTATATATTACAGGAATGCATCGCGAGTTTCAGATTTATTTAAGAGAAGCTGCTCGTGCAGTCTGCAAACATCATCAGTATTACAAACATTAAAAACTAATTTTTCCCGTCGGTGGAAGGTTATTTTCGTTTTCAGGAATATGGATTGCGAATATTGATGCGAAATCCAGAAATGGGCAAGCTCGTTTGGAATGTGAATCTGTTACCTCCAGAATACGCAATGATTGGCACACTCACACCGCTCTTGTCTTGTCGCCTAGAAGATCTTGGCTTATACCCACAAGGGGGACTTGCCACACTGTACCGCTCTTTCAAGAACACGCTAGCGTAGCTTTCTTCATTGGCAGCAGGAGGTCCTTGACGACGCGCTACGGAAGATTACTTGCAGGATTGAAATTTAAGTTGGCGTGGTTGATAACGACAGTCGCTTCCATGTTAGCTCATTAGGCCACCTGTTCGTTTATTACCGTCTCATTTCAGTCGGGCCCCGAAGCGAGATATTGACGGTACTTATTAGTACATATGTACTAAGAGTGCAATGATGCTTTTATTTTTAATTTTTATTCAAGAGTTTTATTCCCTCCCCCCACCTCCCCCACCGTATTTGGAACTCAATGATTCTCATTCTCTGGCTTGCTCTGCCAGATGTATTGCAGTGCAGCCACACCCAAGTCCTGAGTGGAGTGACAATTGGACTGATCGGGAAGTCCGTGTCGTGCAAATATTGCTTCCACGCGCCACTGATTACATCACTCAATCATAAATGCACTTGTAAAGAGATTTTCCAATAGGCATGCTTTTTCTCGAGGCTAATTTAGATTGTCTGCAGCAATTTACAGGATTGATTATGCGGCGCGCAATAAATTTAATTCAACCGGTGCGAATATTTCTGCACACTATGAATGGAGCCTTTGTTTAGTGTTTCCTTATTTTCGCGAGGTCGAACTGGGTGTGTACGTAAGTAATAAGACTATTGCATTCTGTCTGCATAAATATGGGTCTGTGATTGAGTTCTTTCTACCCACTCCTAAACCAGCACAGCGTTGTTTCTAAAAGAATTCATGGATACAGCAGCTTATGGGATAGACCTCCTTTTATGAGATTCGTATGGTATTTCACACTTTTGGTGGCTATAAAAAAGGTTCGCAATTTCAGAAAAGTTCATGGTATCGCCATGTACCTGCTGTGAGCCTCATTTTATTGATGATTTGATTGATATGTGGAGTTAAACGTCCCAAAACCACCATATGATTATGACAGACGCCGTTGCGGAGGGCTCCGGAAATTTAGACCACCTGGGGTTCTTTAACGTGCACCCAAATCTGAGAAAATGGGCCTACAACATTTTTGCCTCCATCGGAAATGCAGCTGCAGCCGCCGCAGCAGGGATTTGATCCCGCGGCCTGCGGTTCAGCAGCCGAGTACCTTAGCCACTAGACCACCGCGGTGGGGAAAGAGGGATAGATTAGATATATAGATAGAGAAAGAAAGAAAGAGAGAGAGAGATGCACATTGCACACTACACATACAGGCATTGAACCGTGTTCCCGACCGGGCTGCAGAAATTAGATGAGAGAGAGAGAGAGAGAGAGAGAGAGAGAGAGAGATGCACATTGCACACCACACATACAGGCATTGCACCGTGCTCCCGACCGGGCTGCAGAAATTAGATGCCTTTCTCCTCTTCTAACCACTACCACCACCACCACCACCACCACATACTGCAGGGTTTCACAGGGGGTTGCTCAGTGATGTTGCCTGGCAGAATTGTAGAATTCGTGTGGCTTTCTGGGCTGATGTACTTGAAGACCATGCACCCAAGATCTTCTCCTTAGTAAAGGGACGATCATCCACCCTCCTCCAGGTACACTGGAGAGTCCGCCAATCTTGTTCGAAGTCAGGACGGTGGCACAGGACGACAGTCAAGTTTCTTCACAGTTGCACTTGTCATTCTTGGATGAGTCGGTCATACCAATGCGATAGCTGAATGAGTTGGTAAAGGGTTACGCCCGGACCCACAACCGACCCAGAATTGTGGCGTCACGTGGCGAAGTCTTTCATGGCACACCCAGTTTAAAAGGAAGACGTTAGCTTTTTTATCGCCTTCACTACCCTTACTACAAATGATATCTCCTGCTCGCCACTCGCTTGTTCATAAAACACTTCGAGTGTCCGCAATAAGCCTTGGGCCAGTCGGGATTTCGCGCTTTTCGACTACACGCTGTTGCCTCCGCTTGCGCAGTCACGAACCTAAAAAAACAAAGTGAGATCAGTTTTTCGCACACGACAGTGATACGAGCAAATTGGGAACGGGCACGCAGCAGCGTGACAACGAAAGGTAGGCGACGATTCACAACAGACGTGTCTCGTATACCGACCAATCGAAAGCCCACTTCATCCTGACGCCAGGTGAACAAACCGCTGGCGTCACGAATTGCGCGGCGCCCCGCCGCGGTAGTCTAGTGGCTAAGGTGCTGACCCGCAGGTCGCGGGATCAAATCCCGGCTGCGACGGCTGCATTTCCGATGAAGGTGGAAATGTTGTAGGCCCGTGTGCTCAGATTTGGGTGCACGTTAAAGAACCCCAGGTGGTCAAAATTTCCGGAGCCGCTCCACTACGGCGTCTCTCATAATCATATGGCGGTTTTGGAACGTTAAACCCCACATATCAATCAATCAATCAGTCAATCAATCACAAATTGCGCGGCAAGAGCGGGAAACGCGGGAAAAAATAATGCGTTCATTCTTCGCGCTTTCAGGGGTTGTTTGGGAGGCATTTTAAACGGGAAATTTTAAGTCGACAGAATAGGCAAGTTTAAGATCTGTCTGTTATCGTCTATGTCGAGGGTTGCTTTTGTTGCCGCCTTACTATATATAGGATGCTAACTTTACCGTTTTGCATCTTGAACACGCTGCAAACAGTTCTACGTTGAACGTGTGTGCATGAACACGGCTGGGTAGATGCATTCCACGTTTCACGACCTTGTAGATTCAAGGCACGAGATACGAGAATAAGAAAAGGCTCGTTGAACAGCCCGAGGTATGGGCGCCCGTACTCCTTATACATAAAGTCGTCTATGTAACCGCATCCGAGAATTTGTTTTGCCACAGAATGTGCTTCCCACGAAGCTGCGTCATGTACTCGTAGACGATTAACGCCACCTTTATTGATTTAGTGCTATTCAGAATGGTGTGCTATGTTACTCTAATATTTAAAAAAATAATAATTTCTACAGTAACCCTAGACATGGAAATTAGCAAACTTTGTACCCGTAATTGAGTCTGCAAACAAATAAATACCAAAATATAGGCCAATATCTTTGCTTTTTACCAGCTCCAAACTTTTTGAACGTGTCACTGGCAAATAGGTTTTAGAGTACCTAAACGCACACAATAATCTTTACCGATCACATCACGGTTTTCGTGCTGGCTATTCCACTGCGACACAGTTGCTTGAATTCACACACGACAATGCTTCTTGCCTCGACGACCGAAGACAGATTGATGTCATATTTATTGACTATTCTGAGGCCTGTCGCATAGTTTACCATGCCGAAATATATATATATATATATATATATATATATATATATATATATATATATATATATATATATATATATATATATATATATATATATAATGACCATGTAAGTAAGTCTAGTACGTCTTACGGAATTTAAATATATTGGTGTAACTCTCGCTACATATTTGAAATGGCACAGCACGTCGAAACAATCTGCGACGACCTCTTCGAAAACTGGTATCCCCGGCGCACGCTATACGCAACTCCAGAAATAAAAAATGCGGACTCACAGCGCGTACGGCTTCGACCATACTCACATAATAGTCGTTTGTTTGGTCACCTCAACACTGCCATGACATGGCTATGTAGGATCCGTTAAAGAGAGTATAAGACTTCTATTTTTTTTTTCGCTTTGACCAGCGTCTCTTGCTCACTTCGTACGCGCATGTTTTATCGGTGCGGCCCTTCTCGAACATTGGTGAACTTGAAATTGTGTCATCCTCCTGCATAAGATTGTTCACATCAGATCGAATGTTCTAGCACCCATATCCTTCATTGCACCTTCTGCACACCGTACCCGGCTAATTGACCCCCTAATTTTTTTTCGTAAAAACTAACGGCGTTACAACATGAGCGTTTACTTGGTGTGAACAAATATATACGCCTTGGAAATATATTAAATATGCATACATGCCAACCAGCTTGTGCACTCACCGTTTTGAAAATCCCCTAAGTATTTTCCCCGTTAGATATATTCTGAATTATTTTCTTTTCTTTTTTCTGTGCGGAACGTGGATTTATGAAATAAGCCTGATCATGTCTGTACGCAGACTCAATGCTGAGGAGCTTGAAAAACAAAATTGTGTAAACGTGCATTTTGTTCAATTGTGTTTCTTCGAGTTGCTGAACATCTGAATTTACACTTGTTATGTCTAAAAAAACTGAGACTGCAGTATGGGTGAATAAATAACATTAAAACATGTTCATATCACGCTGTCTGCTTCGCCCTTTCGGGTAAGCAGGCTCCCGTTTAGTAATCTAGGGACAATTTTTTATCGTAGCCATTTGTTGAATATCTTACCATGACCGAGTCAAGGTAAGGCTCTTGCCTCGGCCTTACCATGACTTGGCGTAATTAGCTTGGTCATAACAAGCACTGGCCTATCTAGCCAAGTATAACATCAAGCTAAATACCTAATTAGCCGGCCGCACGTGCTCGGGTGTTAGCTGACAAGGAATACGCGCACCAGCCGAGCAGCGCGCTAGAATGTACTGGCTGACCATGATGATTAACACGTGACCTCGGGTTTTCCTGCAGTCGCGGTGTTGTAAGACGCTCGGCCGGCGCTAATCTCGGAGGCCACCGTGCTGATTATTCTAAAACATGCTTAGCACTGGCATTAAAAACTTCAAAGTAAATATAAACGCGACTTGCTTCAAAAATATCATCACGAAAAGTTTCTGGCAAAGTTATTGCATGGGTGCACTTCTGCACTCAGTGCAACGACGAATAAGCGAAAGAAGATGCATCTGGTTTGAAAACACCGCCGAACTTCGTCGAGCATCCTTGACCCGATGACTAGTTCCATCGTAACCAATCAAGCGCAGCGCGCTGATGGCTGGATTTGACTTGCGTTTACTGTTGGCCCATTCAAAAGGGGTTGTCGCCAGTGCTCGAAAATCCCAAGTTTCGCGTAACTCGGCCGATCCTGCATAGCACCCCTGAGCACTGCATTATCACGTCGCAGTTTTGGGCCGTTAAATCCAAAATATTAGTGCATTTTTACCGGCAAAAATTATTTGTCGCGTCCTACTTTCTGGAAGACTTGCCGTTTCAGGCATGCGAGGATTTGGCAGGTCTGCAAGAATATATGCAACGTCACTGATGAGGTGGCATCCCTGTACGGGATACCGCGCTGATTATCGCCCGAGCTGGGCTGTTGCAATGCGTTGCACAAGTTATAGAATTATGCGCATGCCCGGGGGCGTCAATCACGTATACTGAAATCTAGAATAGTGCCACCCTATAGCAATAATAATATTTGAAGGCATTTGGCCCGAAGAGGCACGGTTGAAAAGCAAACGTACCACAAAACACGAGCGCATACGTGCATACAAATAACTTTATTAAAGCGCCAGAGCATCCAAGTTCTTGTAATTGGCTAATCGATGCCGTGATCTGTTGTCTTTCATTAGATACGAAGAGCAGCGGTCATATTGTGGCCGCTTGCGTCGGGTGATGATGAAAGATACGTGGACGGCTTTCGGCCTCTCCGTCGAGGCATCGTCACAGAGCTAAGGAGTGAAAAGGATGTCTCGTGACGCAGGGGACTACGCAGGGGACTACACATTGTGAAGAGTGAGCTTAGGGTCATGTCCTCCGCCTGGCTGGCACTAACCCTTAGAGGGGAGTCTCAAAGAAGCGGACTGGAGGATATTTAAGACTCATCGGGCTAAAAGTAACGTAAAAAGTTTAGATTAAAAATGAGACGTCGAATAAATGACTGTTAAACACACACATTTCGAATACGTCTTTCGCTTCTTTCGCAGTATTTCGAACAGGCGTGGCACTCATCAGGAGCTTTCTTGGCTTCGACGATCGATGGTCTGGTGGTTTACTTGGTGGAGTGGTTTTAGCGAAAACTCTAGTCCGTCGAAGGACAGTGTCGTGGTGCTGCAAAGCAGAGAACGAACGAAACATTTCTTCATTGTGATTAAAATGAATTGGTACAAGTCAACGACATTTAATAGTTAGCAGTGGTAACACCGAGGGCACACAGCAAGACGTATTGGGTTTGCAAGCATTGTTATGGGTCTCGCAATTATTGGCTCAGCTTGAAGGAATAATTTGTACAAGCACCGTCACCAGAGCTTTTTTCCAACGAAGGACAATTATAGGAGAGTGCTTCCTTCTTAGCGTTCCTGTTCATATACATACGAGTGAATACGTGATCAAAACGAAACCGCATTACAAAACTTTCCGTGCCTAACAACGCTTCAAGTCAGGATTACTTAACCAATGGCACATGGATAACTGCTTGAATAAAAATAACAGTCATGATACGTAGTTCTCACGAATGACACGGCGGGCACCTGTCAGTTTCTCTTTTGGTCATGTGCTTAAATGGGTCAGATGCTTAAACTATGTAGCTGCATATACGTGGTTGCTATAGAAGACAGCACGGATACTTGTTCATTTCAGTGTTGGTTGCAAGGATCGTGGGCTTGAATTTACCTATGGCAGAGCAACTGCGCTGGATTTAGAAAGGAAAGCTAAACAACTCAGAAAGTTGACTTACAGAATAAGATCGCAGGCCAAAATGAAGACAATCGTTTCCTGGTTCTCCATGGACAACATGCACGGGAGCTGGCAACGGCATCACGGGAACAACCGGGCGACCACAGCATGCGCCGACATCAGGTCTTGGTAAACGCCGCAACGGAAGGATTCCAGATGCGAGCCGAATACCTGTCGGAGGGCGCTTGCGAGCGACGGTGCTTGTCCCTCGGGCGATTCGTGAACCGCTATGAAAGGCTTTGTACGCCAGGTGGCGAACAAGTGAGGCTTGTAGTCTTGGCCTCCCCCGTTGTCGGCGACGAGCAGGCAACTGCAATAGACGTTTTCCGTCGCCTTTGTGAACGCGCCGAAGACATTGTTGCGCCGCATTTTCTTCAGGATGTCGCCGACGACGTCACTGCGGCCCTTTACCTGGCCTACGAGGTAGAGCGACCAGGGCCGTATGACGCCCATATTGGCCAGAATGCTGTACAAGTGGGCTGCGAAGTGCAGACACGCGTACATATCTGTCATGGATTGTATAAGGACACGAACAGAGATGACGGCCTGTGGTACAGTTTTGTCGCCCAGCCTTGGAAGGCTAGGGAGATCCTGCTCGTCCAGGCGTCCCAGGTCGTGTTGCGGCATCCTCGAAAGGTGCAAGCACAGTGCATCCACGTACGTCATTGCTCTCCGTAATGTTAACGGTTCCTACGGAAGCTTCGTGTCGAGTTTGGCGTCGGCTTATGGCAGAGATGAACCCTTCCTCCTTGCTTCGGGGACGGAAACTTCGGTCGTAACTATTTTGGCACGGAGTTGATGCGGCCTTCAAGGGTGTAATGATGCGACTTTCGTCCACCTTGAGCTTGCCGAATGTCGAGAGTGAGGTTGAAAAGCGTCCCGATGGCCGACGCGCACGAAGACAGGTCTTCATCAGAGCAACAGACACTGTTTTTTTCTGAACGCAGCCGACGCATTGCCACTCACTATCCTGCCACAAGTACTTAAACGCATACGTGCTGAGTCAGGTGCTACTCACGTTCTTTATATTAGATCTAGCAGGAATGGGTGTCATTGTGATAAAATAAATTAAAACAAGCAGTGGTGCAGACATGTGGCCCATGATGTAACGTGCACGAGGCGTTTAGAAATCGGCAACGATTCATACTTGGTGTTTTACGTATCTACTCTTCTATATGTAGTCAATGCTCACTCCATTCTATTATCAATCAAGTTAGCAGTTTGTGCATTCTGGCGAACGCGAGCGGTTAGGAGTTTTTGAGAAGCCTCCCCTTATTTTGAAGAACCGCTTCATTTGTGCAGCCTTCCCTGTTGTAAAACGCATTGAGCAAGGAAAACTCAGGAGAGCCCTCATCGTATTTCAATGTCTAGCAAAACGTATGCACGGAAGTGACGTCCAATGTCCAGGGGAAACAAACCGGCACTGGCGAACAAAACAGCTGACGCCCCCTGGCACGCCCTACACGCACGCCCTACACGCAATCTGCGCAAATTCATTGCTATTGCTACTACAATGCTATTCATTGCATACGTTGCATTGCGTGCGTGCACAAAAAAAAGAACAAGTGTTCCATTTATCATTGTACGACACCGCCTGGGGTCTGCGGTTGAACTCAGACAACGCATGTACTCTCTTCGAGAGACGAAGAAAAAAGTAAGACCAATGAATCTTATATCTAGTGAATATACGGCTTCTTATTCTAAAAAAAGCCGGCCGCCATGGTCTAGTGGCTAAGGTACTCGGCTGTTGACCCGCAGATCGCGGGTTCGAATCCCGGCTGCGGCGGCTGTATTTCCGATGGAGGCGGAAATGTTGTAGGCCCGTGTGCTCAGATTTGGGTGCACGTTAAAGAACCCCAGGTGGTCGAAATATCCGGAGCCCTCCACTACGGCGTCTCTCGTAATCATATGGTGTTTTTTGGGACGTCAAACCACAGAGATCAGTCAATAAATTGGTGAATATAACACATGCTTATGAATGAGGCTAATGCGATAACAATTCTTTCTTAGAGAAATATTCGTGTGCTAGAAAGGGCAGCGAGCAGTGTTGAATTTGACACAGCAATAAGTTCCGCACCCACGGTCGTAAGCATTTTCACTGCCTAATCAAGTTATTAATCGGTGTTTGAAAAATATGCGCCAGCACATAGCGATGTCTTCGGCACACCATTCCGTTTTCAGACGACTGTGCTCGCGTAATGTATTTATTAAATTTGTGCATGTGAGACACACTACGCTAGATAATTAAGCACAATCACAAGCCTGGCACGTCGCCTATGTGCTTCTGACAAATTCGTTGCTGTTCCCGTAGTTTTGACAATTTGCAGAACTGCACGAGTATATATAGTGACCGCTCACCGTGCATGCAGCGTATTTACCATTTGGCCCAATAGTCAAATAGTGCCCCGCCGCGGTGGTCTAGTGGCCAAAGTACTCGGCTGCTGACCCGCAGGTCACGGGATGGAGTTCCGGCTGCGGCGGCTGCATTGCTGATGGAGGCAGAAATGTTGTAGGCCCGTGTGCTCATATCTGGCTGCACGTTAAAGAACCCCAGGTGGTCAAAACTTCCGGAGCCCTCCGCTACGGCGTTTCTCAGCTTGTCGTACGTCCAACGTTGTGTTCGCCGATATGAGCCACCAGCGCTTGCAGTGGCGTAGCCAAGAGGGGGGGTCAACCTCCCCCCCCCCAAAATTTTTCGTCCAACACCCCCTTCCCCACCTCATTTTTTTTCGGCGCGTTGCGCTGACTTGATTTAAAAACTAAGCGCTGCTATACTATCACAATATCATTTCTGGGCGCTTCTATACAATGAATAATGCCTGCATGCAGGAAAACATGTCGCGGTGTTTCTCAAGGCTTTGGCACTCTGTGAGATTTTGGGCAGGAATCTCTGCCGCGTGTGTTTTTAAGTTCAATCTGCGGCGGAATTAATGCTTCAGCGATGGTTATGCTTGTACCCGCTGGAACAGATCTTTGCCGGAGTCGATCACTACGATAATTTTCTGTAGGCTGTTATGCCAGCGAGTCCTCGTCAAACGGCCGTGCCTCTGAAAACGGCAATCTGGGTCAAGGCCTGCCCGCAGTCTGCCTGGCGCGAACGGCGTAAACACGCGCGGCGCGTCTCTGGCCCACGTGCATTGAGTCATCTGCGCACGTGACAGCGAGCCGGCGGTCTCGTGTCTGGTGGTCTGACGCATGGCGCGGCGCGCCATTGGAGGAGTCTGCCCTGACGACAAAGCGGCGCTTCTGATTGGACATTTTGGTTGGACCCGGTGTAAATAAAAGAAGCCCTGCGGCGCGTCGCGATCGGCGGTCCTATGTGAGTGAGAGGAGGCCCCGTGTCGGAGAGCCGGCATGTGTGTGAGTCGGCGGTTTTAGGCGAAAAGCTGACCTATGTGTTAGAGAGAAGAGCTCGGCTTTTCGAGTCTCTGTCGGCCCCAGTGCCGAAATTGTAACGCTTCTGTATATATGCTGTACATAAACCTTGTTTAACTCACCGTCGTCTCGTCCGCTCGTCTTATCAGCTCTGCGCAGAAGCAGTCGCGAGCTGAGAAACATACGCTACGCAACAGTGGTGGCTTCGGCGGGATCGGCCCGTCGTTCGCAACAGTGGTGGCTTCGGCGGGATCGGCCCGTCGTTTCTCAACAGTGGTTGGCAGCTGCGGGATCGGCCGGCGTCAGCGACATCGATGCGGTGAGTGCCTGATGTTTTCCCCTCAGTTCACCAGACTACTCTAGCTCAGGTTGTAGTAGTTTAGAGAAGGGCTGTGTGAAGCATTGTAGTGAGCTTTGATCGTTTCAAGCAAAGTCGAAGTGCTTTGAAACCAAGGTTAATGCGGAGGGGGTAAACACGGGAGAGTGAAAAATTGCTTGCGCGTCTTGCTAGTAGGCTTATAGTGGGTACGGCAAGTAAATTGTTAACAGGGGCAAACAGCAAGAGGCTAGTGTGAACGATGGAGAACCTTAAAGTGAAGGAACTCATCGAAATTTGTGAGGAACTCGGCATAACCTTGGGCCGTGCGAAACGAAAGCAAGCGATCCTTGAGATCATGAAGGATGAGGGAGTGTCGGCTGAGGAAGTCGATGAGGCCTGGGTGGATATTAAAGCACGCCGTGAGGAGGCTGAAAGGCGAGAAGTTCGCGAACGTGAGGAGACGGAAAGGCGCGAACGTCGCGAGCGCGAGGAAGCCGAGAGACAGGAGCGCCTTGAGATGAAACGACTAGAATTGGCAATCCTACAGTGTTCGCAGGCGCCTAGCGTAGCTTCTCCAACAGTTCAGGTCAGCGGTTTGAGAATTAGGGACCAATTGCCACCGTTCGTAGTAGGCGAGGACATGGCGAAATATCTCGTCAAGTTTGAACACGTCTGTGAGCGAAACGCTTTGGAGCGGTCTCTTTGGGCGCGGAACCTGCTAGCTCTTCTTCCCGGCGAAGTGTCCGACGCGATAACTTGCTTATCGAGGGAAGCGTTTGAGAGCTATGACGAGGTTAAGGAAGTGCTCTTGAGACGTTATAAGTTGTCACCCGAGGCTTTCAGGCAAAGTTTTCGGTATGCTAAAAAGGGGAATGAGTCACACGTTGACTTCGCGTTTCGTCTTAAAGCCGATTTGATTGAATGGCTCAAGGGCGAAGGTGTTTATGACGACCGCGATAAAGTGGTGGAATGCGTTGCATTGGAGCAATTCTACCGCTGCATCGAGGAGGATGTCAAACTTTGGCTGCAGGACAGACTTGGGGAAGTACAGTTAAACAAGGCAGCTGAGTTAGCTGAGGAGTATTATACTCGCCGAAAGTTGCATAGCAGGGCAGTGCGCGTTGAAAAGGATGAAAGGAAAGAGGGCTTTTCAAGGAAACCTGATCAACGGAAACCCGCTCCGCACCGTAATTTCAAGAAGGAACCGTCTCTTACGAAGGACAGTGTAGGGGAAGGGCAAACAGAAGCGGAGAAATCGAGTGAGGCTTCTACCACACAGGCATTTGAATCGGAAAGCAAACGGAAGCCGCTAATCTGCTACAACTGCAAAAAGGAGGGGCACATCGCGAGAAACTGTCAGGAAAAATTTGCCTTCGCAACAATCCGAGAATCAGAAAAAAACATGCGGTTGTTGGAGCCGTATCTCCAAGAAATTAAAGTAAATAAGAAAACGTGCCGAGCGCTTAGAGACTCAGCGGCAACCATGGATGTTGTCCATCCTTCATTGGTGTCTCCGGATGATTTCACAGGAGAATGCGCGTGGATCAGGCAAGTCGCCGAGGAGCAGAGTGTTCGCTTACCAATCGCCACGGTTGTCATTGAAGGCCCGTTCGGTAAGCTTTGCACCGAAGCGGCTGTGTCTGCCGCGCTAAATGATCGTTTTTCTTATCTTTTCTCCAACAACTCGGAGCAGCTTCTCAAAGAGCAGGGCAAATCATTCTTCCCCAACTTAGCGTGCATGGCCCTCACGCGATCGCAAACGCGGAAGCCTGATTTGGTTCAATGCAGTGAACTCTCAAGTGACCTTGTCGGCGGGTCGACGGAACCCCAGAAAGGAAATTTTCCGCATGAGTCATGTGAGCAGTCATGCGAGCGGCCCGTCGCGAAAGCGGTCGGCACGGCCGGCGCGGTAGGGGGAGACGACATGGCGCCATTGAGTCAGAGCGAGAGGGTTGCAACGCTCTCGCCTGTAGCGGAAAGTTGGAGCGAGCTGCCGAGAGTTGATCGAGAGACGCTCATTCGAGAGCAGCGTGAGGATCTCTCGATTGAAGCGCTAGTGGAAAGCCAAATTGAAGCGCTAGTGGAAAGCCAGAAAAACGCGGCACAAGTGCTGTCGAAGGAGCACTACGAGGAATCGGTGAAGAAGCATGCTTTTGAAGTTGATAATCAGGTAATGCTGCTGCAGCCGTCCAAAAGGAACAAGCTTGAGGTTGATTGGGAAGGGCCCGCAAAAGTAGTATCGAAGCTTTCTGATACAAATTATGAAGTGAAATTAGGAAGGCGGCCGGACAAAATTTACAACTTGATGAAACCATACGTTCAACATCAAGCGGTCGTAAATCTGTTGTTGAATGCTTCAGAGGAAGAGGAAGCAGAAATTTTGAGTTCTAGTGAGGTAAGTGAAGGGGGGTCGAAAGTAATCCGGGAGCAGATAAACCTAGAGCCTAGGTTAAGTGAAGTCCGGAAAGAGGACCTGAGAAAGATTGTTTTGGTGTTTGAAGATGTGTTTTCGAACCGTCCCGGAAACACGAGGGTGATCGAACACGATATCGAGCTAAGCGGTGAAGAGTCAATCCGTAGCAAGCTGTATCGTTGTTCCCCTGTGCAACGTCGAAAGTGTGAGCCGCTCTTGGTGCCGCATAGGTATCGTCGCCTAAAAGTGGCCGGTCACTGAGATGGAGCATGTTGCTCCACAGCGCAACTTTGACGTTCGCTTAAAAAAAAAAGAAAAAAAGCTAAACGCTAATGCAGGTGCATTGAGCAGTGCGTTCTAGCTAGTACATTCTCAACCTTTCGGTTTCTCGTTGGCGATTCGGGGCAAAATTTTGACCTCATCACGACCTGGGCTGAGCGCTCTCGTTTGGAGTGATCTCAAGGGGCCAACTTTATGTGGTATTCTAATTCGTTGCGTTGTTGTAATTGTGAAAAATTCAAGTTCTTACTTTAAGAGTCTTGTGTCCCACATGTGCCTCTTGATGTAGGGGGAACAAAATTCCGATAGACACGTAGATAGGTATATGTTGTACTATACTTTGTCTGGTGTTCTGTCGGGTGACCGAGGGCACTTGCGTGTGTCGTGTGTTGTCTGTTGTCGATCCGGTCTTGGCAAGTTGCAGAACCGTCGACAAGTGCTGAAGCCGAAGATGGTCAGAAGAGACGAGTGAAGCTGGTCGACAAGTTGTGGCGACAAGCCAGTGGAGCTGGGATCCGTCGTCAAGAATGGGCTGTATTCCCGGAACAGTTTGGAGCTGTATTCTCCCTATGGCCCTGGAGGCGAACCTGGAGGGACCTGGCGAACGAGCGCACCTGACATCCGAGCCCCGTGGAAGCAGCTCGTCTTTCCGGTGCATTGTCTGGCGGCGGGGGTGTTGTTATGCCAGCGAGTCCTCGTCAAACGGCCGTGCCTCTGAAAACGGCAATCTGGGTCAAGGCCTGCCCGCAGTCTGCCTGGCGCGAACGGCGTAAACACGCGCGGCGCGTCTCTGGCCCACGTGCATTGAGTCATCTGCGCACGTGACAGCGAGCCGGCGGTCTCGTGTCTGGTGGTCTGACGCATGGCGCGGCGCGCCATTGGAGGAGTCTGCCCTGACGACAAAGCGGCGCTTCTGATTGGACATTTTGGTTGGACCCGGTGTAAATAAAAGAAGCCCTGCGGCGCGTCGCGATCGGCGGTCCTATGTGAGTGAGAGGAGGCCCCGTGTCGGAGAGCCGGCATGTGTGTGAGTCGGCGGTTTTAGGCGAAAAGCTGACCTATGTGTTAGAGAGAAGAGCTCGGCTTTTCGAGTCTCTGTCGGCCCCAGTGCCGAAATTGTAACGCTTCTGTATATATGCTGTACATAAACCTTGTTTAACTCACCGTCGTCTCGTCCGCTCGTCTTATCAGCTCTGCGCAGAAGCAGTCGCGAGCTGAGAAACATACGCTACGCAACAGTGGTGGCTTCGGCGGGATCGGCCCGTCGTTCGCAACAGTGGTGGCTTCGGCGGGATCGGCCCGTCGTTTCTCAACAAGGCAGATGCTCGTTTTAATAGAAAAGGCCAGACACAGTTCGAAGGTCTGGTTTAAAGAATACTACAGGCTGTCCAATTGTGTGCTAAGATATACTCGCGCTAGAGAATAACATTTATATTAAACTTTCGCACGTTCCGATAACATCTAAAGAAACACACACACACACACACACACACACACACACACACACACACACACACACACACACACACACACACACACATGTGTACGATAGAATATTCGGGTCATCCAGCGAACTTTGCTTGTTATATTCATACACATCTTTACTATGGCCAAACGGCTAAAGACACTGCTCAGGCCGACCTCTCTACCTTTCTGTAAATAAATTCTCTCTCTTCTTCTCTCTCACTCCGAAGTGTTGTCTAGTGACAAAATTGCAACACAGGCAAATGTGCAGGCTAATCACAGCCTCACAAATGCCTACTAAAATACTCATCATGTAATTTAGTCTAATAAACAAAAAGATTGAGAGTGTAAACCTAAAGCAGCGTAATGAAAAATGCAGTGTGGGCAGCTGTAGTGAGCACAAGCTTCATTATGTTCAGCAGTGTGGAAAAGAGCTCAAGAATAAGGAACATTCCCAGTGTATTGAATCTTACGGGAGTTATGCTGGGGCCGGCCGTAAGCGATTTAATGACAAAAAAAAAACGTAGCACTCGAAAATCTAACCATGCTGCTTTACATTGCACAAAGAGAAGGAACCCCACAACCCATTACCGTATCGATAAAACTCGTTTTATTCGGCTCATTTTTAAAAAACCCTTCAGCCACTTCAAAGTAATATTGGTGACAGTTTGTACTGGCGATCCGTCTAATCTTGGACGCAATGGGCCACAATGTAAGTGGAGAGCACACGTTCTGAAACTTCGGTCGCGTATCGCAAGTCACGTAACACACTTATGAAGCAAAAGAGCACACAAAGTATAGCTTTCAGGTGCTTCTGAAGGTTACAGGCAGTCAAAACATATTGTACACGCGGTAAAAACAAAAAAAGCCATCGTAAAGTTTGCTGGTTAGTTTAAAAGTACCACGAATATTTTTTAGGCAGTTGAGTGAAAGCGCTAAGTAAGGCACGCAGAAGGTGATGATTCAGCACAGCCCTTAAGCTACTAACAACGTTTCCGGCCCGAGAGGAGGGAATCGTAGCTCTGGTCGATGCAGTTTCCCATTGGTTTCTCAAGAGACAGTCTTCGCGCTGGAAAGCATAACAAAGCAAGGAAGGAATTCTAAAATTAGCAATGTTGCCAGTCGCGTGAAACGAACAAAATAAATCGTAAACATTGAAGGCCTATAGTTGGTGCATATGCACGAGAATCGCTTGGCGCAAGAAAAATGTGCTTTGTGTGGTTTTCTCGTATGCTCCGTTTTTTTGCCCTAGTCATTCTCGTCAAATAATATTTTTTCGCGTGCTATCTGTGTTCAACACAAGGAAAAACAACACATATCGCCTTATTCAAAACCCCGAAGGTACTGCCATTCCATTTGAAGACGTACACGCTAAGAAAAAGCAATCATTTGACGAGCCCTGTGTATTAGTCCCTTTAAGTAGTAACGGGAACGTTTTTGGGGGGGTCAATATACTCTTGTCGAAGAGCCGTTGGAGCAGCAAGTGAGCAAACATCGCTAAAGGGTGACACAATATTTCTTGTTGTGGTGTCATTGCGGTAACTGCGGTGTTCTTCGGGGGGGAAAATCAAATATATATATATATATATATATATATATATATATATATATATATATATATATATATATATATATATATATATATATATTGCTGTGTAGTTAGCAAGCAACGTTTTAAGGGTAGCAACTGCTGCATTTTCATCTCAACACAGCCTGTTTACTTGAGTGACGCGAATGCAATTATTCACGATTTAGAACTTCAGCTGAGAGATGCGCACGTTTCAGACGCACAAATCTGCTTCCGAATTTCTTTTACTGCGTTAAAAAGTATTGCACATGAAATGTGGCTCCCACAAACTTCAAAATGACTTGCTTATCGACAAAAGAGTTTTTTGTTGCGAACACGCTTGTCATCACCTACACCTTTTGTGGTCTCGAATTAGCGAGTGCCACGCCACACCACGCTCTTGGAGTGTAAGGTCATAGCAGACATGGTCGGTACAAACCAAACAAACACACATTTATATAGCTACTTTTCGAACAACGATATCGTCCGCCGAATCTATATATCGATCGTAATTAACACGCTAGAACATCCGCACACAATATTACCATACACTCCATGCCAAACACAATAACACACCCAAGGCGGCGTCGCCAACGCTCGACTTACCACAAGGGTCCCCCGGCGCGCAGCCCGCGGTGCCGAGCACCGGGGAACCACGGTAGAGACAACCGTTCGCGGCAACCGGCACGCGCAAAAGAGACTACACTCTCGCCCGCCACCAAGGCTTGCTTCCGCCCGGGGTCACTGCCGCCGCTACCCCATGATGATGATGATTATGACGATATGGTACTCAACGCGAACACAACGCCATCTATCGCCCGGTTGTTGTAACCCGAAATGCGGTTTTGGGGCGAGACACGAGCGCCACGCGGCGCAAACCACATTAAAGGGGGTGTCAGCACCCCCCACAGCCTGGACGAATAGATCACACGTTTTCCAGATCTCACCAATGTTTTTGTTAAGGAGAAAGTATTACATGCCTCGTCAAATGCGAGAGCTGACTGTTAACGGCATTGACACGAATGATGTGGAAATGATCGTAAGGCGATGACATCACCGATGGCCAGAACTTGTGACGTCACGGGATGACCTCACCACATGACATCGTCAGTTGGTCAAAATGTGGTCCCACTACAAGGCCACCTTAGGGACAGAAAGCTTTCGATTCCTGTCAAACCTGAGACATTGGACACTAGGTATGGTGTTGAAAGGTTTCAGGAGAGACCAATGCAACGGAGCGAAAAGAGAATGATACACGCCGTTTCCGCCATCTTAGACAAGTGCTCGAGAGACGGTGAGATTTTTTTTTAAAGATGACAGTCTTTGTTAGGATACTTGAACGCAGAAATTTCCGTCTGCGTCTGCCTACCACTCAGTTCAGCCCCAGTTTTAGCACTTCCGTATGACCCAGTCATCTTTATCTGGTGGCAGTGTTCATACTTGTGAACATCGACGATGAAAAAACAAAACAAATTTTACGCAAGTAGTCTCAATACGCAGGTATTAGGTGGTGTGTTTCTTGACTTGGAAACACAGAGAACCTAATTCTAAAAAAATCATAAGTAATTTTACACCTTACACGAATTACGTGTTTTTTACGCTGCGATGAAAAAGCGACGCTATGTACGAAAACGCACCCTGTGGACTACACGGTTCAGCCATTTGCCAAAAGCTCCTGGTTCTGTACGATCTCCTGTTTGTCGGCATTACTCCTACTTGTCCATATCTCACACAGCGCCTCCAGACAGAAGACTATCGTTTTTCGATTACATTTGCAGCGAAACACGCAGATACGCGGCCTCTTTTTTTTTTTCTTACCGTGCAGTAAGTCGGTGTAGGCCGGCACAAAAGGTGTCTGCGGGAAACCAAGCAAAGATCATCGTTTTCCGACGTCCTACAAAGCTCGGCTCGACGGAGCCAAGCTCATGGCCACATTGTGAGCCACATCCTGGTCGAAGTATTCGCCTCGCTCGAAGTCCTTAGGATCACCGCCGAGAGTGTTGCCGAGAACGTTATGCACTTCGCCGGAATACCCCTCTCGTGGTTTGTAGAGCGCGACGCACGGAGACGAAGTCCAGAATGTGAAGCAGTACACGTCGTGGCCCGTAGTCGGGCTTTCGCCCTCCGGAACCAACGAGCACGCGTGAATTCGTTCTTCGGTTATGGCCAGCGAGTCGGTGAGGACGTGCTTCGCATCCATCGTCAGCAAGAAGCGGTCCAAAAGTGCCTCCTGGACGTCGGGGGCGTGATAGAGAATCCAGGGACCGATTGCCCTGTTGGACATAAGACAGGTATAAATCGCGCAAATGCACTCCAGACGCTCCTTCACGTCCGACATGAGAGCGATGCTCGAGCGGATTGCGGCGATGGCTTCGGGAACGGACATTCCGGTGATCTTCGGGATGGGAAGAGATATGTCACCGTCCAGGCAATACAGTTTGCCCGCTTGGACGCTGGATAGCGTGGAGCACAACCTGTCCAAGTCTACGGCAGCCATCGGGAATAACAGAAAAGTACGCAGACGAAGGGTTCCACCTCTGAGGAGTCGGTGGTTGCTTGGGGCAATACTATCCTCGTCGGCCGCGGAGATTCACCACCTAGACTGCCGGTTCGAAGAGCTGTGCCATCCGTACACTGTTAGAGAATACCATTTACAAGTCCGGCCGACAAAACAGCAGCCCCAGAGGTGCCGTGGCCGGCGCTTTCTGTTGCGCGCCTTAAACGGCTCCCAACCCGTCTCTAACCAGAGTTTTGTGAAGGGGCATAATAATAGTTCCGTTCACAGGATTGGCGCTTGGTCACGGTGGTGACATTCTACAATTTACAACAGTCCGTACCACAGCGATTTCGTTGTGGCGGCATTAAAATTTCAAACGCACTACATACTTGCTCGGAAGTTGTGCGGCGGCGCTGCTCTACAGTTATGGCGCGCAAGAACACTGGCGGGCGCGCGGTAGTATTGTGCAAGCCGTGGGTAGCTGCGGCCGGCCGCTGTCGCGACGGTGTATTTTCACTTTCTGGAGTAGCGACGGCTTCCACCACGCATTCGTTCCTAAGCGCGCTTTTTTTTTCTTTCACAAAGTGCTGCCGTTTAGAGTCTACAGCGTCTGCCTAAGGATTGCACGGTAAGTTTCAGCATGTTCAATTATCTTTTAATTTTGTGTATCCACGAATCACCGACAACGATTTTTTTTTAGAGGCGAAACTCCTTACGCCGTCGGTTCGTATGTTCCGTGTCGTCGTCGTCGTAGAAACCATCTCTCGTTTAGTCCTTGAAATGCACGCTGGATGGCGGTACTTGTATATGATGAATATGGGATGGAAAGATGCGAAAAGGTGGTACTTGGACTGCGTCCCTGCGTCCGTGTGCTTTCTTTCATTTTGTTTGTTTATTATTTTTTGCAGTAGTTGTGTCTTCGCCGTGCCACTGTCGTCCGTGGCGCAAGTCGCGTGAAGTGCCGATTCTCGAGATGATGATGATAATTGTGCTTTTTTTTAGTGAAATGAAATGGCGGTGATGATGATGCTTTTTGTACCGAAGCGAAACTCACCATCGTTCTAGCTTCGCTGTCAAGCTGTTTTGATCGAGTGACAATGGCTGACGTCCTTTTTTATGTAGTTATAATACGACAATGTACACAGCTCTTGTTTCAATGGCGCTCGATTATCCGTTATTTGACGGTTGCGTGACGCACTAATACGTGCCACAAGAATACGAGGAAGAGAAGACGACAAAATCACTCCAAGTGCGAGATGGCTTTCCTGCCTTCGTCTGTTCTGCGAAGAATCGGTATCTATTGAACATTATTTTCTATCATGTCATTTTCTATCATGTATGACTGGGTAGTAATTAGGAAAAGACTACTAGCTATTCTAGCGAATCTAGACCTAACGTTCCCTAGCGAACTTAAACCTAGCGAAGCTAAGTTTAAGTTTAACCAGATAAACTCTGCTAAATTTTTGTGGCTCCGTTTTGGGACATTCCCACATAGATGTATTTGATACGGTGTGCAATATCATTCAAGCCACTAAACGTACTTCAACATAATGCCCACTTTTACGAATTCTCGAAAAACAAAAACGAAAAACGTTTAGACGTAGTTTCTAATATGTGAATAAATATGAGACGTGCATCCCAAATTATTTGTGTTTGTCAAACTAAGCTGCCAGGTCGGCTCCAAAAATCAAGTTATCGTTAATATAATAGTAATTATTTTCTTGTTTTTTTGTTTTTGATTTATCACTCTTTGGATTTTTTGGATAATGTCTTCAGTCTTGTACATGATCTCATAACCAATTTCGCTGCAAAATAGATAATATTTACGTCTGGTTCAACAGTTCGGCTTACGTCGAGCTACGCGCGACTGTTTCAAATCCTGCCCTTGCTTAGTTAAAAAAACAAACGAACAAAAGGACATTAGTTACAATTAGCAAAGAATAGGATAGGGCAATTACCTGCAAATTTTGGAAGGGTAGATCCGCCGGCTTCCTACAACATCCTAATTCTAATCCTAATCCTACTCAGAAGTCGAACTTTTCTTCTACGTACTTTTCCGTTGTTTCTGATAACTGTGGTAGATTTGGACACGCTCTGCTCAGCGCTATATACAGCGTCCAAGCGGATTAACTGTACTGCTAGGACGGTGGCAGTTCTTTTTTCATCTTGAATATCACCGAAATGTCCGTTCCGGAAGCTATCTCCACAATTCACACGAATATCGCTGTAATGTGGGACATAAAGGTGCGTCTGGAGTGCGTTTGCGCGATTTATACTTGTCTTTATCTTCGAGACGGTGATCGGTCCCTGGATTCTCTGTCACGTCCCCAACGCCAAGTGTGCGGCCCAGGACGCGCTTTTGGACCGCTTCTTGCTGGAGATGCATGCGAAGTACGTCGCCACTGACTCGCTGGCTATAACCAAAGAAAGTTCTCGCGTACTCGTTGGTTCCGGAAAACGACAGCCCGACTACGGGCCCCCGACGTGTGCTGCTTCACATTCTAGACTTCGTCTCCGTGCGTTGCACTCCACAAACCACGAGAGGGGTATTCCAGTGAAGTACACCAAGTTTTCGGCAACACTCTTGGCGGTGATACTGACGGCTTCGAGCGAGGCGAATACTTCGTTTGGAATGTGGCGCACTACGTGGCCATGTACCAACAGTGCGCTGGCAAATGAATATGAAATGTACCGGACAAAGTTCATTGAAAGATTGCGATCTGTCGAGACCGTTGCGGCACCTGGCGGAGCAGATCTGAACCACGCGTTTCTTTCTGCGTGGCCTCCGAGCTGAGTGCGAAGCGTAGTCAACGCAAGCAGCGCACCGGTGTACGCGAAGGCTACTTCCAGACACATCAATGACTGCGGTAACCTCTTTGATTCAAGGATTTCGCGTTGAAAGCGATTGCTGCTAAAGCGAGCGAAGTCTTCCTTGTCCCGTCAGTGCGCATGCGTGAGAAGAGTGGACAAAGCCAAGAAAGTGTTTCTGTAGGATCTGTGCAATTCCTCGCAAACAGCCGAGTTCTATTGGCGTTCCGCGGGGATAAGGCTACCAAGGAGAAAAACCGAAAGCACCCGCTTACGGGTAGAACGTTTTCCTTCTTGGAAATAAGAGGATACCCAAAGATGGCCTTCTGGAACTCGGTCCTAAGAACTGCGTCTACCCAAGGTTTGATAAAACTGAGTTGGTCAGTCTTGCCGGACAAGCCTTTCGGAGAACTGGGGCTGTTGAAACGGAGAGCTGCATCCAACGTCAAGCGTCTGCCTAAGGAACCCGCGAGAGAAGAAACTTCAGGAATTCGGCATGTCGTGTCTGCTCCTAAAAAAGCGGACATCAATTTGCTCCAGCCTGACGAGGAAGAGGGATTCGCCCTGGTTCCCGAACCACTGTACGAAGAAAAGGTGGCAGCGGCTCGATCAGGGAACTTTAAAGAACTGCGGAAAGTAAGTCCGGCAAAAGCAAAACGAGAAGGTAAGAGGCTGTATGAACCAAGCGGGGGGCTCATTAGGTTGGCCCTGTCCGGGAGGACGTGCGAAAGTGCCAGCCTCTCTGTCTCCTTCACGGCCAAGACCCACAAGGAGTTGTGTCTGTTTCGGAGTATGACTCTAGGCAGAAACTTGTCGGACGACATCTGCGAATACCTTGACCATTGAAGATACGTTCCTCGTAAGAAATCCCCAGGACTTTTTGGACTTTCTGGGAGATGAGTGCCCTCAAAGTGCTTGTGCGTTTTCGGTAGACGTTGAAGACTTATTTTATTCTCTACCTCAGGACATTTTGCGCGAGGAGGTGAAGTCTGCATCCAACGCTGTATTGGGAATAATTTTTTGTAGACTTTATGGAACTAACGTAGACAGCTTTCTTGAACTTCCAAACTTTTATTCGCTGCCGACGTTCATCACGAGAAACGACAAATGGTACACTCAAATACAGGGCGTGCGCATTGGGTCATGTTTAGCTCCAGTACTCAGTGGTATTTTATTAGCTCGTTATGACAAACGCATACAACGAGGCTAACTGAGACAAATACCGTTAAGGTATTCCTCTACGCTGATGATTTTTTAGTCATTTTATAGTGCGGAACAATGTGACACACGACAGGACGCCTATGAGAGTTGAGCATTATTTCTGATAACGAGACTACTCTGCATGTAGACGGTGGAGTTCCCCGAGAATAACAAACTTAGATTTTTAGACCTAGAGCTTATGCTTCCGCCAGAACCAGAAAGCCCTGATACATTTTAGTTGAGCGCATTCCAAGCTTGTTGACTGAGGAACTGCGAAAGCACGCGAGATGGCATCAGTGTCAAGGCTCTGTCATCACCAGGTTGAGAGCAGCTTCGGTAGCCATATTAAGAGACATAAGAAAGCAGGCTTTCCTTATCGATTGCTCTGAGGCACAGAAGAGTCACTTCTGAATGAAATAATGGAGGGAAATATTGTGAAGCCCGCAATTCAGAAACAGCCAAAGCCGAAATGTTCTGCCATCACTTTATATGCACAAACTTCTACACTCCTTAAAAAGAGTTTTTTGGAAAAAAATGAGGTGAAGGTTGTTTTCACGGAAAAAACCATCCAGGCGTTCTATACAAAATTATAAAAAACGAAAAATCTTTAGGTATAGGGTACAATAAGAAGCGCGCAAAAATGTTCGTAGAATGCAATACATGCGTTGTATATCAATTTTCTTTATCATGTGGTCGATACCACATCGATAAGACGGGTCGCTGCATGTCTGAACCATCTCCTTAAGGAGTACGCGGATCTCAAGCGTGGATCAGTGGGCAGCCACCTGGATAGTGACTGTGCCCGTTGTTAGTGCACCCCGAGGCTTGATGAATGCGAAGTAATGGCAAGATTGACAAGAGGGCGCGGAAAATGAAGCGTTTTTGATTCGCAAGGCGGTAACCGAGTGTGTAAGAGCCCCATTCAGACAATGAGTACAAATCTTGTCACTTAAACGTAATTTAAACATTCGTATAATAAGATGTTCTGGCACATGCGCCAACATTTTTTCGTTTCTGTGGGTCATCTTCTCGCACTCTTGGCTTTATATATACAGCCGCCATCTGTGCAATGAAGTGGTTGCAAGTGTGCGCTCTGTCCCATGTGACTTCTTTCTTAAACGTTCTGCGCACCAAAAAAGTATATTTCTTTCAAAAGAAAATAATTCGTGGCGTTCCACTGTTTGCAAGGCCCACTGTTTCCGTTATGTGATGTTTCGGCTGTCCTGCTAGAACAGATGCAACTTGGTAGACCTTGCGCTTTCACACGAGCTAGAAAACTGCGAAGCGTCGTAAAACATGATGATTGATACGCATGCTTGGGGGGGGTGGGGTTGATCGCGTATGTTGAAGAGTAGAAATATCAACAATGTTTGAATTTGGTTGCCCACAAGAGACACAGTTCAGAAACAAATATACCAGATAGCATGGGCGCATCTAAAAGTTCCTTTATTCGACTTGTCGATACCAGGATGTGTCGGCTTGCATAAGACCCGACATGTTTCATTAGACACGAAGTGCGAAGTCCCTTTCTCACCGCCTTCGTCACAGTTAGGAAGGAACATGTACATAGACAGCATTAAGCCATTCTGTCGAGGACTTGTCAATCAGCTAAGATTAAGATGTTCCACTACGCAGGTGACAACAGATGGGGAACGGATAGGATGATGCTCTCTTCCAGGTGGTGCTCACACACACAAAATGGGCGCTCGAAGAGGAGCGCGGCAAGAAATTGAATGTATGAAGCTAAAAGGAACGTTGAAGTACAGGTTAAGGATGAAATATTGAGTAAAATAATGTTCAACACAGCTGTCACTACAGTTTTAACAGGTGTGGCACCTATCAAGATTTTCGTGGCTGCAGTATCCGATGGGGATGCGTAGTTATTTGTAAGACGTCAAGTGGTTTCGGCGAACTGCACAGTTCATGAAAAATTTTGGTCCGTCAAATGACATCGCCTTGATGCTGGAAAAAAAGACAACCAATAAAGAATTGTTTAACAAATGAAATAGTTAATCACGGTGGATAACGCAATAAACCGGCAACGGCAGTTATGAATCCAAGCAAATCGCTACTAGTAATCGACGTTACGGAAATAAGCAGTGTTAAACTCAAGGGAGCAGATAAAGACATGTCGGGCTTGATAGCATCGCTGTGTGTCCCGACGTTAATGGCCGCGGAACCACGTTCAGCAGAGATGTTTAGCAATGACTGTTCAATGAGCATTTTGTTTGGAGCGTTACGTTCAATTAAGCGGAAGTGTATAAATCAAGAAGACCGCATCACATAGAACTCTACACTAAATTCAGGATTGTCCAAGGAACGCTACGTCAATAACGGCATAATTTAAAAATGAACGTGTTTAACCACATCTACGCAGTTACTATTCGCGAAACAGACCTACCTGTTCGGGACGTTGGCTACACGGATCAGGGGCTTAAATTCTCTTGGCAGAGCAACGATGCCATACATAGAAAGGGAATAGCCTGCAAAAATGACTTACGGTATAAAGTCGGTGGCCGAAAAGGAGAGACAGTTTACCACGTTGCCCACGGACGGCATGGGTGAGAGTCGGCGGCTGCATCACGGGAACAATTGGAGGACGCCAGCATACAGCGACCTCAGGTCTCGATAAACGCCGCAACGGTAGCTTCGTGGCGGATTTCTCAGCGTCTGTCGGAGGACGGTCTCGAGTAACGGCGAATGTATGTCGGGAGTTTCGTGTATGGCTACGCAGGGCTTTGTGTACCAGTCGACGAACAAGTAAGGCCTGAAGTCCCTGCCTCTCTCTTCTTCGGGGACGAGCAGGCAGGTGCAACAGACGTTTTCCGTCGCCTTGGCGAACACGCCGTGGACGCGTCTCTGCCGCATTTTTTTCAGGATGTCACCGACGATGTCAGTGGGGTCCTCCCTACGGTCAGAGCGATAGAGAACCCAGGACCCTATGACGCCCAGGCCGGCCATACAGGTGAATAGGTGGGCCGCGCAGTCCAGACGGTCGCGCATAGTGGCTATGGATTCCAGATGGGCGCAAACCGCGCTGACTGCTTCTGGTACAGACTTGTCGGCGAGCTTCGGAAGGTCGGTGAAGCCGTCGTTGTCCAGGCATCGCAGTTCGTGTTGTGGCACTCTCGAAAGGTGTGAGCACAGCAGTTCCACGTACGCCATGGCTGCCAGTGACCCTGAAGGCGCCTACGGAAGCTGAATGTTGCGTGGAGTGTTGGCCTATGGCTAGAGGGAACCCTCGGTGTACTTGCTGTTGGGACGAAACCGTCGGTCGTATCTCCTACGCGCGGCGAAGATGCGACCTGGAATGGTGAAGTGAAGAAGCTTGCGTTCACCTCCCGTTAGTCGGATGTCGAGCCCTAGGCTAAAAAGCTTCCCGGCCGATGGGGCGTTTGAACATACTTTTTTAGGAGTGCGGCGACAGGCTCCACTTCGTTCGAGCGTTGGTGGTGGATTGCAATGCAATGCCTCGCCGCAAGGACTTTAATGCACGTGCTTACTCGGCCACTGGTCACGTGTCTGATAATGTCTGATATTGTATTTAGCTGGAAGGGGCGTCATTCTGATAAAAAAAATTACAAGCAGCCGTACATCCACGCGCTTAAGGACTGTGATGTAGTGTCCGAGAGGTGTTTGTAAACCAGGATCTTTCATATCTTAATGCGAAGCATTTCTTAGCGAACTTCGGCGAGTTTGACCCTATTTGCCTATCTATCTATTTAGCTGCCTACGACTTTTGGCTCTTCCGGCCGTTTGTATAACGGGATATATACCACATTTAGTATGGCATAACATGACTGTATGATGGGCATAACTGACTATAGTCATAGCATAAAAATCATGACATGTTTGTCATGAATGTTGAGGTTTACATGTCATGGTCTTGTTATTCATGCGGTCGTTTCGTTCACATGTAATATCGTAAAACTAGTATATTACGACGTGACTGCATGGTGAACATAATTTACAGGCCCTCACGTGGAAATCGTTACATGCGTGTCATGTAAGAACATGACTGCGTGCCACGCTCATGATGTGCTCGCGGTCTTTTCGCTAGCTTCGCATGTACCAAATTTCCTAATACGTGACGTGCATGGACGACGAAGGTAAGCGACACGTCCAAACATGATAATCAGGATATGCACGTTATGTAAAACATGACGACATGCTACGTTCATAGCGCGGTCGCAGCCGCTTCGCTAGCTTCACATATACCAAATTTGGTATTACATGACGTTAATAGACGACGAAGGTAAATGGCACGTCCAAACAAAAAAATCACGACATGCGTGTCATGTAAAACATCACTGCATGCTACACTCATAGCGTGCTCGTGGCCGTTTCGTTAGCTTCAGATATACCAAATTTGACATTGCGTGACGTGAATGGACGACGAACAAAAATGCCAGGCGCGAACATGATGATCATGACGCGGAAGTCATATACGGCATCATTTACCTCAACCTCGTAACGTTGTGCTGATTTTAAAGTGACATATCAACCTTCCTCATTCGTGCTTCGCATGTCATCGATTTCCAGTGCACGTGGTTGGTTGTTCCTCAGAGTCCTGGCGCAAACCACCACGGAGGGATCTGCCAATTTTTCATAGCTTCGTTTTTCATTTCTACTGTTTCGTATATATGCGGTGCCTACTCCCGCTAGTCGGATGTCGCATATATGAGGCGTGACATGTCCCATATATGAGGCGTTCGATTATCAATCAAATCGCCAGTTTTTTGTTTTCCATTATAGCAAGTTCGAGTGATTGAATGATTTTTAGAAAGACCCATCATTTGCATAACCACTTCATGTAGCCCCGCCACGGTGGTCTAGTGGCTAAGGTACTCGGCTGCTGACCCGCAGGTCGCGGATTCGCATCCCGGCTGCGGCGGTTGCATTTCCGACGGAGGCGGAAATGTTGTAGGTCCGTGTGCTCAGATTTGGGTGCACGTTAAAGAACCCTAGGTGGTCGAAATTTCCAGAGCCCTCCACTACGGCGTCTCTCATAATCATATGGTGGTTTTGGGACGTTAAATCCCACATATCAATCAATCAGTCAATCAATCCATGGTGTCGTCTTCGACTGCGCGCATTCGCGACTCATGTGAATTTTCCAGCGGCATATAAACGTCCGCAGATGGCATTAAAGACAGTGCAGCAAACGCTACGCGAATGATACGTATTCACAAAAAGCGAGTACAAGGCACCAAAAACCACGGATGAATCCTTACGAATGAGATCAGTATTGAATAATAGAAATTGGCGGCGTATCTGCGTGACACACTGCAAATGTCTTCTGTCGGCCCTTTCTCGTGCATGGCGTCGCATTTTCAGCGCAACCCAAGAAGCGCTAGGGTCTTTAAAGTTACGTGTCTGTGAATAGTCTTCAAATGGAACACATCACCTTATACGCACGTATTGATGTTACGCCTCAGATATGCGTAATATTCGCTATATTTGATCGGCAATGTTCGCAAGTATGAACGCAGCAACCAGTGCAAGATAGATGGGCGTTCAGCAAGCGCTTTAGCTTTGGCCGTATGGGTGAATCGTTTCGTGAGACAGAAAAATGGACCAAAATGCCTGGGTTCACGTATCCGAAAAAAAAAGACTGTCGTCTATAATAATATTTGGAGTTTAACGTCCCAAAATCGTGATATAATTATGAGGTGCTGTTAGTGGAGAGCTCTGGAAATTTTGACCATATCTTTCTTTAAATTGAGCACTGACATTGCACAGTAAACGGGCCTCTGCAATTTCGGCCTCACCGAAATGAAAACGCCACGATAGGGATCCAATCGACGGTGACCTTTGCTTCCGCAGCTGAGCATCCTAACGACACCGTGGTAGACAGAAGAGTATTGAAGCATTTTCCTATTCAATGAGACATCGTGTGCTTATTGTCTGGAAAGCACACTGGGCTTGTTAAGTCCTTCACATCACGATTAGGGCAACCATGTTGTCCGTTCTCGGCTGAGACATTAGGCCATGTCAAACGGAGGACTTCCGTTTTTTTTTTTTTGCAAGTACACTATGCAAAATATATGAAATCGTCAAACGGAGGACTCCTGTTTTTTTTTTGCAAGTACACAATGCAAAATATATGAAACCGTCGCTGGCAGTCATGTACAAGTACGGTGCAACTTTGCTCAGCATTTCTATTGGAGCTTTTGAAGAATCGTTGGAGGTGCAACCGCAACTAATTCTAGCTTGCCACTGCATCAGCGCATGAAGTGACAATTCTGGCGGTGTCCTGTTGACACATCTTGTTTTCTGATTCCGGGTTTCTTGTCACCACTTCATCTAACTTCAGTTCTGCCCGATGCTGGAAAAGAGAAAAACAATAAAAAATTGCGTTTTGAACAGCCAATTGTACTAAAGCGTGATTCATTTTTAGATGTGCATAATGATTGCTGAATAACACTTATAGGAGTTCGAGATCTCTGCAGAAAGTTGGCCGGCTTGCATGAAAATACAGTAAATTTCGTTAATTCCACCCCTGTTAATCAGAAAAACTGGATAACCAGGACATCTTTCGTGGTTCTGACCAGAGTATATATTCTTCGATGGCATCAAACTTCATTGATATTGTTATCAGTTGACAAATCCTGCTAATTCGGAAATTTATCAGAACACGTATAGCGTCGCAACTGCGCTGCACAATGGAGCGAAAACGGCGTTCGAGAACGACCGAAAACCCCCGAAGGGGCGCCTGTGAAAGCAGGCGTTTGGTGTGCAGCGACACCATGGACCCGAGCTAACGGGGGAGTTTCTACTCCCTCCCACACCTAGCCGTGCGTGGCTTTGCCGTGTCCTGGGAAAAGGGGATCCTGGGGGTTGAGCCGATGCTGGGTGATTGGACCTTTAAGGCCCCCCGGCAGAGGCAACACACCCCTTTGGCCCCGGCTTCACGTAGACGGCACCCCTGGGCTGACCCACCCAGGGGAAATCGGCAGTCGCCTTTTCCTATCTCTCTCTCCCTATATCTTCGTCTTTTGTTCTCACTTTAAATCTTTCCTGTCTTCTCCTCACTTCATTTTACTTCCAATTTTTCCTGGCGGCAAGGGTTAACCTTGTGTGGCTATCCAAACTAGGGTAAACCATATTGGGTAATAGTAACTGCGTACTGCTGGCGTTGCGCAGACATGCCCACATGCTCTGCCACGTCCCCTCGTTGGACTCCGTGGTGGGTGGTAGGCACCGTTACCGAAAAATACACATTTTCTCATGGGATCCCCGACCCCCTCTTTAACTGATCGTGCTTCGAAAAGGGTACGCACCGACGCAACTTTCCTACTTTGGCCCAAAAACAGAGAAACTTTCCCAAAATACCATGTCCTCCACTGCGAACAATCATCTACGAAAGCTAGAGCAATCTCACCCTTCCTTGTGGCCAAGTGCTTGAGAGAGACCATTGGAACCGGTTATAAGGCCACGAAGATGGCAAGTGGAGATCTGCTTCTCGAATTAAAAGACAAGGAACAGTACAATAAACTCTCGCACCTCGTGGCCTTTAGTAACATCCCTGTCTCTGTGAGCGCACACCGTACCATGAATACAGTGAAGGGCGTGGTATCGGACGAAGATTTGATGACACTGAGTGAAGAAGAGCTCTTTGATGGATGGAAGGATCAAGGTGTAATACAAGTGCAGCGCATCAAAATCAGACGTAACAACAATGAAATAGCAACAAAGCACTTGATACTCACCTTCAACTCAACCACTTTACCCGAGTCTCTCGAAACTGGCTATGTAAAACTCCATGTCCGACCCTTCATTCAAAACCCGAGGCGTTGTTTCAAATGCCAGCGATTTCGTCATGCATCCCAGAGCTGCCGAGGACAGCTGATGTGTGCTAAGTGTGGCACAACCGGCCACAGTGCTGATGAATGTAGTCATGACGAGATCCTCTGTGCAAACTGCGAAGGTAGCCACCCCGCATACTCCAGAGCGTGCCCAGCCTGGAAAAGAGAAAAAGAAATAATAACTATAAAAGTTAACGAAAATATCACATTCAGGGAAGCAACACAACGAGTCTCGTTATTATTAGCACTAAAAACACCTTTTTCCGAAGTGGTGCAACGAGGGGTGGCACCACAAGGGCCCTTGGCAGTTGCCCGGACCGCGCCTAGCGTGCCGAGGCCAATGCCACAAGCCCCTGCGGCGGGAGCAGC
This sequence comes from Rhipicephalus annulatus, assembly GCA_013436015.1. Lineage (NCBI taxonomy): Eukaryota > Metazoa > Arthropoda > Arachnida > Ixodida > Ixodidae > Rhipicephalus > Rhipicephalus annulatus. The sequence continues at coordinate 120,214 of WOVY01010372.1, read as the reverse complement.
AAACGCTGCCCTGCCCACATTCAGCCTGTCCACACCAGTGACCTCTACAAGCTCTGGCAGCAGCCAGGGCAATCACGAGGCCAAGGGGGCTCCATCAACCTCCAGCTCGGTGGGGACAAAGACTTCGTCGATCGAGGCGAAGTCTAAGCGACGCACAGATCGCTCTTTAGAGCGGGTGTCCAGTGCCTCGCAAGAGGCTATGGACACCAGTTCAAGCCAAACGGCGCAGGAAGCGCCGAAGGAGCGGCGAGCTTCGCTCGACCGCCCCAAAAAGAACAGAACGCCGATTACAGGGCCTGACAAAGGCCCTGTAAAATGAGTTAATCCCCGTCTTCTTTGCACACAGCACTTTTTCCCTTTTTTTTCCACTATGGACAAAATCATACAGTGGAACATAAGGGGAATACTTAGAAATTTAGATGACGTCCAAGAACTTCTGTGTAAGTTTAACGCGAAAGTGCTATGTGTGCAAGAAACGCACTTAACTCCTAAGCACAAGGACTTCCTACGACAATATATTATTTTCCGAAAAGACCGGGAGGATCCTGTCGTACCATCTGGCGGTGTAGCCATTGTAGTCGATCGTAGTATAGCATGCCAGCATTTGAAGCTCCAAACGGCCCTGGAGGCAGTGGCCATTCGAGCTGTACTTTTTAACAAACTCATTACCATATGTTCTGTGTACATACCACCGCATCAACAGCTACACAGACGTGATCTGGAATCATTAATAGATGAAGTCCCAGAGCCATTTCTGGTTCTAGGTGATTTCAATGCACACAATGTCCTGTGGGGCGATGCTCACTGTGATGTGCGAGGACGTCTCATTGAGCAGCTCCTTTTCTCTTTTAGTTTATGTCTTTTAAATATGAAGGAGCCTACGTATTTTAGCCTTGCAAACAACACATACTCCTCCATAGATCTTAGCATTTCATCACCGTCCCTTTTACCTGTTTTTAAGTGGAACGTTTTAAAAACCCTTATGGGAGTGATCACTTCCCAATCATCCTGAGTGCGCCGAACAAAGATCAACTACCCCCGCAGGTTCCTCGATGGAAGATTGACTCAGCTGATTGGGAAGGGTATAGAACTCTTACACACATGACATGGACTGAGCTGTCTGCCCTGACCATAGATGACGCTGTCACATATTTTACAGCTTTTATACTTGATGCCGCATCTAAATGTATTGCCAAAACGAGTGGCATGTGTTCTAAACGGCGAGTCCCATGGTGGAACGACGCATGCAGGAAAGCACGGACCACTCAGAACAAAGCATGGGCGTTGCTTCGCGATTCCCCTACAGCAGAAAACCTGGAAAATTTCAAGCGGGTCAAATCGCAGGCAAGGAGAACGCGCCGACAAGCTAGACGAGAGAGCTGGACAGTTTATATCGAGTATCAACTCGTACACAGACAAGGGAAAAGTGTGGAATAAGATAAAGAAAATTAAGGGCCAACAAACGTATTCTCTTCCACTAGTTAATAGCCTCGGGGAAAGCTTGGAGGATCAAGCCAACTTTCTTGGCACACATTTCGAACACATATCGAGCTCCTCACACTACTCCGAATCCTTCCAGAATTACAAGGCACGAATAGAAAAACAAAAGCTAGAAAGAAAATCCCCAAGAAATGAGGCATATAATGCACCATTCTGCTTAGCAGAACTGCGAACAGCACTCAGCTGCTGTAATACATCTACCCCAGGTTCTGGCAACGTAACGTACGCGATGCTGAAGGAACTACCCTCCGAAACTCTCTCTCTTTATAATCGCATGTGGTTTTCGGGTGTGATCCCCTCCTCCTGGAAGGAGGCTGTTATAATTCTAATTTTGAAGCAGGGAAAAGATCCCTCTATTGTATCAAGTTTCAGACCTATAGCGTTAACAAGCTGCCTCTGCAAGCTATATGAAAAAATGATTAATTGCCGCTTACTCCACTACTTAGAAACAAACCAATTGCTCGACCCATACCAATGTGGGTTTCGAGATGGTAGATCCACCACCGACCATCTGGTGTGTATCAAGGCACAGATCCGAGACGCTTTCGCCCACAAACAATACTTCCTCTCTGTGTTTCTCGATATCGAGAAGGCCTACGACACAACATGGCGTTTCGGCATATTAAGAGACTTGTCTCACCTGGGTGTGCGCGGTAGAATGCTTTCCATAATCGAGAGTTACTTGTCCAATCGGAAATTCCGTGTCCGTGTGGGCAGTGTTCTCTCCCAAACAATTGTGCAAGAAACGGGAGTACCACAAGGTGGTGTACTTAGTTGTACACTTTTTATTATCAAAATGAATTCCTTGCACCTGTCCATCCCCCGCAACATGTTTTATTCCACATATGTAGATGACGTCCAGATTGGTTTTAAGTCATGCAACCTAGCAATGTGTGAGCGGCAGGTTCAGTTAGGTTTAAACAAGGTGTCCAAATGGGCAGAGGAAAACGGATTCCGGCTGAACCCAGAAAAAAGCACCTGTGTCTTGTTCTCCCGAAAAAGAGGCGTGCACTCAGAACCTGACATTGAACTGAACGGTCAACGTCTGTCTGTCAATGCGGAGCATAAATTCTTAGGCTTAATCTTGGACAACAAGTTGACCTTCGTACCGCACATCAAGTATTTAAAAACAAAATGTTTGAAAGCCATGAATGTTATAAAGGTGTTGTCACGTACTACGTGGGGTAGTGACAGGCAATGTCTGATGAACCTGTATAGAAGCCTCATTCGCACCCGCTTAGATTACGGGGCCATTGTTTATCACTCTGCAACTCAAAGTGCGTTGAAGATACTGGACCCCGTGCACCATTTGGGCATCCGCCTTTCTACGGGTGCTTTTCGTACCAGCCCCGTAGAAAGCCTTTACGTTGAGTCAAATGAGTGGTCGCTTCATCTGCAGAGAACTTACATGTCCTTTGTTTATTTTCTTAAGGTGAAAGCAGACAAGAAGCACCCCTCATACTCTACCATTATTGATTTGTCGAGCTTCATTCTGTTTCAAAACAGGCCTTCGATGAGGCAGCCCTTCTCAGTTCGCCTAAAGGGTCTAGCTGAGGACACTGGAGTGTCACTTGAACACAGTTTAATGGCTCCTGTAGCATACCCGCCACCGTGGCAGTGGCAGACTATAGATTGCGATGTGTCTTTCCTAGAAGTTACTAAACCTGCGCCTATTGCCCATATTCGAACATACTTCCTGGAACTTCAACACAAATACACACGTCCTGAGTTCTTTACAGATGCCTCTAAGTCCAACTCCTCTCTGTCCTACGCTGTTGTTGGCCCTTCCTTTTCGGATGCTGGCCCTCTACATCCAGGCACAAGTATCTTCACAGCGGAAGCCTACGCGATACTTGTGGTGGCTAAACACATCAAGCAATCACAAATACAAAAAGCAGTAATTTATACAGACTCCCTCAGTGTTGTAACGGCTCTGCACAGTCTTAAAAAACAAAAAAAAACCTGTCCTCGTCTCACTTTACTCTATTTTATGCACACTCTACACACTCAACCAACGTGTTGTAGTGTGCTGGGTGCCAGGGCACCGAGAGATTCAAGGCAACGTGATGGCGGATCAGCTTGCTGCATCCGTCCACGAAATCAGTGCCACTACACCCATATCGATCCCGCCCCTTGATATTAAGCTGTCTCTCAAACAAAAGCTCAGGGACTACTGGCAGAGCAGGTGGGATAGACACACACAAAACAAGCTACACGTTATCAAGCCACACCTTGGTCATTGGCCACCAGTATCAAAATCGCATCTAACAGAGGTAACACTAACAAGACTCAGGATAGGACACTCATACACGACACACACACATCTTTTGTCCGGTGGCGATCCACCATTGTGTGATAAATGTGGTGAGGCATTAACAGTTCTTCACGTTTTAATCCAATGTGAACAATTAGACATTCTAAGAAGACAACACTTTCCATAACGCCCCGCCGCGGTGGTCTAGTGGCTAAGGTACTCGGCTGCTGACCCGCAGGTCGCGGGTTCAAATCCCGGCTGCGGCGGCTGCATTTCCGATGGAGGTGGAAATGTCGAGGCCCGTGTGCTCAGATTTGGGTGCACGGTAAAGAACCGCAGGTGCTCGAAATTTCCGGAGCCCTCCACTACGGCGTCTCTCATAATCATATGGTGGTTTTGGGACGTTAAACTCCACAAATCAAATCAACACTTTCCATTGCCCTACCGACAACATATACCATTACACCCCGCAATGTTTGTCGGTAGGGAACCACTTTTCACCCATAAATCATTGCTAGCTTTTTTAAGAGATTTTGGTTTTTATCATGTAATATACCCAGGCATTGTGTAGCGTGACCTCTGAAGAGAGGTTGCTGCTGCAGTGACTATATTTAAAAGCACTTGCCTCGCAGCCCTTGGACATAAGGGCGCTGATGAGGCACTTGTGCTAGCGCCAAATATTTTTACATGCTTTTATTATCAAAACCTTTGTCACCCTTTTTACTATGCATATCACGCCACTGCCATGATCTTAATACTTATGTTTTTACCCGCATTATCGCGAGGAATTTTAAGGCCCCTATACAGCCACGCAACATATCATTGGCCGCATCTCTACTCATCGAAATGGCGCTCTTTGGCCATCAAATGGCCCTTGCGCCACAAAGCACCACACATCATCATCAGAACGACCGAAACGGCTGCGTTCCTTCAAGAAGTCGTCGTCACCATGCATCTGCAATCTTCTCGCAATCGTGTTGTTTGTGACCAAGGCTTCAGTGGCTGCGGAAAACACCTTTGACTTTATATTTCCCCCGGCGCACTCGGACTGCATGGCCATTATTTGTGATCGAGTAGGCAGTGACTCGTGAAAACTGCGACAAGCAGCAGCTTTGCATCCTTCCGAAAGTTTGTAGCCTCCATCCATCATTGAGCCTCGCTATACATCAGCACCAGCGTTCAGCAGTTTTGTTTCGACTGCGGACGAAGACCACGAGCGTTTCTCCAGATTTCAGCAGCCGCTACGATCGTGTTATTCGCGACAGTGGATGCGGCTTTCAGTATAGCTTCCTTTCTATTCCAGACGATGCGCGTGCAATCTCGCAAAACTCAAACATGGGGGAAGATGTTAGCTTCAGCAGCGGTCCACGTGGCGGCTTGAAGCTCGCTTGCTGCATTGGAATGGACGAGTGACACGTAGTCGGTCAGTTTTTGCTTGTGACGTACTTATATAGAGGTGCATGCACAGAACCTATACCACTCACGAACTTGTCGCCCTCGCGTCATTCCAGGACCCGAAAATCGAAAACTGGCGTGGGTTCTCAAGACGTCTTGTGTCACCAACTAAACGACGCAGACGCAGTGTGGGCCGTGACCCAGTATTAGAGACAAACATTGCTACGTTATGATGGTCTATAGAGGGCTGACTCGGAAATTTATTGATTGATTTGTGAGGTTTAACGTCCCAAAACCACCGTATGATTATGAGAGACGCCGTAGTGGAGGGCTCCGGAAATTTCGACCACCTGGGGTTCTTTAACGTGCACCCAAATCTGAGCACACGGGCCTCCTTCATTTCCACCTCCATCGGAAATGCAGCCGCCGCAGCCGGGATCTGAACCCCGGTGACTCGGAAAGCCCCCTCGCACGTGAAGAGCCACGGCTGGCACTTACCACGTTGGGACGGGCAGGCCATAACTGACCACCACGTCGCGGGCCTTCTGGGCGGCCCGCAGCTGAGCGGTGAAGTCAGAACTCTTGAGCGCCTCCTCCCACTCCGCTTCCGTGGTGAGACGATCGCTGTGCTGTAACGAAGAACACCGCCAGAGCATGTGCTCTAGTTGCAGAAGGGGTCTCCGCAATCCGGCAGATCGAGTTCGTAGGAGCCCACGTACCAATACTGAGTCTGGCTTAGCTGGGATAGAAACCAATTTGCAACATGCAAAGGGGTGAACACTGTGAGCCCGGAAGAGCTTGACGTGAGGCGGGGATAGACCCTGCTGTTGTTCTTACAGTCCTTAGTCGCCTTGTTCAATGATTGTAGTAAGAACACTTGTAGAGCTCCGCGTCCTCACATGCGACCACCGTTAAACCACCGCAGTGGGCAAGTTTGTGCGTGCGACGTGGGTCGTCGGGACCACGTCTCGCCTAATTTGAATTTTCGCCTCGTGTGGAGTCTCTCGCGTTTTGCCAAAGCCGCCTGCGTTTGACCTAACCAGATCTCAAACTCCTCTATCCCCCCGAACACAGAAACGGCCTTTTTAATGCATCTATAGCATAGGTAAATCTCGCTGTCATCGTCACGTACGCTTGGCGGTGGTGCTGCGTAATAAAGCATGGGTTCAGAGCGCGCTTCGACGTAAGACGCAAGTATTTTGAGCCGCGGTCACATGGCGCACGTCATGTGACCGTGGCTCAATGTCGGAATGAAGACTCCGACAATAATTGCAGCTTTTAAATTTCTCTTATTTAGTTCGTGCTTCTTTGTGTTTGAGCGGCTCACTTCAAGTGTAGAGCGACAGTTTGTTTGCGTTCGTCTTTGCGCGCGTCTTTTCTGCTTGTGAAGCCGCTTGCCGTTGTTTGCGTGACATTGTTGTTTTAGCGTTCATTCCTTTTCCCTTGTGACAAAACAATGCACAATAAGCGCTTAACAATGTATCTCGATTCATATGACAGAAGATTAGCCATGTTCTTTCATCTTCACAAGTTTCCACTCTCCCCCGAACATCTACTTTATTTAATTACGTTCAAAAGGCGAGAGCCACGGCAAGATTATAAGAGTACAGCCTCATCCGTACCTGCAATGGCCATACTCTACAGCTAAAATGTTCGTTCCAGTCTAAAACCTTCTCACCGGTTATCATATTTCGTAGGTGGCGTAAGACTGACTATGTCGGCCCCTAATGGCCAGCGTTGCTTTAACAGTTGAAGCCGATTCCAGGTCCCCAAAAGTGCGACTGTCCAGAGCTTCCCGACGTGCCTCCAGGAGTGAACGAACGAGAAGTGCAGAACGTCATCCTGGTGGTTGGTGTACTGTGGCGCACGGCAGCTTGTTCCATGCGTTGAAGCAGCGAAGTTCGTGGTATGCACGGCCTTCTACGGCGACCAACCAACAGGTATGCCGGATTTTCCCGAGTTTCCTTCGTGCATCAGACTTCTTGGTTTCTGCACCGCGTATGGGTAATAAGTGTTTCCCCAATTCATGGGTGCCCTTTAGCGTCTGCGCCAGTATAGTAGCTTCCATGGTCAGATCGCACCTAGTTCGATCAGCTGGCAGTATGTCTGGGCCATGCAACACAGGCGTCTCTCCAGGACTGCTATACATTCCAAGTAGACACGAATAGCACTCGTGGCGCTTATCAATTGGGGATGGCTCTCGCTTTGGGAAGTCCAAAGCGAATCGTTCGTCGATGGAACATAGCGTATGCACTGACAAGCTCGAAAGGCGGAAGCACAGTGAGTACAAGTCGGTCGACGTCATTCCCGGCAGCGAATGGGGGTCTTCTAGCTTTGACCACGACACTTGCACACTGCTCTTTTCAGTGGGGATAGACGCTGCGAGTCTTTGGCCTATCGTTAGTCGGGCAGATCTGAAGAATGACGTCAACCAGACAAACCCGCTTTACGTGGTGTCGAAAGAACGTTTCCTGTAACAAATAGTTCGGAATGATCATTGTGTATAAACGTAGCAACAGAAAAAAAAGAGAAATGCCAAGCTGGGTTATCAAGTTAGACAAGATGATGTGCTCGAGAGTGTATCAAATACCAGTAACCTAGTTTGCCATATCATTTCATGAATCGACAAAACTAAGGCGTACCCTGTGCATTCTGGTATGTTAGTTCAGTCAATGATGCGATAGGGCGTCATGAAGAATCTGGCATGGGCAGAGTGGCTGCACTAGCTACAAGAGGGGAAAAAATATCTGGATGCTAACACGCTTTCACAGCACATAGAGAAAGCTGTTTAGATTTGATACACCTTCTAACCTTTCGTATTGAAATTTAAGCATACAATCACGGCGTTGATTTGATAAGAAGCCATATACGTAACCTCCTGGATTACAATGGGATTGCGAGGTGTCTTCTAGAAACATAAAGAGCGCTGGATGGATCGGGACTCAAGAAGAGGACACAACAGAGGTGCTGATGGATACTGTGATGTTTTTTTTTTCCTCAAGCAATATGAGTAAACTATTACGGAAAGACTGTTGGATGTTGGCGTCTGTGTCGTGTCCTCTTGGGTGTACATGTTCATCGAGAGCCTTTTTTTTGTCCTCGCTACGTTTCCAACAAACCCAAATTTCAGCAGTGCTAAATTACGAACAGATTAAACGAAGAAAAATATAGGAAGAAATCGTTTGGGGAACAACAGGTTGGAGATTTTACAGGCATCTTTGACTCCGTCATGATCACGCTCTCCACCCTTACTAGTCCCACTGCAGGTCAAAGGCCTTCAACCTTGCCCTGTGCTTGTTGCGGCCACGCAGTACTCGCAGTATTGTTTTTAATGACGCGATGTAAGCAGATGTTGGCGCACAAATACGACGCCGGCTACTCCTTATTCCTTAGAGGTATCTAACATATATACTTCAAATGAATACGTTGGTTCATAAAGTTTCATAAAGGTTCATAATGGTTCATAACAGTTTGGTAGCACAGAATGGATGAGGACAGGAAGGACCAGCGCTCTGCCCTGTATTTCTGGGTTTCTTCCTGTTCTCATCGATGTTGCGACAGTGCACGTAGGGTCCAAGCGTCCGTGCGGACGAAGACCATAGCACATACAATATACACAACTAGCACAACTAGGCAGCACATTTAGGTGGAACGCAATAGCACAACTAGGTAGAACGTGAGATTTCAAAACGTCTTCGACAATCACACATATGCGCATATATGGTGTTGTTAACTGATTGAAGAGCGACTGATGCATACAGTCAACAGCCACATAAAATATATGTTGCCGTTTTAAATGAAAGAAAAAGAAAAAACCTAACTGCACTTATATCGGCCAAGAATGATCCTCAAGTGTCTTCTCAATCTCATCTGCCTGCCGGACCTTCTGCTTTCCCTGGAACCCTTGCCTCTTCTTAACCTAATGGGGAGTTAAAAATAATTTATCTAGTTTCAGCGCAAGATGATATCACTCCTGAAATCGAGAAAAAATAGAGTAGTTTTTTCAGAAACTTGTCATGTTGATATGGTCATCGCCAGCAGAGCTCTCCCTGTCCCTGTCACCACAATAAAATCATCATCATCATCATCATCAGCCTGATTACGTCCACTGCAGGACAAAGGCCTCTCCCATGTTCCGCCAGTTAACTCGGTCCTGTGCTTGCTGCATGCCAATTTATACCCGCTAACTTCTTAATCTCATCTGTCCACCTCACCTTCTGTCTCCCCTAAATCTCTTGCCTTCTCTGGGAATTCAGTTAGTTACCCCTAATGAACAGCGGTCGTCCTGTCTACGCGCTACATGCCCGGCCCATGTCCATTTCCTCTTCTTGATTTTAACTATGACATCCTTAACCCCCGTCTGTTCCCTAATCCACTCTGCTCTCTTCTTGTCTCTTAAGGTTACACCTACCATTTTCCTTCCCATTGCTCGCTCAGTCGTCCTCAATTTAAGCTGAACCCTCTTTGTAAGTCTCCAGGTTTCTGCTCCTTAGCTAAGTAGCGGAGAGATACAGCTGTTATATACCTTCCTCTTGAGGGATAGTGGTAATCTACTTGTCATAATTTGAGAGTGGTTGCCAAATGTGCTCCACCCCATTCTTATTCTTCTAGTTAATTCAATCTCGTGGTTCGGCTCTGCGGTTATTACCTGCCCTAAGTAGACAGTCTTTTACAACTTGAAGAGGACTATTACCTACCTCTAAGCGCTGCTCTCTTCCGAGGGTGTTGTACATCACTTTCGTTTTCTGCAGGTTAATTTTAAAACCCGCCTTTCTGCTCTCCTTGTCTAACTCCGTAATCATGAGTAGCAATTCGTACCCTGAGTTACTCAGCAATGCAATGTCACCGCAGTAACTGCGCTACCGAAATAGCCACAATAACAGTCTGTCTTCGGATAACCAAACTGGCATATATTCTGTTTTGTGGAGCTATATGGTAACTTGTGGTCACAGAACGCCAAGACGTGGTGTAATGTTAGTAACGATAGGAGTTTAACGTCCCAAAACTACCATGCGGTTATAGCAGACGCCGCAGTGGAGGGCTCCGGAAATTTGGGCCACCTTGGGTTCTTTAACGTGTACCTTAATCTATGCACACGAACCTCAAGCATTTTCGCCTCTATCGAAAATGTGGCCGCCACGTCTGGGATACGATCCCGCGACCTGCGGGTCAGCAGCAAAATGTCTTAGCTATTAGACCACACCAGTGGTGGGGTGTAATGTTGATACAGTGTCGTAATGTAAGGTTTTTCCTTGCGTAGCCGTTACTGGACTTACAGGCCTACGTGCAACGAGGGTAAAACACAGAACTGAAATCAAATCAAGAAAATAATTATAATAACGTTTTATTTTTCACCAATACAAAGTTGATGGAAGGGGTGAGAATAAAAGCGACTATCTGCTTGAGTATAAGTTCTCACCCCCCTATTCACATATGGCAGTGGCGGTGGCGGCAACAAAACACCACAGCTGACAAAAGTACACAACATGTACATAGCATAAGAAAAATTAGGAATTATAAAACTTTCAAGCTCACTGCAAGCGATCGCTGACAAAAATAACAAAAAACACACAGTGCAATAAACATATATATAAATGTATATAAAATGTTGCAATTTGTAAACCACAAATACAAAAAAACATACGAGTTACGTGCACCGGTAACTGCATTTTCATCCCTTGTGTTTTGTTTATTTTTCTTTATTGCTTCGAACTTTGAAGTAAAATCTTAATTGTCAGGAGCGTTAATAATATATTGGCGAAGTTGGGAAAGTGTGAAACGTAATCATCCGAATGGTACCCCAAAATTAGATGAGTGCGTACTTTTGTATGCGTGAACCGTTTTTGCACGCGTGAACCGTTAACGTTCCGAAACTGCTATACGATTACGACGATTACGAGATGCCGTACAGGAGGACCCCAAAAAAACTGGACCACGTGAGGTGTTGTAAAGTTCACCTCACCATAAGCTCACGGGTCTCGACCGTTCCGCCTCCATCGATTGCGGCTGCCGAGGTCGAGGTTCGATCCCGCGACCATCGGGCTATCAATTAGGCACCATAACAACTAGACCAATGGTATATTGACGCAAAGAAGCAGGTGTGTATACCTTTACATATGGCCACATTCCGCGTTGCATTAGTTTCGCCGTTCAGATACCGTCAGTGAGTATGGACTTGTACATGACGTCAAAGTGTCTGTGTCTAGTCAACAGTTTCAATATCGATTTCAGCACTTTCGCTGTCGCTTTCAGGTTGCATGCGATGAATGTTGGCTTGAGCTAGTGTCCGGTCGATGCCAGTGTAGCAGCCGAGAAATATTTCGTCGCATTTGCACTCGAGGATGCTATCGACAATACGCTGTACCCGCGTCGCACAACTCGTGCCGGGGAAACACATCGCCAGGTACGGCAAGTCCTGCCCCGCGCACATGCCCACGACGATTTGCGCGCCCTCGGGGTCGGACTGTTTTTGGGCGGTGATTGCACACGCGTAGCGCTCTCTCCCTCTGGTCAGGGTCACGTACCCGATGTCCACTTCCGGAAACGTTAGTGCGGTCGCTATCAGCGTCTGCAGAGCGAAGTCGTGGACGGGCGGCACGCTCCGATCCAGCTCGAAGAGCGCCCACGTGAGCCTCTGGTTGCGTCCAAAGAGCCAGCAGTAGGCCGCCGCGAGCTTGGGAAGTCGCACCAGGCGTGACTCGCCTGATTTTAGGGCAGCACAGACTTTTTCGCAGGCCTCTTCGTGATCCTGGACGTCTCCGAGGCGCAGACCCGGTATCACCTTGTCGTCTTCGAGGCTGCGCACTTGGTCCAGGGACAAGGGCCTCATGAGAAGACACAGTGTTTTGATGTCCTCTTCTGCCATGACCGCCTGAGAATGGGGGCCTCGCTCGGAAAGTCGCTGGATGTGGGCAGCCCATCACTGTGCAATGTGACAGCACGAGTCTCGAACGTGCTGTTTAGTGGCGTAGCAGATGTCTACACGCTTCCTGTAGCCCACTGTTTATGATCGAGCCTCCGCGCTGTTCTTGGCACGGATAGCTGTAGGAGTTTGCCGAAGAAGTATAGTCTGGCAACGAAGACCGTATCCTGGATCTGAATCGGCGTGAGCGACTAAGAACTGACCTTGTAGTTCAGTCTGCCGTAACAGACCCGAATGTGTACTTAAGATGCGACATCTGGGGGGCTGCGCGTTTCTTCACATAGCAATAGACACGGAAAAAGATTGCGTTCGCGCTTGCTCTCGATAACGCAGCGGGAAAATATCACAGAGCGATATCAACTTCACGTGCGTCCTTATATGTCTTCAAAAAGGCTATCTGGCGAGAAAAAGAAATGCTACTGCGCAGGCATTTTGTGAAATGCAGTGCGTGCCATTGTCGTCCACATTCTGCAACTTCACGGTAACGTAGACATAAGAAGGTGGGGCATGGAATAACGTACCCGGTGATTCATACTGGAGCTTAAGCGCACATACAGGAGGACAAATACGATGGAGACACGGGGACCTGCGCTGTCCCTATCTTATTTGTCCTCGTGTGTGCGCGCTAAAGCTTCAGTATGTAACGAAACCGACAAGCCCATCTTTCCGAATCACTCCAGTGATTCGCTGTTTGCACATTCGTCTCGTTTGGCGTCTCTGGGAGCGTCGCATGCTAACCACATTTTGGGGTATCATTCCAGCGCGAACTTTTTATGCAGCGTCTTTTGTGTTAATAAAGTAAGCGATTGTGGTATACAAGATTATCTTATGTTTGGAATTTCATCAAGTCTTTCGGCTCGGTTGGCACTGGTGGAATACCGCACACCGCTTTACACCACCACTCGCTCCGAAGGACCCCTCTGAAGTGCGCTCATAGGGAACAAAGCAGAAACTGTGCTCATGCAACTCCTTGGATTCCTGCCAACCACCACGTGTTTGTGTCACGAGGAGTCTGAGCAGACGGCCTTGCGTTGTCAGGGATGACCAACGCCTCCGTCGGCGCCAGAACGCAGACGCCATTGCTTCTGTTTTCTGCGTGCCTCACAGATGCTCGAAATGCGCTACTATGTGAATGTGTTATGAAAAAGGGGAAAATTCAAACCTTGCGCTGTGAAAATGTGTGCACTTGAAAAGTTCCACTGAGCGCTGCCAGAGCCCGACGTGATTGCCTCGTTGATCGGTTCACTTTTGACCTATACCGACGGCGCTTTGTGATGACGACGTCTTCGTGTGATGCCATGAGTGACGTATCGAATTTTGAATATCTGACATCATCTCATGTTGGATGATTTCTGCATCCGTCGAGTTCACACAGCCGAATATCCCTTTTCATGTTTGATGGTGCATTTGATGCTTTCGCATTGATGAGGTATGCGTAGGCAGAAGAAAGGAAGTGTGATAGCAAAGTAGTTTACGTCCGTTTCATCGACTAGAACCTTTGTTTTCAAGCATGTTAGCGTTATATATCGATGATGAATCAGTTTTGGACGAATTGAGGCGAAATGAGCAGGTCGATTCGTATGTTGAAGATGTGTGCTACGGCCACAGTAATTCAGGTAAAAAGATTTATTGAGAAGTAAGCGGAACAAGCGTTGCCCGTACATGAAGCTGCTTGAGCGTTTAGTGACTTGCGTTTAATCAATTTGCCAATTGAAACCACATTACAAGGGAGAGTATGGTTTACTCTTATAGGTGAGCCTTTCCTTTTCGCAATGACTCCGTTTAAAGGGACGGGTTAACCTTCATTGAGTTTGCACTCCTCTCCGACGGGAGTAAAATTTCGGAACCCTCCTTAAAGAGTCCTTTAAATGGCAAGCGAAGACTTGAGAAAAATATCCGACACTGTTTCTAAGCGTGTATGGCACCCAAAGAAATGACGAAATCGTCGGTGTTTTGATTCAGGTACACTGCCTTTTCTTGTACTCGGCACAGAGACGAGGTAGCCACAAAAAAAAAAACCAAAACATTAGGTTTCTTTTACTTTCCCAGCTGGAAGACGATGTCAGCTGACGAATTACGTCGATTTAGGCGACAAGAAGTATGACACAACACTGCCAAGCCACGCTGCTACGACCCTAAATATGGCACCAAAGTGTTTTTCTACACAAGACAAAGTGGTGATTCAACTGCTTATAAAAACTTTTAGTTTTTCTGCTAAATTAGCTTGGAAACCTTGCAGTGCGACTTGATTTTAACGCGTGGACGAGAAGCCCTCACTTCAGTATCCTTTGGGAACGCCAGCAAACTGTGCCACGGGGAGGAAACTCCCTATACCTCCCATGTATTCGCTCTCGGCAGCGCCTGTTTTACCACTGGCGGTAGCCGGGTGTCCTACTAGAAATAAGTCATGAACAGAAAATTTCTTTCATTACGTCACCAAAGATCTGGCATCCTAAGATCTTGTTGAGTGGGTGAGGTGGATGTGAATGTTTGCATTTGTTGGCCTCCACAAACTTTCACAAATAAACAAATTCGATACCAGTGTGAATAACTTTTATTTTGCTTATATGTATTTTTATTTCTTGTTTTGTTAATTTTAAATAAGGCGCAGCTTGAGCAAGGTGGTTGACTTGAGTTCGTAGCAGTCGCCTCCGCTCCTTCTCGCCACTCACTCGATCAATATTGCTAGTCAGATCGAGCTCGGTCATCTCGCTCGGTCGGCATTCCAACTACGGGAGAGACGAAGACACGTTGTGGCGGGCATAGAACGGACGCTGCAGTGAGGTGCGCCGAGCAAGTCAACCATGCATTCGACAAAGACGGTTAAATCGGGTAACGCTGCTCTGCCAAGGGGCGGAAACTCCTCATAACTCCCGTGTAACGCGTTCTCGCATTCTGATGCGCAGCGGCAGCGCCGCTTTTACCACTGGCGGCTGCCCGGCATCCAATGACGTCACTGCTGACGTCACCAAATAGAGGGAGAGGAAGAAAAACCGAGAGTAAGGGGGATCGCGTGGAAACTCTCCTTTGGCGCTTCGCATGCAAGCTGAAGGTGTTCGTGCATTCTTTGAGGCAGCTTCGGTAATGCGGCGATTCGTAAAATATTGTTAACATTTTTTTATTTCGTTCGTGTGTTTTGAATTGGCGAAAGTTGAGATGGCCGACTTTTCGGTGAGACGAATCTCGATTAACATAAATAAAATCACGTTTTGTACAAATACAGAGACTTGCACGTAGTGTCGAAGTGTCAATCTCTACGAGCAACTCTCATTTGCTATTGATATAAGGAGATAATGAGCAAGAGATGAACCCAGAGTACCCGAACCAATGCGAAAGTTATCAACAACACGAGTAGGACACGTCGTATTTGACTCAACCACGTTTCTTTTACAACGTTCGTAACTTTCTTGCAGAACTTTAGTACCAAACAGGGCTAAAGTTCACAAGCAAGGGGATTCCTGAAGAGATCATAATTTTTTTAAGAAAAAACATCGCTGAAAACATAGTTTCGGCAAAGTGACTACCCGATCGTCAGGGTAACAGCGCTGCCTTGACAAAGATCAGTTCAGTTGAGCGAACATTGGCTCCAGCGACATTCCTGAAATAATTTCTGAAAGCATTTAGTCCATCAAATATGTTGAGTGACAGTGTGAAAAAGTAAAGACCCACAGCTACAAACGACGGCAACGTGTATTTCATGAAGAGGAAAGAGCCTATAAGTACTTGGGATCACACGATCCACATGCCACAAGTAAAGGAATCAAAAACTATGTGGCCCAGTCAACACGAATTCAAGCCTTTCATTAAACGCATTTTGCCGACAGCAACTTGGCTGCCGTCTTGATCATTTAGTCTATCGACACTGCACCTCTGTCAGTCCTGTCAGGCTTGCAGAGATCTGGGTTTACTCACGTACTCATGCAAAATAAATACTTGCTCGAACAATGGATGTAAGTACACGTGATCTCTCGCTGCCTCTGGCAAACCCGAAAAACAATAACGTGAAACCAAATAACCTGAAAAAGACATATTTTGACGAAGAAGATGTATTTTATTCGTCCGATGCTGCTGTCGCGTAGCCCACAAATATAGAGATGGTATTGCATAGCCACTTACGAGCACAGTAGCCCAAAAGGTCAAAACTCGTGTTTCCAGCTCATGTGAAAACGATAGGTGTGGTTGTAGACAGCAGCCATGTATGGTCCTGTTGCTTTCGTTGCCGCTCACAGTGGTGTGCTCCATCGGGCAGCGTGAAGAATTCATTTTCAGGAAAAGCGGCAGCACGTCGGTTACGCGTCAGAAACTGCAGGGACGACAACGGTTCCTTACGGCTTCTGTGAACGAGTTTTGTTTGATTGAAACGCCAGGTCAGGTGAGCATTATGTGTGCAGAGATTTAGTTAACTGACCATACGCACGATACCGTCCCGCTAAAATAAACGATAGCATGTTGACGCGGCAGTGCGCCAAATTAAACGCAAGCCTGAAATAATAGAGTGTCTGCATTCATATGATTATATCCGTAGCTAAGTATCTTGCCGGTACTTAGCTATGGAGCAGAAACCTGGAGACTTACAAAGAGGGTTCAGCTTAAATTGAGGACGACGCAGCGAGCAATGGAAAGAAAAATGGTAGGTGTAACCTTGAGAGACAAGAAGAGAGCAGAGTGGATTAGGGAACAAGCAGGGGTTAATGATATCATAGCTGAAATCAAGAAGAAGAAATGGACATGGGCCGGGCATATAGCGCGTAGACAGGATAACCGCTGGTCGTTAAGGGTAACCAACTGGATTCCCAGAGATGGCAAGCGGGTTAGGGGGAGACAGAAGGTTCGGTGGGCAGATGAGATTAAGAAGTTTGCGGGTATAAACTGGCAGCTGCGAGCACAGAACGGGGTCAACTGGCAGAACATGGGAGAGGCCTTTGTCCTGCTGTGGACGTAGTCAGTCTGATGATGATGATGCTTATGATTCGTGGCATAAAAAATAATTCAGGCAGTCAACTACTTAGCAGCACGTGAGGCACACCGCAAAGTTAATAGGTAAACTATTTTGTCACGCACACAAATAAATATATTAGCCAAATATTTCCAATGAAATTTCTGTCATTTGTTCAAGTTCTTTGCTGGAAAGAACTGGGGAATGTTCACAACTGCTATGTTGCGACTATACAGGATTCTTTTCCTTGGATTCCTTCGGTACAGCCTACCTGTGTTAACTAACGCAAGTAAAACAAGCATACGAATGCTTCAAAGTGTCCAGGCTCAAGCACTCCGGATATGTTTAGGCTTGCCCCAAAGTGCGTCAACAGCGGCAACTATCGCCATCACAAGGGACAACCTCATCAAGACCCACATTAACGTGGAAGTGCTGAGGACATATATGCGACACCTTGCTCGAACCCCTCGACATCACCTAGCCTCTCTACCAGTGGTCCGACCATGCACATCTTACTGCAAAACAGTGACCGCACATGGTGAGTCGATCCCAACTTCGTTCTCTCCTTCCGCTAGACCTGTGACTCCGCCATGGTGCCTCGCACAACCAATGATTAATATTAACATACCTGGCGTCCAGAAAAAGGCCAATTTGTCTTCACCGGATCTTAAACAGCTCACACTACTTCTCTTGTATGAGAAATATCAAGACTCCACACATATATACACTGACGGATCGGTTCAGCCGGACAGCTCTACAGGAGCAGTAGTGATACCAAGGTTGGCCACGACAATTAAATTCAAGACATCTCACGCAACAACATCAACGGCAGCAGAATTGGCAGCACTTCGTGCCGCGTTGCAATTTGTAGTTGATCAACCTATAGGTTGATCAACTTCAACTACACGCAAGTGGACTATTTTCTGCGACTCGAAGGCGGCACTGCAGTCTCTACTATCAGCCTTACGCCGTGGACCACACGAGCAGCTGGTACTAGAGATAGCAGAGGCTATACACCACCTGACTGAGAAAGGGCACCAAATTATATTTCAGTGGTTACCCAGTCACTGCGGAGTCATCGGCAATGAACGCGCCGATCAAGCTTCCCGCTCAGCCCACACAAAAGATCATAAACTGCGACTACCACTTTCTAGGACAGATGCTGCACGAAAGCTCCGCAGGCTTGCTCGCCAGCAAACCACTTCACAATGGAATCAGCCACACTTCAAGCATGCCCGACTGTACTCGAAAACTTAGCGTAGGGTTGAGCAAGTCCCGTCGAGGCTTTGCCGAGCAGACCAGACCCTGTTATGTAGGCTGTGGTTGGGCGTTGCGTTTACCAACGGCTACGCTTTCCGCATTGGGATGGCCGACACCACAGCCTGTGGCCACTGTGGCAAAGAGGAAACAATGAAACATATTCTTTGTGACTGCCTAGTGTATAGTAAACAATGACTATGCCTTCGCAAGGAACTCAACAAATTATATGATGAACCTCTGTCGGAGCAGGGAATTCTGCAGTATCGTCAGGATGCCACTTCACAGAACAGGGCCCTGAAAGCGCTGCTGCACTTTTTGCGATCGACCAGCCTTACTGAACGGTTGTAGCTAGGACGCCCTTCCTGTGTGTGTGTTTTTTTTTATGAGTGCGAGTGCGTTTTTTTCTCTCTTTCTACCCCCTCTTTCTTGCCCCTACTTCCCCGCCCCCAGCGCTGGGTAGCAAACCAGATGCCAATGTCTGGTTAACCTCCCGGCCTTTCCTTTCTTACTCTCTCTCTCTCTCTCAATTTTCATTATTTTCCCCTACCCTCCCATAACCGCGCTTCGCACGTACACTGTACTTTGATGGATGCAGTACGACGTCTTTCAACGGTTCTAATACACCTCGACTTTATAACGACCGATACACCTCCGTTCGCACAGTTCTGCTAGCACCACTACTGCCCCAAGTAAACTAGACGGTGATGTGCCGTTCAACCACTGACCTCATGACGTCAGTAGTTGACGTTTTTTTTTTCAAGTCACGTGACTTTCCAGCATCTTATCGACCACCGGAAATTCCAATGCGTTCTGTTTACGTAGCGTAAAACGCGCGATGGCAGAAGTACCATTGACAATAGCTTGACAAGGCGTTTACCTAGATAGCGCAAGATACTTCGACGCTTTAACACCAGGTACACCAGCAATTCTTGAATTGGGGTGGCCGCTTCAGCGCGATCACGGACGGCAAGGTGGTCCAGGTGGTCCTCTTCGGCAGACTCAGCGGTGAACATCAGCACTCGGCAAGTGTATCATTGCCACGATCTACTAGCGCACGAGTGCGTAGTTCCGTTTTTTCGTAATGGCAGCTGTAGACTTGGACAGGCTGGACTCCCGACTCTCCCGCCTGCAAGCCGATCAGCTGTACTGCCTGGACGGCGACAGTTCTCTTGGCATCCCGAAGATCACGGGAAGGTCCGTTCCAGGCGCCATCGCCGATATCTGCGCGTGCATCTCTGCTATGGAAGACACGAATGAGCGGCTCCAGCGTCTGTGCGGCATCTACACGTGCCTCATGCTTAAGAAGGCGATTGGTCCCTGGGTTCTCTATCACGTCGAGAACGCGGAAGGTGACCAGCAGGACTCCCTTTTCCACCGCTTCTCGTGGGAGGTGCATTCGAAGCCCGTCCCCGCTGAATCGCTGTCTATAAGGAAAGAACTCACCCAAGGATGTGCGCTGGTTCCGCAAAGCGGAGGCATGGGCCACGACGTCTACTGCTTCGCTTTCTTTACATCATCACCATGGGTGGCAGTGTACAGACCGCCAGAGGGATATTCGGATGGAGTGCGTCAGGTTCTCGGCCGTACTTTTGGCGTTGAACCTGAGCAACTCGAGCGAGGCGAGTACTTCAACCAGGACATGGCGTACGAGGCGGCCATGTTGATGGATATTGTCGGAGAACGTTGACCCTTGGTTGATTTGCCCACACTTCGCGCTACTAGAAGCTGACATATTGCATGGTAAGTTCTTCTGCACTGATTGCATTGACCCTGGCCCAAAGCTTTTCAGACAACGTATCATTGCGTTGCCTCCTGTATCGGAGAATATCGGCGCAGACGGAAACCGACGTCGTTTTGTAGGGCCTCCGCGATTCGTTCGCTTTTGACGTACCGACAGTGCCATGTGATGACGATGTCATGTGATGCCAGGGTGACGTCACATGTTTTGGATATGTGAAATCATCGCTTGGGGATGATTTATAGATCACTCATGCTCACGCTCCCGTCTATCCCTTTTCGTGTTTGATTGCGCATCTTGCACATTTGCCTTTCTGAGATATGTGAACAGATGAAAAAAATGAGATAGCAATGAATTTTATGTCTGCTTTATCGAATAGGATCATCGTTTTCAAGCAAGCTGGCGTAACACGGGACATGTAGCACTTTTGGGTGCTGTAACGCGAAATAACACTTCGACATGTAGGTTGAAAATGTGCGGTACGCCCCGAGTTATTCGAGAACGTTTTTTTTTTCATTGCGTGGGCATCATTCACGTAAAAAGAACGCAACGAGAAGAAAACGGAGAAGTCGCTGCCCATGAAGCTGCTGGAGCATTTATGTTTCGGCGCTGAAATAATTTTGTCAACTACTGCTACAGTTCAAGAGATAGTATGCCTTACTCTTATAGCTGAGTTTTCATTTTTCGCCCCTATAATTCTCTTTATAAATTCGCATTAACTTACCTTGAGGTCTCAACAACCTACGAGGGGAGTATAATGATATTGAAATAGTGTTTACGTGACTCTTTAACGAGAGTCATTCTCGTGGCAATCGAAGGCTCACAAAAAAGTCAAACGACTGTAAGTGGGCATACCATCGAAGGCATTTTGATCCGTGTGCGCTACCTCTTCTCGTACCCAGCACAGGGAAAGAGCAAGCCTTAACGCATTTAACGTGATTAACGCATTTAACATTGCTATGCCTAAATTTATTTCTTGCTTTCTTTTACTTTTCCAGCTGGAAGACGATGTCCATTGACAAATTACGGAGACTGAGGTGTCTAGAACAACGACACAACACGGCCATGGCTACGTAGTTACGACCCTAAACGCGACGCCAAATTGTCCTTTTATAAATGAGAGCGCAGTTATTCATCTTCCTATAAATACTTTCGTTCTGCTAAAGTGGGTAGGAAACCTTGCAGCGCGTTTTAATTTTGACGCGTGGACGGAAAGCCCTCCCACAAGTATCCTCCAACAACGCCAAAAAGTGTGCTTCGCTGCCTTGCATATTTCGGTTGAAATGGGTTGGGAAGACGGCCAGGCAGTGTGTGGTGGCCTGAAATACGCGGCTGAATAAAATCAGTTTTATCTATTTTTTGGTACAGTGTAGGCTTATTTCACTTATAAATAGTACTTTCGATTGTTGTCCTCAAGGGCAGAGCAGTGAATGCGACAGCAAGAACGGCAAGCAGCTACAAACGCGCAGTGACAAACACAAATAATAACGCGACAGGTGTATACAAAACGAGTGCGAACTGTCATATTACAACGAGACTCTACTTTGGTTCTTTCAGCTAGCAACTCGTTCCTTTTGCAACCACGGACGCTGCAACGAACGCACCGAACGTCGGGTGGTCTATTAACCCCCAGGACAGCGTGGCGTTACCTACGTCATGACGTCACTCACATGGGACCGGTGTATGCTGTCTCTGCTGGGAGACCAGCATTCCTGCGCTTTTGGCATCGCTCGTTTTATTGTGCACCGCGCGTGCTCGTTACGAATCTCACTTCTTAAAGCGGTATGGTCAGCGGCTGTGTCTACGGTGCCACCCAAGAGATCAAAACTGAGTGCACAAGGGTGAGGCAAAGTTCACTAGGCACGTGAGATAAGGAAGTTTGCGGGGGATAACGTAGCCGTTGCAAGCGTACGATTGGCGGAACAAGGGAGAGGTCTTTGCCCTGAAGTGGGCGTAGTCACGTATGTGACGAGACTGGTGACGATCACCTAAGAATATCTGTTCGACATGAAAATTACGAAACCGTATGGCACTCGGAAGTGACGATAGGATGTTGTAGCTCGTATGGCTCGGCATATCAATAATGGAAAACTAAACAACACCCAAGCAGTGCCTCGTGTTTGGTTGTTGATTACTGGAGCTGTTTTTTTTTAGGATAGCAGGTTCACTTTTGTAAGTTGTCATCGAATGATACAACTCTCGTTTATTAATCGCTTCACAAGTCGATTGCCCGGAAAGTGTTCCAAATTCGTAAATTACCAGCGTAGTTGCGAGGATTCGTCATGCGCGTACACTACCTCCTCTCTCCTTTTGTTCCTGGAAATTCACTGGAAAGCCGAACAAAGGGATGACACCGGGAAAAGTGGCCACCTCAGCGCGTGTCAAAGCTTTGATCACTATTTTTTTATTTCTCTCAGTTCAAAGGCAGTGGATAACTGCCAGCGCCACTACGAGCGCGCTAGTGTAATACTGCACAGCCTAATTCTAGCGCTGTAAAGCTTGGAGCAGGTGCGTGGGGGCACCTCATGGTGGCTGCGGTAAGCGGGTGGGACACGGCGTGGCCTCCGCGATCAGAGCCGCAGCGCGTCGTCGCTTGTTGCCGGAGCCACTCTCGAAGGCCACGCGCACGGATGCTCAAATATGAGTTTTTCTGCTAAGACGTAACCCATGGCTTGCGAATTTGCCGAGTGGGCAATGTCTAGCGTCTTCGAAACGTATTTATGAATTCCATAGCCTGTGTACCGTCATAACATTAGAATCATGCTTACAGGTTGTCGAAAGGCAATGCTTAGAGCCGGAAGCACGAAATAACACAACTACACCTATATACCGGCCATACGACCGACCATAGGAGCTCTGCTGGGGAGCTCTGCTGCTTAAGCTGGAGTTAAGGCCGTTGATGTCGGCAGACAGAGGACTCAGCCCGTGTGCGCCACAAAATGAAGATATGTACCAAGAAGCTCCTAGCGTAGAATATTCATGCATGGTAAAACATACCAAGAGCTTAGCAGAGGAAAGTGAGGCTGATGAGGAAGAAAGAAGGCGGGCAAGGGTAAACCATAGCATTACATAGTACAGTATAGCATAAAAAGGGGTGGGAAAGAGGAGCTATGGAGACGAGGTGTGGCGAGGGAGTCAGGAGGTGGTCAAGGAAGATAGATATGCTAATACAAAACTATATAATTATATCTGAGCCCGTCGGTTGCTAGTGCTTCCGCGCCATTTGCGCTGAAGATTGCACAGACGTGGAACTGTCTTTAAGCTTTCAAGTGCACACATTTTTGCATCGCTAGGTTTAAATTTTCCCGTTTTCATAACGAAATCATATACCGTTCATATTAGAGCGTTTCCCGCATCAGTGACGCACGCAGAAAATAGAAGCAATGGCGTCTGCGTTCTGGCGCCCACAGTGGCGTAGGTCACCCCTGACACCGCAAGGCCGCCTGCTCAGACTCCTTTTGACATAAACACGTGGTGGTTGGCACGAATCCCAGGAGTTGCGTTCTCACAGTTTCTTCTATTTGTTCCTCATGAACGCACTTCAGGGGAGTCATTCAGAGCTATGGGTGGTGAAAAGTGGTGGGTGGTATTCTACCAGTGCCAACCGAGCAGAAAGCTCTGGTTAAGTTCAAAACATAAGAGAATCCCGTATACTATAATCGCTTACTGAATTAACACAAATGACGCTGCATAAAAAAGTTTGCGCTGGAATGATAATCCAAAATGTGGTTCGCGTATAACGCTCCCAGTGACGCCAAACGAGACGAATGCGTAAGCACCGAATCACCGGAGTAATACGCCAAGACGGGCTAGTTGGTTTTGTTCCATACTGAAGCTTTAGCGCAAACACACGACGACAAATACGATAGGGACTGCGCAGGTCTCTGTGTGTCCATTGTATTTGTCTTCATGTGTGCGCGCAAAAGGTTCAGTATGAGTCACTAGGTACGTTATTCCATGCCCCACATTCTTATGTCTACGTTACCGTGAAGTGGCAGAATGTGGACGAAATTGGCAACCACTGGATTTCAGAAAACGCCTACACTGTAAAATCTTTTTTCTGACCAGATAGCCTTCTCCAAGCCATCTAAGGACGCACGTGAAGTCGATATCGCTCCGTAATATTTTCCACTGCGTTATCGAGAGCAAGCGCAAACGCAATCTTTTTCGTGTCGATTCCTATTGTGAAGAAACGCGCCGCCCACCAGAGGTCGCATCTCAAGTACACATTCGGGTCTGTTACGGCAGACTGAACTACAAGGTCAGTTCTTAGTCGCTCACGCCGATTCAGATCCAGGATAGGGTCTTCGTTGGCAGGCTATACTTCTTCGGCAAATTCGTCCACCTACCCGTGCCAAGAACAGCGCGCAGGCTCGATCATAAACAGTAAGCTACAGGAAGCGCGTAGACATCTGCTGCGCCACTAAACAGAACTTTCGAGACTCGTGCTGTCACACTGCACAGCGACCGGCTGCCCACATCGCACGCCCCGCCGCGGTGGTCTAGTGGCTAAGGTACTCGGCTGCTGACCCGCAGGGCGCGGGTTCGAATCGCGGCTGCGGCGGCTGCATTTCCGATGGAGGCGGAAATGTTGTAGGCTCGTGTGCTCAGATTTGGGTGCACGTTAAAGAACCCCAGGTGGTCTAAATTTCCGGAGCCCTCCACTACGGCGTCCCTCATAATATAGTGGTTTTGGGACGTTAAACCCCACAAATCAATCGACCTCGGCGTTTGCGTTCGATGGAGGCGGAGTGGTTGAGCACGTGAGGTTAGGGTGAGGGGAACTTTACAACACCCCATGTGGTTGAGTTTCTCGGAGTCCTCGTGTACGGCTTCTCTCGTAATCATAAGCAGTTTCTGACCGTTAACCCCTAATATATACATTTACTAATCATACATTTACTAATCTATAGCAAACTACACAGCGGGCTGTCTGTGAGACCAGATTCATTGGAGGTGCTTGGTATTATTAAGGACGAAATGATTTTGCTGCCACTACGAATAGGTATCGGTAAACGGGTGATCGTGCTCTATCCGTCCAATGCCCAGCGCACGGAAGTTTTGAAGTTAGACGTCTCTATTTGGGTGGTGTGAAATAGGCAGTATGAAAGCGCTAGACAAAAAGAAACTGATTCCTTCATTGAAATTCTTCGAGTATGTTTCTGAAGAGTCTGCGCTCCGTAAAAAACAGGTCTTTGGATGATCCGTGGTTCTTAAGTGTGTGCGCAACAATTTTTCTGACATTCCGTGATGTTTTATTACGAAGGACAACGATTGTAGTGGACAGCTGGTCTAGCACTCAAAAAAAGTTAATATTATGCTCCTGGTCGCTTTGCTATTTCAATAATGTGAGATATGGCACGTGTGTAAAGTCTGCTGGCTTCGCACTGCGTGCCGGTGATTTTAGTTTGGGGAACAGCATATTGCGTGCGTGCGTGCTCGCGTGTGTGTGTGTGCGCGCGCGCTCGTGTGTGTGTGTGTGTGTGTGTGTGTGTGTGTGTGTGTGTGTGTGTGTGTGTGTGTTAGTGCGCCATATATAACCTCCTGGTGCAGTAACCTCCTTGACAGGAAGTATATGCTTCGTGTCCGAACTTAGCTTTGACGATTCGGCTACACAAGGAAAAAAATATTAGTACGCAAGGACCACACTAGCACATCCTCCTCAAGAGGGCACTGCTAGGAGAGAGCGACGTTTTTGATGCACTCGAACCTAGGTTCTTGCTTGCAAGGTTACGCAATACTGCATAGCTTGATTGTCATGCAAAAGTGTATATGTCTCGAGCAATTTTACATTCTTGGCTTGCCATTGGCAGAATCGGGGCGTGCAATCACGAACAAATATGTCAATAGAATCACACATGTCCACTATCAACTTGATAGGCGCATATCAGCGGAAAAGAAGGCAGGCACGATAAATTATTTTTGCATGATCCTGCAAAAGGCGAACTTATCACTCCGGAAAACGGGAGGGGGGGGGGGGTATACGTGAAGGATAAGAGTTAAGGCGCTTGAATTCTTTTTTGTGTAAGTTAATCGAAGGCCGGTTCACGCATGCGCTAATATTATTTTACTGGATACACCAACACGCGGAGTACGACTGAAGAGTGACATGGGGAGTTGAGCATATTAATGAAAGTTGAAATCTTAGTGCAAATCTATCGCTGATATGTTTAATTTTGTGCGTGACAAAATAAATCAGCAATTTACTTTGTGGTATGCTTGACTTTTTGCTATGTAGTTGCCTGTCTAAACTGTTTTAAGGCACGAATCATGCGCAGGCAGTCTATGAATAGAGGCTTGTAATTATTTCGGTGCACTGGCGTGTCGACACGCTTTCGCTCGTTGTAGCGGGACTGTATCGTGCGTATGGCTTGTTCACTACTTATCTGCCCGTGTGTTGTTCACCTGGCGTGACGTTTCAATGACACAAAACTCGCTCACATCAGCTGTAAGCAACCATTGTTGTGACTGATTTTTCTGGCTCGTGGCCGGCGTTCTATCGCCCTATCCTGAATATAAATTGTACGCGCTGCCCGATGAAGCGCAGCACTGTGATCGGCTGCAAAGGCAAGCGGACCTTTCGTGGCTGTTGCCTTGACCCTTTCGTTTGCGCGTCAGCTCGAAACGCGAGTTTCGTCATTTTGGGCTATTGTGCTCGTAGGCGACGGTGCCACCCCACTTGTTTGTCTGTGGGATACACACCTTTTGACTAATATTTGACTAATAAAATTAAGCTTCCTTGTCAAACCTTTCTTTTTCGCCTTCCTGTAATCTAGCATGCGGCTATTGGTGAGCCGTAACGACGAAAAAAAGGAATGTGGGCGTATCTTTAAAAAGAAAGTAAAACACACATAGCACGCATAGGAACATGTTGCTGATTTGGCGTCGTGCGTAACGTAAAAGCAGAACGTCGATCGTTTCTGCTATGGGAGACCAGCGTTGTATAGGTCTGTAACCAGTCTCTTGTGTAGTCGCCGTGAAAGGGGAGGGGGTTGCAATCTTGCCGCTGGTTCCATATCGTCAAGGACTGCTTGTTTCGCTCGTCGCCAGATGGCGCGGAAAGAGGCCGTGGTCGCTCTCGCTCCCAGTTGAACGCGCTGGCAGCAGCCGCCAGAGCACGCAGTACACGCGCACCCGCGTTCCCTTTCACAAAAATTGACACAAATACATCCACTTTGTAACTATTCGCTTAAAGCAAGCAATACAGGATAGTCTACATGTATTTGCTTCGCATTACGCTAACTACTACAGCGCGTGGGATCTGCCGAATGTTACTTTATTTTTTGCGCTAAAAGAATAAAGGGAAATTGTTCTCTTGAGGTGTTTTCAGAACAGCCCTGCACACCCACCCCTGTCCTCCCAGGTTTAGCTTGAGACACAGCTATGATGCATGCACTTGTTTCGCTTGCCTTTTCAAAACCGTATGCGAGCATATCAAGCTGTTTGCTACCCTATGACTAAGGGAAAGCAGGCGTTGCAAAAAAAGAACTAGCAGTTGTTCCATTTACGAAAGCAACCGATGAACGAAGCTCCTTAGGAGTAGGCTGCCAAAAAAAAGATCAGGCAAAAATTAGATGAGGTCGTTAATCATGTTAAGTGCCGGGGTTTTACGTGTTGAAGAGAGAGATAGATAGAGAGAGAGAGAGAGATGTTAAGTGCCCTTGCGTGAGTCAAGGGTACCCCTTTCCTCAGGCGACGGCCAGGCCTTGAATACCGGCGCCATTTTCAGCCAGCCGGAAGCCTAGATCTGGTCTTCCGGGCACGTGCCGAGTAGCATAGCCTCCCACCACACAGCTTTGGGTGTGATGCATGTGAGATTCGCGCTGTGTTTTATTGTGCGATAGCCGCATGACCAGCCCATATGGGATGGCCGAGGTCGGTGTGAGGCACCCCAAGCGCCTTACATTGTGGTGTGTGGACTGGAATGCAATACTTCTTAAAAATAAATCCACGAATGGCTAGTTTCATTCCCAACTATACCTCATGGAACATTCGACGATTTACTCATGCTCAGCGCATGAATGTGAACTCGTTGCCTGTGCGTGTATATATTCTTGATTTTCTGCTTGCACCGTGCATGCGGCCTACTCAGCAGCCGAATATGGCACTACTCGCCCGTGGCACCAGGCGGTACAACCCAACAGAACGGCTTTTGAGGGCAAAGTTCTTTACGCCGGGGGCTCGTTCCCTTCTGTGAAGTAGGAGAGAACGTAGTAGTAGTAGTAGTAGTAGTAGTAGTAGTAGTAGTAGTAGTAGTAGTAGTAGTAGTAGTAGCAGTAGTAGTAGTAGTAGTAGTAGTAGTAGTAGTATGTAGCCACCTCTAGTTTATGTTTTGATCTATAGATGGCGTTGTGTGTATCCTTGGGAATAATATAACTAGATGACGTTAGTGGTTTTAAAAGCATATCCACGGAGTGAATGATGAGTGGGGTGAAGCGTTCGTCCGTGCGTCCGCCCGTTTCAATGAGACAGACGGACGGACAGACGGATGGATGGACGGACAGACAGACAGACAGACAGACAGACAGACAGACAGACAGACAGACAGACAGACAGACAGACAGACAGACAGACAGACAGACAGACAGACGGACGGACGGACGGACGGACGGACGGACGAAGTTAGTGGTTTTCACAGCGTACCTACGGAGTGAATGATGAGTGGGGCGAAGCGTCCGTCCATGCGTCTGCCCATTTCAATCAGAGAGACAGGCGGACGGACGATTCACGGTTTACCGATAAAACCCTCCGACGCTTCGCCCCACTCATCGTAGTTTTTCTTGTACTATTGAACATTCAGTCTTCAGATACAAATAGTGACGCAGCACCGCGAGAAGTAAGAAACCGTGTCTTTATTCCTGCCGAAGAAGAAACAGCATCGTGTCCTCGTTGAAGCGGCTCGTCGTTACCTCCGGGTGACTGTTGGCGGTGCCCTCCGGTGGACACGCTTCCAGACAGACAGCAATTGGCAGCAAACCGAGCTTTCTTTTTTACAAGTTCGGTCTTCCTCCCTTCATTCCGTCGATCGTTTGAACGAGGATGACGGTGTACGTGACGACTGCTCCGGCAAGCTGCAAATTGAAACGGGTAATTGAGATTTGTGTGCGGGTATGCGCGACCTGTGTTGAATCGTTTTTGCTTCGAACAAGAGTTTTGAAATATGTCCACCCACTAAATCGCACCCGAAACGGTTAACTGCTGCGGTTAGTTGGTGCTGCCTAACTGGCTGAGATATACTATACTCGGGGACAGCTTTCTGTGGCAATAAAGGGAAGGCTACGGAGCCAAAGTGGGCGTGTGCCACAGCTGAGGAATATAATCCTATGAATGTGTCCGTGTTTTTTCGCATGTAGATATTAAATAAAATTACTTCATTTTCTACAGGATGCTGTTTAGAAAGAGACGCTGCACGAACCCAGGAGATATTAATATTCGTTTTGTTTTATGAAGTGTTATTTCGCGTTTTTGCACGTCTGAAAACGTCGCACCTTTTAGGTGCACCTCACGGTCAAAATGGCGTCTCCACTTTTAGGTGAGTGCTCGTCTCCCTCCGGCTGTTCCGACGATTCGCCGAAGGAGCTTGTGTCGAATTTAACGCGCAAATAGCTTTGTAAGCGGACGTAGCAAGTTCTGTGCAGTGTTATCATTCGAACATGGCATGCAATCGGAAAGAAAGCCTAGCCGGACTACTTGGCGGAGGAGTACATGTGCAGTAGCTCCGCCCCTGTAGCTTTCTTTTCATTGCCACAGAAAGTCGTCCCCGAGTATAGCGTGAAATAAAACCGCCGGCCATATAGAAACGGTGGCGCGAGCTACTTGCAACGTGGCTTATTAGCAGGTAAAGGTTTAGACTATTCTCTTTCTCGCGCATGCGCACAAATGAAAAGACCAACACGTGTATCAAAGGTGGCTGCGCACGAATTCAAGTTTGAAGTCCAGCAAAGCGATAGATGGTTTGCTTGCGCAACGATTTCTGTTCCTTCGAATAAGGAAAGCTTCAAAAGAACCAAGATTGTCACACAATTGAACCGGTCTGTCATTTTACAGGACTACGAAGCGTGAAGAGGTGAGAATTCGAGAGTACGGGGCGCCACTTGAGCCGATCAACATTTCGACAAATCAAGGTTTAAATTTCAAAGTTGGAGCTTTGGAGAACACATGTCCGCTTGTCAGAACGTCGGCTACAAGGACACCCTGTGCCCACGAATTCTCAGTAAAGAGATGAGTTAACCATAATAATAATAATAATAATAATAATAATAATAATAATAATAATAATAATAATAATAATAATAATAATAATAATAATAATAATAATAATAATAATAATAACTGGGTATGTGTGTCCCAAGAGCTACGATATCATTATGAGAGACGTCGTTATGAAGGGCTCCGGAAATTTCGACTCTCTGGTGTGCTTTAACGTGCATGCTGACATCAAAACACTATACGGACATCTACCATTTTGCCTGCATCGGCATGCGATGGCTTCGGCCGGGATCAGAGAGAGAGAGAGAGAAAGAGATAAAGATGCAAGGAAAGGCAGGGAGGTTAACCAAACGCACATCCGGTTTGCTACCCTGCACTGGGGAAGGGATGAAGGGGAGAAAAGAGGTTGCAGAGAGAGAAACCCGTGACCTTTGGATCAGCTGCCGAGCACTGTAACGCTGTTCTACCGAGGGGCACTACGTGAACGTTTTTTTGTAAAAAGTTTATTAGTCTTTTTAGGTTGTACATGAGAGCTCATTACGTCACAAAAGGGGAATAGGGCCTCCTGGTTGTGTCTCCTTGCTCGCCCAAATTGTTCACGTCGGACTCGGGCAGCGCACTCAGAAGAAATTGTAAATGGCGATAAATTCCTTACGGAAACAAGCATCGGTGATTTCAGCGAGAAGAAACCAGCTGCGGACAACGCCATCTCTCCAGGTTTCAATGACTTCCTCAGATAGAGCAGCTGTAAACAAAAAAAAGTATTCACTGTACTGACTGAGCTAACATGGTATACAGTTGAATAGTCGAAGAGGCGGTGCGTTGTATTGACGGGTGAACGGGCCTGTACCCTTTGAACCAAGCAGCCTTGATTCCACGCGCTGCCATTTTTTTTCGAATACCCACCCTTCATAATTATACATATTGTTTCCAAAATACTCATCCAAACTTCTTTCGTGTATGAAGTCAAGTAATAAGTGGTGGTGAGGTTCTCGAATCCAGCGTTCAGAGTCGGGTGGTCGGCCAGGCCAAGCCTCCGGCCACTTGCAGGGAGGGGATGACGGCGGCTTAATTGTAGACCCGTGAAAGTGAAGAAGTGTGTGGGAATTACATAGTGGGTTGAGGCGTCGTAAAATGGGTACGATGTACCATTTTTTAACTCATAATTAGCTCTAAGTTGTGAAGTACTGACTTTCACTCCTACCTTGATTTTAGCCACCAAGGAGATAACCCCCTCTTTGTAGTTCCTACCCGCTCGAAGTCTCTATGGTGCTTTCTGAAGTCAAGGTGCGCCCTTCGGCGGAGACTGTCGGTATCACAAAGTGGAAGTCAGTCTGCAAGTTCCTCTAGCTTTTTTGTTGCATGATAATTGGAAAGTTGTGCAGTTCTACGCCAATGACAAAAAAAAAGAGGAACGGTGCTGTGTTGTGTTTTTCTGCACAGTGCATTATAACAATTTTTTACAAACCCTTTTAGTTGACGCGATACGGCTATCGCGAATCCCCCCCCCCCTTTTTTGTAAACAGAAATACGGTCATATCTTTCTGCAATCAGTTTTGCGCATACTAGTGCTTGATAAGCTGCGATTACGGTTTACATTTTGTTTGTCTGGAGCACTCTTTTGTTTCTTTTTTTGTGCCACGAGTGTTCTATCTTGATTTGTTCACTTTATTTTGTACCTGTTACTGCCATTCCTGCTTACAGCCTGCTTACAGAGGCTAGCAGTACTGTATAAATAAATCATAAATAAATATCTTAAGTATATAATTTCACGGTTTTTCTTTTTTGCCAAAGCCGCGAATAGTCAAGACTTAATCTCCGGCGAGCCGTTTCCCTCACAATGTGAAAATAAAGACTGCCCATCAAACTTAGCGTAGATTGACAGCCAGCGAGACGCACGCCTTACCTGGTCAACGTAGTCGCGATGTTCAGATGAGATCGCAGCTTTTTCCAGAGTGTGTCTTATCGCTCGCACCTTCAAAAAAAGGTGAAATCGACTGAAAGACACTGTGGCGGTAGGTATATCGATGCCGGAGATCGTCCCACCTCTATAGTTAAACAATTATTTTTCTCCTTCAACCTTTAGCCACAATAAACGTTGTCGTGTGGTATGTGTCTCTATCTACCACGTCCCCCTTAAAGCACTAGCTTTGAAGCACTTTGAAAGCAGCTTTCATGTTGGCTGCAAAATCAATACGAGGAAGGAAGTCCTTGCACACTTGTCTCCCTTGAGGGCCTTGTCATCCTTGGCGTGTTAGTTTTAAGGGCGTTAGTATTGACGTCAGCCCCACCACACGATATGACGTGAGTACTAACCCTCTTATGAGACGCCAAGGAGGACAAGGGGCCTTTGACAGAAATAGGTCCTCCCTATCGAAATATCGGCCAGCCTGTCTGAGGCACTTCCACAGTTCAGTCTGCTTACCCCCCTTTCATGTTGAGCATATTCAGTCATTTTTTAGGGGCGAAGCTCTTATAGGCGTGGGTCTGTCCATCCCTTGTATGTATGACGTGAAAGTCCTTACAAACATCCCGCTACGCCCCATCACCGACCCTCCACTTCACCCGCCATAAAGCAAATACTGTTGATAAGTAGCCAATAAGAAATGCAAGATTGTCGTGTCCTTGTATCCAGGTGCGCGTTAAAGAACGATAGATTGTCCCACTGTGTTGATTCCTTGTTTCTACGTGACCACCTATAGTTTCACCTTTGCGAACTGCCCACTACTTCGTCCTTGCAAACATCCCACCATGACCCATCACAGATCCACCACTTCACCGGCCACAAAGCCTTTATAATGAAGGGAGAACGGAAGCGACGTTTAGATGTACCACTTACGAATAATAAAATTTCTTTTATAAATATATACATTGTTTGTCACGCCTTTGATGGTGTAGTGGGGAATATTCGCGGACGGTTCACGGTTTAGTGATGAAACCCTCCTGCGCTTCGCCTCACTCATCGCCATTCTCTCCGTGGCTATGCTGTGATTTTTTTTAGTTGGAACAATCAGTAATAATATCTGAGGCTTTACGTTCAAAACCAGATTAATATTAGACATGCAGTAGTGTAGGGCGGTAGAAATGTCGGCCATCGGGCGTTTTTTAACGTGCGCTGATGTCGGACAGTACACGGGACTCTGGCATTTCGCCTTCGTGCAAATAAAACCGGCCTGCCGGGATCGAGCCCGTAACTTTCAGGTGAGCATCCGAGCAGCCTAAACACTGCGCCATCGAGGCGGATTTAGAACTCGCACAGCGTCGAAAGCTGAGCAATATACATAGGCGTACGCCCAGGTTACCCACCTTTCTTTTTTTCTGTTTTGTACCATGGTGCTGAAGCCAACCAGCGAAAGCATATTGTCTATGGTTCCATAATGTTTTAATCAATGAATCAATCAATCAAAGGACGCGTTCGCCGTCGTGGCTGGTCGAGAGTGTGCACACCTAAATTACATTTCTTACAGCATGGCTGGGACATTTGAAACTGTTTAACACCACAGCCTGATAACATGAAAGAAAGAAAGAAAGAAAGAAAGAAAGAAAGAAAGAAGGAAAGAAGAAAAGAAGGAAGGAACTAATCACAACGTGTAGCAACCTGACTACCACAGATGGTTCAGTGAAACCTCAAGTAGAGGCAAATCCACGTATGGTAGGTTTAGGTGAGATATATGGTCATGATACTGCAGGCTATACTGAGCATCACACAGCCTGGTAGCCCACTTCTGCACTTAAGAACTTCCGTACCAAAAAAAGTGTTTTTCTGCATACTCAACAACGATTCCCGAGAAGCTACAAGCCAGAAACCTATTAATGTGATCACGACAGGGCGTCTACGAGAAGGCCTTCATAAATTACGAGAAGGTGTTTGACTCACTCGAGACATCAGCAGTGATGCAGGCGCTACGGAATCGGGGCACTGACGAACGTTGCATAAACATACTGGAAAAAATCTACAGCGGATTTACAGCCACCATAAGGAGAGCGACATAATTCCAATAAACAAGGGTTTAAGGCAAGGAGACATGGTCTCTCTAATGGTATACACCGCGTCCTTACAGTATGTTTTCAGGACCTTAAATTGGGAAGAGTTATGTAATAAAGTTATTAGTAACCTGTGGTTTGCCGATGACATTGTCTCAATGAGTAACTCAGGGGACAAAGTAAAGCTCATGATTACTGAGCTGGACACGGAAAGCAGAAGAGTAGGTCTGAAAATTCATATGCACAAAACTAAAGTAGTATGCAACAGTCTCGGCAGAAAACAGCCCTTTGCGATAAGTGGAAAGATGCTAGAAGTTGTAAAGAAATATGTCTACTTAAAACAAGTAGTAACAGCGGAGCCGAACCATGAGAGTGAAATAACTAGAAGAATAAGGATGGGGTGGATCACATTCGGCAATTATTCTCAAATAATTAATGGTAATCTACCACTAACTTTCAAGAGCAAGGCATATGAGAGCTGTATCTTGCTGGCACTTACTTACGAGCAGAAACCTGGAGGCTTAGAAAGAGGGTACAACTTAAATTGAGGACGACGCAGCGAGCGATGGAAAGAAAATTATAGGAGTAAGCTTCAGAGACAAGAAGAGAGCAGAGTGGGTCAGGATACAAACCGGCGTTTCGGATTTCATAGTTGAAATAAAAAACAATGAATTTACACGGGCCGGGCACGTAGCACGTAGGCAGGACGACCGATGTCCATTAAGGGTAACTGACTGGATTCCCAGAGAAGGCAAACGCACGAAGGGGAACACAGAAAGTTAGGTGGGCCCGATCAGATTAAAAAGTTCGGAGGTATAATGTGACAGCAGCAAGTACAAGACCGGGTTGATTGGGCGATCATGAGAGAGGCATTTGTCCTGCAGTGGGCGTAGTTGCGCTGATGATGACGATAATGATGACATACCAAAACCACGATATCTTTGCGAGGCACGCCGTTGTGGAGGGCTCTGGTATTTTCGGATATGCGTTGTTCTTAAACGTGCTCTCACATATCATAGTACTCAGGGTTATGACATTGATAGAAACCGCCGCGGCTGGAATCGAACCCACGGCTTTCTGGTCGGCAGCCGTATAAGGCACGATCCACTAACCAGAGGGAACGGCGTTTCCCGCATGCTCCGTCCCAAGTTTGCGGATATTGGCCATGAGGGGCGCGCAGATCACAGATGCCAGCACGCGTCTCCCACGTGACACGGCCTCAATCCGCCCAGCATTGCAGGGTGGGAGACGCCCGCATTGCGTTCCGTCTTGACCTACTCCGTCTCATAATTGTTTTTTTATCAGGTGAGCTTCGCGTTCTGCTGCTGCGGTCACAATGGGAAAACTCGACTACACGGTGTTTACGGGGAAGAGTGTACTCACCTCTGTGACCATCGCGTCGCTGAGGATTACGATGTCCAGGAGGTCCAGTGTCGCCGACACAGTGTTGAGAACGGCGAGAAAATTCTCAAGTGTCCATAACTCTTCAACGAAGATCAAGTAGACTCCGATGCAAAAGGAGAAGAGTAATACACCACCCGAGGTCACTATTGCGTACTGCCATATGTCGTTTAGACGTCGCTTGATGTCCGAAATGGTGCAGAGGTTAAACCTTACGTCCTCGACCAATCGCGCTCGCCTTTCCGAGCCAATAACGTCACATTCTTTCCTTCGCACGATGGACCTGAGAACCCCGTGCTGGTGCTCAATGTACAATCTGATCACTTCGCAGCAGGGCCTGAGGACCAGAAAGGACGCCGCGTCAAACACGTAATAAAGAAAGTTGCCCGCGATGCACGTAAGTTTCAACACGGCGCCCAGTGCTGGACCACGGCCGAGTCGGTCTACAAATTCCAGCGAGAGGTAACTACAGGTGCACACGTTCGCAACGAATGCCGACAACAGTAGGAAACGTATCAAGCAGCAGATGGGTGTCATCCTGCGACGATTCCGCGGTGCAACGAACTGAACGCTTTCCTCGTACTTGTAAGAATCGCTGAAGAGCCTGTGCATACTTCTCACTTTAACGGTCGCGAGAGTTGCGTTTAGCGCCACCTTGGCATTGACGACGACGTAGAGCAATACGTGGACGGTAGTGGTGAAAGGCACATCGTGCGCGAACACGGCCAGGCAGAGCTGGTAAAAGAAGCCTATCTCGACGATGGCACACGCAGAGAGGCAACCGACGGAATAGATTAGGTACAACTTATTCCAGAAGCAGATCCTTCAATCATATTCTGATGTCTCAGAACTGCGAGAGATCATCAGACCCGACGACTTGCAAATCGTTCCGTACCACTTGAAGTGATGTGTCATGAAAGATGCCATAGTGACCACTTCCGTATTGTCAAAACAATAGTCTCTCTTTTTTTTCCTTTTTGAAGAGTGAGTGAGCAAGGGAGGCCTGTGAACCAAAACCACAAGCTATTGTGGCCACACCAGTGTTCTGTAATGAATAAAACACTAGCAATTAATAATAGACAACGTTGGGACGTAATACGCTCCTCTACGGTGCATCATAATTCTACAGCGTAACATAAACGCAGCGAATCATCAGTAAACTTAGTATTAAATAACGCATAGTGCGCGAACATTCACGCAAGACGATTGTTTCAGTTACGCATTGTGGCATCGGTATCTCATGAATTCTGCTTATCACTTGAATCGCGGAGGTATAAGGATGTTAGCCATCTTAACTGCATAAATGCCGTGCATTAATTATTTGAACAGGTTCTTTTTAAACACTCACGTGAATATGGCTATACATTCGCGATTTCTATTGAACCTTACACTTCGTTCAACACCCATGGTAGTTTTTTTATATACGTAAATCTGTGCGTTTTTTAAGGGCAGTAGCAGACGAGAAGGCGCTCCGACCATTCAGCATTCTAATGAACCATATATATATATCCCTTTCAAGAACCTTGAACACCAAGTTATCCCTTCATAGATAATCTAGACCCCTGCTCTCACTTAGGTCACAATATTGCATCTAGGCTACACTACGCAACACACCGTATCATAACAGTGCTAGAGACCTGACCGATGGTGCCCAGCACTTCCAGTCTTATGAAGCACCAACTCACGCTTTGAAAGGGCTGCTAGTACGCTGTTATCCGGTGGCTGTTGACAGTTCGAGGTACATCATCACTGACGCTCTCTCGAAGGCTTTCGCCATCGAACCATCGTGAACTGTTAGGCATAACCCCTGCCGACACTGCTTGTTAACGATGTTTTCTTGCGTTACCGTGGATACCGTACACTCGCACCGAATTATGAATGCTTCTTACGTCTGCGCGAGTGTTTCACGCCGACGGGCGCCAGCCGTGGTCTCACAAGTACGACCTTGAGTGTTTCGCCGAGAGCGAGGCGCTGGACGTGCGAGGAGTGCATCGATTTGAATAACCACGGTGCGCTGCTCGTAATTTATTCTTCAAATTCGATATGCAGCGCGCAGGGTGGAGGGTGCGAAGCTTTATGGTGCGCGGTCTGCATATCTTATCACCGCAGCGGCACGCTGTAAAGAGGCACAACAAGACAGCTATACTCCGAGCAAATTAGGGTTCACGTCCACGAAGATGAGTCAGGACACCAGCGTGGTCGTTGATTACGTCGAGCACGCGAGGCACCGTTCAACGGAGGCTTTCCGTTGTCTCTTCTATTTTTATTCGCCAAAGGAAGAAGCAAGATGCACGCCATGCGCCCGCGTTTATGAGCTGGTGCTAACCTGGCTATCACTATGCGTGTGCGAATGGCCTCCAAGAAGGCGAACGCGCGGTGTTGGTTTTGACTATGCGTGTGCGCATGGCCTCCAAGATGGCGGGCGAGTGGCGCTGCGCGCCCGCCATTTCGGAGGCCATGGTGTGTGCTGCGAAGGTACAAGCTGGTCGCGTAGATCGCGCTGTGCGGCGATATCGAATAAAATAAACAAAAAACTCGTGACGTAAACGGTCTAAACCATAGTCGGAACACAGCGCGGCCTTGCTCTAGGTGGATCGTGCTTCGTGCGAAGATTTCACGTACGACTAATGCTCAGCACAACCCGCACTGTCCGTAACGTCACGTGAGCACATCACGTGACTCGAGCGACCGTACAGTATGGAACGCCGCCATTTTGAACGCGCCAGGAAGCGAAATAAAAGAGAAGAAAAATTGCCCGCAGCTTCCCTCGGGGGAACACTGAGGAGGATGCGGAGCATATAATTGGTTAACGGGGTGTTAAAGTGCGACTTACTTGGGTCGATGGCTAAATTGGTTAACGTGGTTGTGAAATGGGGTGTTAAATTGCGACTTACTTGGGTCGATGGCTAAATTGGTTAACGTGGTTGTAGGAGGGGGTGTTAAATGAGTGAACACGTACACACGTATGCGAAAGGGCGGCGCTGGTCGAAGGGACGTCGATCATTGTGTTTGTGGATTCGTTGGAATTCATTTCACCGCGACCTTGGACGTCGACGCGCCGTACAAACCAACCGACGAGCGGCAACTGAGCGAGCGAGCGCCGACCTTGAGTATATATACAGCACGACGGCGCATGCACTGTCAGCTGTTGAATGTTCTCGAAGCGCGACGCCACATGCGCGTCCACTGGAGAATCAGGAGAATTGTAGATGTCGAACGCGGTGTGTAGAGGAGGAAGGGTGCACAGATGGTGGAGGAGTGAAGCGCGCGCGGTGTGTAGAGGAGGAAGGGATGCACAGATGGTGGAAGAGTGGGCGACGGCGCGACGGCGTATGCGCGCGCGTCAGCTGTCGAATGTTCGAGAAGCGGTGTGGACGGCGCGGACGGCGCGGACGGCGCACTACAAGGCGCGAGTATAAGATGCTCCGCATCTAAAAGGTTAAAAGGAGTGGGTCCTCATGGCGGGTACAAGGCTTACGTACATGCCGCAGGAATACAGCGTACACTGGAATGTTCATGCCTTATTGTCGATGGAAAGGCAAGTCGATTGCACAACGAAAGACGGCGCTATTATTCTCTATATTTGAAAGGTCGTTTGTACACTGGTAGGGGAGGGGTGCGGGTCAGACGTTCTTAGTTTGCTAGCTCATCTCTATCTATGGAAACATGGCCTGGGAACTTTTTACCAGGTTTTTACGTTTCCCGTTGATCTTTGCTGAGGCTTACCCGAGCATGTCTGACATTTTATCCACCGCAGTTCATGGGAGCGCACGCACGCGCACACACACGCACTTACTCACGCACACGCACACACACACACACACACGCACACGCACGCACACGCACGCACGCACGCACGCACACACACGCACGCACACACACACACACACACACACACACACACACACACACACACACACACACACACACGATGTCCGATGCATCTTTCCAGATATACTGCCAACAAAAAAAGTTTAATTTTATTTGTTTAAAACATCTGACTTTTACATGCATGTGTTCATTGATTTTGTCAAACAACGGACGCTTTTACAGTTGGCTGTTAGCATTATTTTTAGTTCAAGCTATTACCAAAAACACATTTAAACATGTCCGTTAGCAGGTGAACCCTTCAGAGGTCGAAGCTTATTTGGCGCAGGCTTCACACAGCCGCAGCCACGACTTTCTGCCCTTCTGTTCTTTGTAACTATAGGATAGAGGCTGTTTCTGTGAACCACGTATACTCATGGTCATAACCATGTCGTCCTTGACGACATGTGGGCTACCGTGTCTTTGGCTTTTGGCTACGCCGCTTCACCTGATTTAGCAACACTGGCTCGGTGAACAGACCAGCTCTATGTACCACGTGACTCAATGCGCTGGTGAAATCTGGCAAAAACACTATCCCGTTTTTCGTGCGTGTGGTGGGCGTTGCTTCTCGATTGGTCGTGTATGGCAGTCGGTGTTTTGTTGTTTGAAATGTGCCTGCGCTCGTCCTTGAAGTTTCGCCAGTGCTGCTCA
The DNA here is from genome assembly GCA_013436015.1 of Rhipicephalus annulatus. Classification (NCBI taxonomy): domain Eukaryota; kingdom Metazoa; phylum Arthropoda; class Arachnida; order Ixodida; family Ixodidae; genus Rhipicephalus; species Rhipicephalus annulatus. The sequence goes on along the minus strand of WOVY01010372.1, from coordinate 80,097 downwards.
TTGCGAAGATGCACTACACTGACGGGGAGACGTGCATATTGCTACCATAGAACACTCAACGTAAAACGGTAAGTACTGCTCTCACGTTCCCGCGGACAGCGCTTTGTTAACTGCGCGACCGCAATAACAACGCTATTAACTAAGTTTTTCTCGACCGTTCAACGATTGATATGTGGGGTTTAACGTCCCAAAACCACCATATGATTATGAGAGACGCCGTAGTGGAGGGCTTCGGAAATTTCGACCACCTGGGGTTCTTTAACGTGCACCCAAATCTGAGCACACGGGCCTACAACATTTCCGCCTCCATCGTAAATGCAGCCGCCGCAGCCGGGATTCGAACCCGCGACCTGCGGGTCAGCAGCCGAGTACCTTAGCCACTAGACCACCGCGGCGGGGCTCGACCGTTCAACGATAAGTGAGCAATTTGCTCACGTTGGAAGCATGCCTGTGCGTACTGTTTCGTCGGGATGATGACAAAGTTGTGTGATGTTAGGTGCAGGCAAGTTCTTTGTTATTAGTGAGGAACAGAGTACGCGTGCGCGACTGCGATTCGTCGGCTTATTTTGATCCGAGTTGTGGCGGCGCCCTTTTCTGTTGGCAGTGGTGTTTGGTGCCCCGCTAGCGACGAGCCACTATCTTGGTTCAGGAATACTTGCGCAAGGTTTAATAATCATAGAGCCTGTTAGCTCTAAACGTCAACCGTGTTTAAGGCCCATACGCTTGGTCGGGTCGGTAATCCATGTGCACTTTTTTTTGTCACCCAAAAGGACCGTGGACGGGAAACAAGGGCGTGGCGTCCGCATCGTTCTTTTTGGGTCCTTGTTCATTTTGTACGCTAAAACTACTGTGGATGATCACTGATAACAAACATATTGCTTCGTGTTGCGTGCGCCCCTCAAAGCTCGCCTATATACGTGATAATAAATGCTATTTCGTTAAGATCGTACGGACGTTTTCATTCACCCGCAACGTAGCCGGCGTGATACTGATACGTAGGCGGCGTGTGTATAGCGTTTCGTTGAACTGTGTTTAAACGGATCTTTCATGTGTGTGGGGCGGGGGGGGGGGCAAATTGCCATACCTGAACTGTCCAAGCGCTAGTTTGTTCTTTTCAACCTTAGTGCTGGCATTAATTCCTGCACATTTTTTTAGTCTGCAAGCTTTCATCATGTGGATCTTTCGTTATGTTGTTCTTGTTATCGAAAGTTATGTTCACCTCAACCCGCTTTTGGTGTTTGACTTCGCTGAGTACGTTTGCGTTCTCTAGTCACGTGCTATAAAAGTTCTAACTTATCAATATCATTTTCTTTGATACACAGAAGACGCACTCTAGTGTTATACATACTGCACGGTTTCCATGCATGTGTTGCCTCTAAAATGTCAAATTATAGTTAGCATATTCGTCTGAATACACAACAAATATAGAACGGTTCTTCCTTGAGGATCTTTGCTTTGAAACAATTAAATACTTCAGGAATCAGTCTCACCATATGATTTAGTCTTGTATAATCGTGTCGATATGAGCCGCCTGAAGAACACTACTTCACCTTTAGTCGCAGCAAGCACATACCTACCCACAACTTAATTTTACATGTTACTTTCACTGGATACATGATGTGTGTACATACCGTCATCAATGCGCAGTTACATTTCGCTTTTTTGGAGTAAATAAGATGTTTATATGGTGCGCATCACATTGCGTTTCCTCCAAGAAACGCCATGGTAGATTTAAAGTACCATGGTAGATCTGCAGAAATACGCGTGTGCCTGGGTGGATGCGTACATGAGCCCTGCTCTATTATTGAACTCATTCGGTTATTCGTCTACAGTTAATGTGAGAACAAACTGGCCGTTATTTGAAATAGGCCTATGCTCAAATATCATGCGTATCCAATAAAAAAAGGGGGTCCTTCACCAGGTTTGACGATTTTGAGCTGACGAGCGCGATGTATACACGGGCCGTTCGCGATCACGTCTGCCAAATTTGGCAGCGCTACGCGCCGCGAAAACGGGTCGAAATTCATGACGAACACTGGTTGCCCTTCTTTTCTTGGACACACGCTCAGAGAATGAGGAAATGACGTAGACAACGAAATCGCCCTAAGCATACGGTATATGCTGTGATGTCGGTCCTCTGCGTAGATGACTGTGCTGTGAAGTCGCCAGTAGCACGTGACAAGGCGATAATTATTTCACACATGTGTAGTTTTGTGTAATTTGTTGCGAATATATGAATAAAACTTGAGATAAATAATGAGACACACACAGGTGGTGTGTGCGTCTTTCATTTTTATCCCGTGAATTGCAACAAGATGCGGGGCTATAGTGTGCCTGCGTCTCGCATAAGTTCGTGTCCCTGCGGTTAGCGCATCAAGAAGACGCCAGCCTTGGAAACAGTGACTCTGCGCAGTGGCTTCAGAACCAGGGGGGGGGGGGGGCAGTGGGGACCACCTCCCTCAGGTTAGATACCATGCCCCCCCCCTAACAGCTGCGATGATCCCTACCTCTGCCCGCACACTTCCCATATACTTCCGGAGCCCCTGGCTCTGCTCGTTTCAGCACTCTTTATGCTCATCTATTCACGGCGTCTAAAGCGTTTCCGAACGAATGCGCACTGAGGCATCCATTCCGCAGAAATAGACAGCAGACCACAAAATAACACTGGTCAACAAAACAATGCCGCCCACGTGCTGCAAGATTGGGCTTTCTCGGGCCTCTGGCGCGTCATGCGCACGTGACCTCTTGCTCGGAGAGTGCGGGGACGAGATTTGGCCTGCGAAGGCTACGCGGGGCGAGCAGCAAGGGCTTAGAGCACACATCCTGGTTTCACGCCGCTTCAAAATGCTGCTTTTGTCGGCTCGTAATGAACCGATCAAAAGAAACCTTGTGGCATAATTCTCTTCATCAGACACATAACTACTATAGTGCCTAACTAGACTTTGTTATAGGGCCTGGTGAGGCGTTTTCTAAGGGTTCGTGTGCGGGGGATTATCGATCAGCTGCCGTCTCGTATGATCACTTATACTACGTGAAGAGTGCAAAAAGAGCGTTCCCACACCCGCCCTAATGGCTACAGGTGGCGCTGCTGACCGCCGTCGTACCTCAGAGGTACGGCATCGGACGCGTTACTCGAAGGTCGCCGCTTCGGATCCTGCCGGTGGCAAGTCATCTTTCCGTCCACTTTTCACATTCGCACTGTAATTACTTTGTAACAACATCCCGTAAACTTTCCTTAGTAATATTGTCTGTTAGCTCTCGCTAATGATGTGTATTCATAGAAACGCTTACCTTGGACCATTATCATCGATTTCGCTTCAGTTTGATATTTTAAATGAATTTTTCTAGAATTTGAAAAACCGGCACAATAGTTATTGAATGAAAGTGCTTGGAAGAAATTCAAGAGTGTCACTTGTCGCCCGTGCCACTAAAAACCGGAAGACCAACTCCGTTCCCTTCTGCAATATCTCTCTGTATGAGGGTTGTCAGTTGCGCTTTTAATAAGAGGATTTGGGCTTCCTTCTACGCCCAGTCGCTTGTAGGATTTTTCCAGTCGCTTGTCGCGTTTTGGGGGCTTAATTGCATTTTTCTATGAATTATTGGTATATCAGTCATCACGTTCACCAGCGCACGTTTGCCGTCTACTAATAGCGTAATTCTCAATGACACAATGTAGCTGAGTGTATAGGCCTGTTCTAGGGCAAAAGTTCATCGTAATGCCCCTCCCCACCCCTGTCTTGCTAACTCAATGCACGGTGTAAATTTTTCGCCCCCTCCCCGTTTTTGAAGTGACTACAGGGGAATACAGCTCCCCTGATTCTGTCCTCGTGTGCACGCTTGTGGTTCAGTGCCGAAGCCAAACATACGTTGGCGGAGTGAAAAAATACCGTAAGTCGAGAGCTGAAGTCCAGTGCACCTCAACCGCACATACCCCACGCAATTCCCCGACGCTGGCTGTATCCTATGTAAACACGAATGCGCAGACATGAAACACACTCTTTGGAAATTCCCACACGCTATACACGGCTTTTCGGGCACCGAAACCCGGAGCTCCTTGAAATGCGTTCGCTCGACGCTCTGGCTAGCTCAGAATTCGAAGACCCAATTTGGGCCATGCACTAGGCCCGCAAAGCGGCGGAAAGGTTAAGCCTTACCGCGACCACATGGGTGGCTTATAGGCCCGGTCCCTAATCTGCAGGTTTTTAAGATGATGTTTTGTACATCCATTTATCCAAGCGTGCGTTCTACCGAAGGGAGACTGCCCTGAGACGATGTTAAAGATGACTACGTGCTTTCGTTCATAGTGGCGCATCTTTTGGCTCTACAAGACAAGAAAGTTACGCGATTTATGAAACGCTCCTTCGTACTTTAATGACATTTTTAATCATAATCAAAAATACTTTCAAGAATCACAAAATTTAATGTTTCCGCTTGTTTCGACTTTTTTTTTCATCATGAGTGTTTGCTTGTTTGCTTCGTGGCATCTGTCAACACTGCTCTGTATACATGATCAGGTAGCGCTATATATTGCAAAAAAAGCGTTCAGCAAAACACAAGGCATTGATTGCTCAACAAACTGAAGGAAACAATCTTTCAAGGAAGCAGCAAATAAATGATGGAGGTAAAACTTTAGTCTACCGCTCAGCTACGCCGGTGCTTGGGACTTGTTGGTAAACTTTTCTTGAGCGGGCTTGATGTCGGGAAAGCAATCGCGTTAATGTGACTTATCAAGCGTTTTACAACACCGAAAGAACAACCAGTCGTCCCACAATGAGAATAGCGTAACGAGTGGGTCGTCCAATGCTCCAAAAGCTTATTCTTGTTCACCTATTAGCTGTTGCGCATAAGCATAATTCTTCATCGTCGTCAGCCACTGCATGAACGATTGGCGCGAAATTCCGTGCAAGTGTTTACCGCATACCACGCTTCTCAGAAGATTGACGAAAAATAGCATAGCGATTGCCGGCCTACTACTCTAAATTTTTTTATTTTAATGCCTTAACGGGCATCAAGCAAGTGTGCTTGCAGCAGTTACCTGATGAGTGTTTAGAAAAGGCTCTGAAAGGCCGCTCTTCTATCTTTCGCTGTGACTGTGCTGCGCCTTACGCGCAGGCCTGGCGTTTTTTTCCACCAAGAGATTCGGGAAGGTACGTCACTGGGTCCCCGCATGACCAACACCACCTAGAACTAGGAGAAGGCCCGCGCATGTCCCCCTCTCCACACCAACTACGTCACCACAGTGAGATCTGCAAGCCCGACGACGCGAGCAGAGAGAGCGCACGGCGCGCACGGGAACTGGCGCGGCTCGGCTTGGCTTTCGGCTGTGGCTAGTACGGAATCCATCTGCCAGCATGCGCGTTGTGGGTAGAAAACTGTTTATTGAATGTGGCAGCCGCAAGGTGTTTTTTTGATGCAGAAAATAAGGAAAATTTATATGTGTTTTCATTTACATCATGATCTATTCATGCGGCGCAGTACTGGTTATAAAAATTGCGATATACTGCAGGCTTGAATACATAAGAGCACCAATGCTAGCGGTATCAGCCTAAGCATCTGGCAACCCTGACACTATTTCCAGTGCTGCAGCTTGTTGGCGTGCATTTTCTTTGTACTCAGTTGCTCAGGCGTGCTGCATGAACTTTTTCTGGTGTGCTGGCGAAAATGCCTGGGTGCTGCTGTGCACCGAACTGTCGATCGAACTACGCTAATGGACCGCGAGCACGCGTGTACAGGTTTCCGTTGGACCCCGCCCAAAATGCAGCGTGGACGAAGGCTGTGCGGCGGGAAAACTTCACACCTACGAAGTACACTGTGGTAAGCACATGTTCCCGTTTGTTTTCCGGCAGTCGTGCTTCTCGTGGGAACAGAGTCTAGTTAATTGCGTGACGCATGCAACCGTTACGACGCGCTATGCACCTTAAGGATTGACAACTGAGCAAATGGTGTGTTTCAGTGTAATATTGTTCCATGTTCGTGCCGTAAAGTGTATAGTGCCATGTTTACGCCTCAGGTTGCTCATGTGTGGTTCTGCCTAATCAGAAATTGATTTAGCGCAATGTATTCGCGAGTAAAACTGCCTGCGTCGAACATACGATGTAGACGGCGTAGCTACTTTACATGTGGGGCGTCCGCCACTACTTGAGGCCAAACAAACGATGGCTCGTGGTTTACCGTCTCAAAGCAAGGTTCGCAAAGTGAGACGTCATTCTTGTTGACTGCGTGGTCGTGCTTGCCGTACAGAAGCAGATAAATAAAGCGAAAGAATTTGTCTTAATCTTTACAAACGGCGCACTGGGATCATATAATTCTGTAAAACTGTTATGTAAAATTCTGTCGCTTTCATCTTATACTTCGTTGTTTGTGCTTATGTTCCAGGTCTGTGAGCACCACTTTCTTGAAAGTGACTTCGTAGACTCCACCAGCTACACTGACAGCAGGACTGGGAAAGTAATTGAAGTACCCCTCAAGCTGAGGCGCTTGAAGCCTTCTGCAATCCCAAGCGTTCTCCCTAATTGCCCTGCTTACTTGTCCCGCCAAGAAACTTCTGAACGCGAGAGCCCAGAAGAAAAGCGCGCTCGTGTGGCCGCAGAAGCGTTGCAGAAAGCAATACGGTTATCAGAGCAGTCTCACAAAGCGGAAGAAAAGAAGAATGTCATCGCCACTTTCGAAGACCTATTGACAGCAGTAGGTGACCTCTCTCTTACTGACTTCTGGACCAAGGTGGTCACCCAGAAACAAGTACTTTTCCTCAACTTCAGCGACCAAGGTGCTCCAGTTGTGCATCGTGCAGTGACAGTGGCATCCGACCTTTCTTTGGCAGTGTATGTTGGTGAAATGAGGTTACAAAACCTAGGTTCCTCTGTGCTTCCTATGACAATTTCTGACTTGAGAGTGCTTCACAAAGTTCTGTGCGATGTGGAAGACGTCACGAAGGATTCCACAAATAATGAACTCCAACTAGAGATTCTGCTGAAGCGTGTCGTGGCACTCCTGGAGCAACTGTCATCTTCAGCTCTCCCGCATGAGTGGCAAGTGCAAGTCGTCAAATTTGTGACACAGCAACTTCAAGTTCTCCTCACTAAGGCGTCGACTTACCCAGCTGACTTTCTGGTGTTCTGCAGCCTTGTGTACACAATATCGCCGCACGCATACAGATTCATCAGGAGTACAGCAAAATTAAAGCTCCCACACCCACAGACAATAAGACGCATTTGTGCCTCTTACCGTGCTAGCCCATCCAGAGAGCAACAAGAGGATTCATTCCTTTCTTATGCAAGGAGACTGGCATCAACACTAAAAGACCATGAGCGCTTTGTGACGCTTATGATGGACGAGATCCATCTGCAGGCATCCTTTCAGTACAAGGGTGGTTTTGTCACTGGTGCAGCGACAAACAATGAAAATGCGGCAAAGACAGCATACGTCTTTATGATACAAAGCTTGTTATCATCAAACAAAGATGTTGTGCATATGCTTCCAGTAGCACAAATAGAAGCGAAACAGCTACATGAATTTCTTGATCTGCTGATCAGGCACCTAGAAGACATTGGAATACGAGTAGTTGCAGTGGTGTCTGACAACAACTCGATCAACCGAAAGGCTATGTCATTTTTCGCTGATCCTCCCAAAGTGAGCATTGTATACAGGCACCCGTCAGACTCATCAAGACCCTTGTTTTTTATTCTGGATGCAGTGCATATATTAAAGTGTATCCGAAATAACTGGCTCAATCAGCGTAATTGTGGAAGGTGCATCTTCTTTCCCAATTTCCGTGCCCTCTCGGAAAACCCATCTGTTCTGACAGCCTCGTTTAACACACTATGCAAGTTGCATGAAGGAGAAAAAAATGAGCTTTTGCGACAAGCTCCAACTTTGTCCTTCAAGTCGCTGAATCCATCCAATCTAGAGCGACAAAATGTAAAGCTCGCACTGAGGATCTTCAACAGTTCAACTGCTGCAGCACTAAGAAGCACCAAAGTCGCACTTGAGCATAAAGCTGGTACATTGGAACTTATTAACATTGTTTTGACATGGTGGAATGTGGTGAATGTCAAGACCCCATTCAAAGGTCAGCGTCTCCGAGACCCATTTCAATAACCGATAAGTGCACTGCAATGCCACGAAATTGAGTTTCTAAACAAGATTGTGGATTGGTTGGACCACTGGCAGAGCTTGAAGCATGATGCTGGCCAGTTAACTCGCGAAACGCACATGGCACTGCGACATACCTCACATGCCCTTGTTGAGGTGTCAACGTATTGCATTGAAGAACTTCGGTTCAAATACGTTTTGCTAGGGAAATTTCAAACCGACAGTTTGGAAGACAGGTTTGGCAGGTACAGGCAGCTGTCTGGTGCCCAATACCACGTTTCGATACGTCAGATTTATGAATCCGAGCAGAAGCTGAGACTTCAGAAGCTACTTGATCTTCCCAACTTGGATACCATTGCACCTTGCATTCCTACCACTGATTTGAAATTCCTTGTTAAGCAGTTTGATGTTGCAGTGATGGACGATGATGTGAAGGAGAAGGAGAAAATGCTACCAGCTATTTCATATGTAGCAGGATATTGTGCATATGCTGCAGTTAGGAAACTTGCCTGCTCTTCCTGCCAGGAAAACTTGACTGTTGAGAATCGGACCATTGAACTGGATGATGATGTGCTGATAGCTAATACAACGCGTGGTGGATTGAAATTTCCACAAGCGGTAGTTGTGAATGCCGTGCTCACAATGGAAATTGTGCTTGACAAGCTGAGAAGTCCGAAGTACGCATCACAATTTTTTGCTTGCGCAAAACAAAAAGAAGTTCTTATAAGCCTCGCGACTTCCCTTGTTGAGTGCAATGAAGACTTGGATTTCTGCGATGGTGGCCACTCACCTGAACTTGTCTTAAACTATGTTCTCAGTGCTGCTGCCAATACGCTGCTGAATAACTTGTGCAAAGTTCAAAATAACAAGCTGAATGAAAGCAACGCTGCAAAGCGGAACAATGTTGAAAATAAAGGAACTGAAAGCAAGGCTGCGAAGCGGAAGCTCAGTACCCTTCAAGCATATTCTTTCTTATGAATTGTTCTGCCTGTTTGGATTATGATGTATCACGAATAAATATGTCTCGCAACGAAAATTTAAGCCTTTTTTAAACTGCACGAAATGGCTGTGCATGCTGTTAAAATTTCACGAGTGCCTGATGAATTATTTCAAGCCAGCGTTTAGTTAAAACATACTGAAAATATTCCTTAATGCAAATATTATGTGCACTCCAAAACCGCAAAATTAATAATAATAATGTAGGGAAAATGTCATTTCGGAAAGAAAAAGCGTAGCATTGGGTGAAGCCGACTTTTAGGCCGATCTCACTGCGGTGACGTCACGCAGCCCTGCACAGGCCTTCTCTAGTTCTAGGTGGTGTTGGCATGACCCTATTGCGCTACGCGTTCATGACGTCATGTAGTGGCATGACGTGGGCGACCAGGTCAGTGGCGATCTTCTGCTTGGCCTTGTCCGTTGAGCGCAGCAGGGTAGCCCATTCCTCTCATGTGGTAGTTTATCGTTGTCCTCCTGTAGACATGATTGAGAACTATGTGACATCGAGGAATCGTTCGTTCATTTGTCAAGTTCTGTCAGACTTTCTTCACAGTCTCGCTTGTCTGAACGAGAATGATCGTGTACGTGATCATTGCTCCGGCAAGCTGCAAATGGAAAGACACGTGATATTGAAGCTATATATGCAAGCTGTTTTTCTTTTTGTTAGAAGAAGATATATAGACGCCATCTTGTGTACACCTTTACATATCATTTCAAGAGGTGGGAAGCTACGTGCATAAAAAGGAGAGGCTACAACGGTCACTTGCCTAAGTCAACACGAATATCACACGGCGCACACTTCGTATTCTTCACTCGAAAGCATTTCTTCCAAATGATAAATTGAATTCGACCATTACGGAGTTGTATTTTAACCAGTTCAGTACAGGGTTGAACCTTAACCATCATAGCAAAAGTTCTGACAGCTATATCAGCACCTTCGGTTTCTGAATCCTTAAAATTCCATACCAATTTTTTTTCGTTCAAGACTGCAGTGTCAGAAACATACGGTATACGGGCGCACGGCATTCGAATATCTCAATTATAAATGTTTAACAATGTTTTGCTTGAGCTTGCGAGCGAACTATAGCTGTAACGTTATATGTGATAAGAGGAACGAATAGGTGACCGGTAATATGAGCAATCGCAGGGAACTGTGCGATACGACGGCTCCCGGTTCGACGCACCATGTTGGTTATTAGCAGCAGCACGCACGAATTTTTGTACCGCTCCGTTGAAAAAAACTCTTCTCCGTGTGATGTCAGGGCATTAGAAGTTGTTTTTTTTTTGCTAACCGTGATTGTGACAATGACAAGCTACGATAGTCATGAGCGGTAAGGAAACTTTTTTTGTCGCACTAAGATTATCTGCTATATATTTATGCTGCTCGGGGAACTGTCAGTTTTGCTAGCAGATCAGTTGATACAAAAAACAGTTTTCATTGTATGATACGTTACTGCAGATAAAAAATCACCATTTTAAAGATCCAAGAAGATGGGGATGACTCTAGCAGTGTGCTAAAAGTTCCTTTCGGGAGCGTTGCTTCGGCCGACATTGTCGGTCGATCGACATGAAGCGCAGCACTTATCGGGCGAATTGAGATATCTTTTTTTTCACGCCTTCTGCGCGCTATAAGATGTATTTATTATTCAAAGCCAGATGCTTATATAAACGCTGATCTTGATTAAGCTGCGCGGCACGGCGGCACACAAACAATACAGTCAGACATAGGCGGCGCCGAATCATCTAAACCCTGCGCATGTTTAACGCGCTTCTTTATTTGATTCCCGTCCTGGCGCACAGTTTGACCAAGATGACCGCAAATGCACTGGTCCAACGCTTCGTGTAAACTTACTCTTGGGTGAAGCGTTTGCGTTGTTTGTCATATATATGGGTGCAATGGCCGGCGCTCATCTCGTATGGCAGGTAGATTTAACCTGCGCGTTTCCATAATATCTTTGTTAGGCGCGTCAGCGCGACAATTTATTCCTCAATATAATATTCACAGCAAATTCATACGTAAGCTTTTTTTAGTGTGGAATACACATGTACCTGTGATAAAATATCTTTTCGCACACTCTGGTTCCGGACCACCTGTAACGCGACACAAAGCCTACCTGTCGCCGTGGCTCTCTTCACAGCCGCGGCCCACCTAATTTTTTTCTTCGTTTCATGGCAATCGATTCATGCGTTTGCCTTTCACGCTCGAGTTGGAGCAGCCAACGGCTCAACAACCTACCATGGTTTATCAGGACGAAGATAAACGGGCAACCTCGCTCACGAAATCCGAATAATCCGAGGCTTGCGGTGAAGCGGTGCACCGGCGTCTACTCCTCTCGAACCGGAAGCCAGTAGCAGACAGTGCATCCCACAATCCGTCGCTCTTTTACTGGTCACCTATTGGGCGATGGCAACGTTAGTATTCATGTTGCCAGGCAACAGAGCAATATGCAAAGTCAGAGTTATGAGCTCTGCGGTTTTACGTGCCAACCGGGCCACCATCTGATTATCATGTTGGTCGAGCTGAGGACACGTTAAAACCATGAAAATAGTTATTGTAGCCGGCCTTTACAACTCAACGAAACGTTGCGACTCACGTCTTTCGGCCCAGATGCTCGTCGCGAACCTAGCGGTGACCTCGAGCAACTCGAGCAGTTAGGGGACACACTTGCTGAGCTCGCTAGGCCACCTGTCATTTTTACCACCGTGGCCCAGTGAAACGAGCTAGGCCTAACGCCTCTTGGTATGTTAGGCCCAATCTAGCACATTTATTATCGCCTGCACGAACTAACATGCTTCGGGCTCGTCGCTAGGCCTAACCTCCACAGGTTTTGTAGGCGCAACTCATTTTGCACCAATTGTGGCCGTACCTGCTTTGTAACAGTCACTCGCTTTCTTTAGCTTCTTCACGGGCTGCATCGTTATTTCGTTGTAAGAGCGAATCTAGCATAACCCGGAGTGGTGTGCTATACTCTCACCAGCCAGTTTTATTGCCTTGGGACACTGAGAATGCTCGAAAGTAAAACAAAACAAGTAGATATCGTCAAACATGTCTCTTTCTAGTGATAAAGAACAGTTGACGGTGTTCCATAGAAGCCGAAAAGCGGAAACTTGACATTCTGTTTTGCTTTCTTTTATTTTATTTGTCAGCGACAGAAACAGAAGTCAAAAGAACTGCCCGCTCATCTTCGAGTTCACTGTGCTCGACACACTCCATAATGGAATAATTCTAAAAGTTCATGTAGTTTCATGATGAGGGCGGCCCGGCCAGTGGCGAATTGTGGAGCTCCTATGTTTCTTCATATTTGCATTCAATATATGCTTTTAAGCTTCCTTACTCTCGAACGTAGCACAATATGCTTGGTACTTAAAGACTTGCTGACTTTATAGCCTACACTGAAAGAATTAAGCGTGACTCTACATTTCTTACCGAAACGAGCGTCGGTAATTTCAAGGAGAAGAAACCAGCGGCGGATAACGCCATCTCTCCGGGTTTCAAGGAACTCCTCAGGTAGATCACCTGCAAAAGTCGTATTGTTCGAGCATATGGTACGAGCAAGCGGAGATTGTATTCAGTGACGTGCTTGCTAACAGTGAATAATCAGTGTGCATAAAAGTCGACGGGCAGCTTTTATGGGACATACGCATATTCAGGGTGATCCAGCTATATTTAGCGAGAGTTTCAAAATATGCCAATGCACTCAATGACGACGCGACCAAGTGCCTGTTGCCGACTCTCGCCAGGAGCTAGTCATACTATACTTTTGAGCTCTGATTAATAGCTTACTTAGGCTACTTCCGTTATTGGACTTGTGAAGCAACAAAGTTGGGCAAAAATTTCAGTGAGAAAGTTGTAGATCGGTTTGCAAAACTTCCAATCTGACTGTTTCAAACTTATCTGTTAGTTATTATAGTGCTTTACTGTTTACAACAGACGCCCGCGAAATACAAAGATACCTCGTGTCATGCCCGCCCGTGCGTCAGAGCGCGCTGCGATTCTAATGCTTCCTAACACTCCGCATACGAGCGGCCATAGCATTTGCGGGTTGGTGCTGCCTCGACAGGGGCGCGACAACGGTAAAGATTGTGCGATAAATACGCTCTAGTGGAGGCACGCCCGAAGTTCGTCGTCTACTGAAAGTGATCGAGAACAAATGCGTACTTGGTCGACGTAGCTGTCGCTTTCTGAGGAAATCACGACTTCTTGCAGGGTGCGTCGCACGTTCCGAACCTTCAAAGAAAGAGAAAAGTTGATGGTAGGGCACCGTTAGGAAACTGACGTCAGTGTTGGACAACTCCAGGCGTTCATATTGTTCCCTGTTAGTGACGATGAAGTAGGCGAAAAAGAAATTCTATTGTTCACCATGTTAAATGCAAATTTGGTTCCACAAACACATACTAATTCGGTTCCACGAAATTATGCCACTTGACATTTGTGTTCACAATAAATGTGTCACATGTTTACACTCAATTGTTCTGGCATCCAGCACAACAAAGTGTTTTTTAGGTAGTTCTTAGGCCCTGAATCGGCGAACACGCCAAGACAACCCGTTTGTGTGCGGTTTTAATGAAGGCACAGGACCATCGTTTCATGAACTCCTCCTCTTCCAGTGAAAAGAATTGTGATTCTAAATGGCCCGTTACAATGTTATACAACCGCACCAGCAAAGCCCATTGATTTTTACGGGCCTTTGATTGATGCACAGCCAAGCCCCTGTTTTCCCACAATACGTACATGCCAGCGGTCAGCACTAGACGCGCAAGCGCGCCATTTGGACATCGTTCCCTTTTGACAAATCTTTCTTAACCCAACGGGAGGTACGCCCTGTGCACGAGGGACCAAAAAGTCTTGGCCACTCGACAGGTGTACAAAGCGTGCTCGTTGTTCTCGTGCATGCCGCAGTGCACGCATGATCGGACCGAAGGTAGTGCCACTTGTACAGTCGGTCCGCCGTGGGCAGGACGGACGACCTGTAACGCGACACATCCTGGATGCTTCACGGCAGCCAACTGGGCGTCAACAACACCCACAGAAAACCGGGGTTTTTGACCTCGCAGCCCGAGTTTACAAGTAGCTCTTGAGTGAACTCTGTGTTACACCTCCAGGATGAGGGTGTCCAGATTTAGCGCGGCTATACGCTTGTAAAATCCTACTACATGCCCGTAGAGGGGCGTCGGGTTCATCGCCTTCGGCCCCGCGGGTTGCGTCGGCAGGAACAAGCTACCCTGCACACCCAAGAAATACATTGCCAGTTTCCTGGCGGGGTGTTCCTCCTGAAGTTGCAGAACCTTGAGGGTTGTCTTCAAAGCATACATGTCCGCGAGGGTGACCACCGAAGGGATGTTCCATCCGCCCTTCTCGCGAGGCAATCCCAACTGCTCGTATTTAACGAGGGCCGTTTTGGCATACCAGAAAAACTTAATTATTTGGGACTTGACCTCACGCGCGATTTAATTGGTTCGGTATGACTACCGAGTTTGTCAAAAACCGCAGGCGCTAAGTATAAACGCCCATGAGTAGATATCGACATACGTAGTACGGAAAGTAAAATTCAAGTGCCTGGTTATTTCCCGTTTTAGTGTTTTCACCTCCTCCTTCCAACTCTGGTTGGACACGTCAGTGGCCCTGTAATTTGTTCCTAGGATAGTTAAATTGTCTACCACGGAGATTCTGTGTAAACACGTTATCGGGGATACATGGAAACACAGACTTGCATTTATGCTAATGAAGTTTCGCTCCGGAGAGCTCTGCATAAGTTGAGAAAACTTTAAGGACGGTGGCGAGGCTGTCCTCGTCCATGTGATATATCGTGATGTCGTCTGCATAGGCAGCTACTATAAGTGAGCCACTACCTGGGGTCTGCAACCCAAGGACACTCGGGTGTCTTTCTACCTGGACAAGGAAAGGTTCAACTGTCAGTGCAAACAACAGGAGGGAAAGGGGACAGCCCTGTCGCACGCCTCGCGTTACCGGTAAAGAAGCTACCGTTTCACTATTCATTGTTAAGTCACTATTAATGTCATCGTACAGTTCCATGATTAGGTACACGAACTGTCTAGTAAAACTAAATGCCAACAGAGTGGCGAAAATGTATTTATATTCTACCCTATCAAATGCTAATGCCTGGTCTGGGGATGTAAGCCATCCCTTCGCGTTCCGCTGCCTCGTATAGTCTATCATATCTCTATTCAACGTGTTCAGGGTTTGGACAAGTAGGCAGAACACAAGCTGGTACATATGAAAACACTTTGTTCAGTGATCTTTCGCCCACAACAAGTAGGCGTTTGGTGTGTAGCGACACCATGGACCCGAGCTAACGGGGGAGTTTCGGCTCCCTCCCACGCCTAGCCGTGCGTGGCTTTGCCGTGTCCGGGGAAAAGGGGATCCTGGGGGTTGAGCCAATGCTGGGTGATTGGGCCTTTAAGGCCCCCCGGCAGAGGCAACACACCCCTTTGGCCCTGGCTTCACGTAGACGGCACCCATGGGCTGACCCACCCAGGGGGAATCGGCAGTCGCCTTTTCCTATCTCTCTCTCCCTACATCTTCGTCTTTATCTCACTTTTTATGTATCCTGTCTTCTAGTCTCTTCCGTTTACTTCCAAACTTCCTGGCGGCTAGGGTTAACCTTGTGTAGTTACCCAACCTTGGGTAGTTATATCCGGTTATAGCGGCGATGTATGACTGGTGCCTTCAAGTGTTCTACCTTGTAGCGTCCCCTTGTTGGGCTCGGTGGTGGGTGGTCACCATCGCCGCCGAACATGAAATGTACCACATGGCAAAATCTTTCCCCCCTCTCATTGATCGGTCCCTGAAACGGAACCGCACCGATGAAATCTCCAAACAAACCGGAAGTGATTGTGACCACTTCCCACGATTTCTAGTCATACTCTCTCTGGCAGATAACGTCTTTGTTGCAGGACTGTCGGTTTTCCTGATAGCTAAAACCCTTGCTAACCTAATAGGCAAAAAGTATGACGCAAAGAAACTGTCATCCGGTGATCTTCTTGTTGAAGTAAGCCAGAAACAGCATGCAAACACTCTCCTTAAACAGAAGCAGTTAGCCCACCTGGACGTGTATATCACCCCCCACCGCAGCCTTAACACTGTTCAAGGCGTCATTTCACAACGTGATCTGATGCGAGAAACCGAAGCTGACCTCCTTGAAGGCTTTCGAGAGCAAGGCGTAGTCGCCATTCGGCGGATAACCATCAGGCGAAACAATGAAGAAGTCGTGATGCCTCATATAGTACTAACAATTAACCGCTCCATCCTGCCAGAATCCGCGAAAGCTGCATTCCTTCACTGCAAAGTCCGCCCCTACATACCCAATCCTAGAAGGTGCTACAAATGCCAGAAATATGTACATGGGTCGAACACCTGTCGCGGAAAACAAACATGTGCAAAATGTGGTGATCATGAGCACCCTACCGAGAGCTGTACTTCCACGCAAACAGAGTGCCCTAACTGTCACGGGCCGCACACAGCATACTCGCGGACATGTGAAATTTTCAAAAAATAAAAGGAAATCATCCAGATAAAAGTAACGGAAAACATCACATTCTCTGAAGCCCGAAAGAAGGTGTCGCTCTTCTCCGGAAGAACGTACACTGACGCAGCGCGCCGGGGGCCGGGCGGCGTCTATTAACCGTGGGCACGCAGTACAGCTTTGCTGATGCGTGCACATCTCGGCCCCCCACCAAGCAGCCGCAGGCTGCACCAACGTTCGAAGTCTCGCAGGTCCACCTCCATCAGACCTCGGAGACAAAAGAGACAATCCAAACCCCGCAGGTCAACCTCCGTGAGACCTCGGGGACGACGCAGACAACTGAGAGGGCACCTGTCCCTCTTGAGAAACCTCCGTCAGCCTCCGAGTGTTCACAGGGGGCAATGGATGTGACACCGGCGTCCTCAGCGTCTCCGATGCTCACGGAATCCACCCTATTGAAGCAGAGCCCAACAGAACGCCTCAGAGGGAAGAAACACCCTCTATTCCAGGCGCCTAACAAACGCGGCAAAGTCTGAATAACCCTCCTACCTTTCTTCTTTCTCAACAATGGCTGCTGAGAGTATCATCTACTGGAACTGCCGAGGTCTACTGAAGAACCTGGATGACATTTATGAAATACTTGTGCAACACCAACCTAACATACTTTGCTTGCAGGAGACACGCTTAAACTCAACACACACTAGCTTTCTAAGAAGATATGCGGTATACCAAAAGGACAGACATGGCACTGCCCATTCATCCGGCGGTGTCGCTATCGTGGTGCAGAAAGCACTACCGTCCCAAAACCTCACTCTGGTCACCGACTTAGAGGCAGTGGATACGAACCCTTATCTTTGGACGAATGACAACTGTGTGCTCATTATATATCCCTCCAGATTACCGCCTGTCTACTAAAGAGTTTGAAACTCTAGTCGACCAGCTCCCGCATCCATTCCTCTTGGTTGGAGATTTTAATGCGCACAACCCCCTATGGGGATGCAGAAGAACAGATTCTCGAGGCTCCTTAATCGAAAACTTCCTCTTGTACTCCGGCTCCTGTATATTTAACAAAAAAGAACCAACGTACTTTAACGCAGCGTGGAACTCATACACAGCCATAGATCTTGCTATCGGCTCTCCTTCACTCATGGCAATCATAGATTGGTCTGTTATTCATAACCTCTATGGAAGTGATCATTTTCCTGTCTGCCTAAAACACACAGGAAGTACAAGTAAGACGACTACAAATGTATTCAGGTTTAGAGAACAGGATGCTGACTGGAGAAAATTCCGAGAACTTACAGAACTGCCGCGTTCTTCTATTGAAAACCTAGACATTGATGACTGTGAAGCATTGGTCGTACTTCATATCATACAGGCCGCAGAGCGATCGATCCCACAGACATCTGACAAGACGTGAAACAAACGACGGCCCTGGTGGAATGCGGAGTGCAAAAAAGCTCGTGAGAACCAAAACAAAGCTTGGTCGAAATTTCGCAGGTACCCGACAGCTGACAACCCGATGAATTTCAAGCGTGCAAAAGCAAATGGTAGGCGTATCCGATGAGAATCAAAGAGGCAGAGCTGGCAGTCCTTCCTCTCGTCAGTTAACTCCTATACTGATACGCATAGGGTGTACAACAGAGTAAGAGCACTTCAAGGGTGTGGGAAAACCACGCTTCGGCGTTTAAAGGCACCAAATGAAGGAGACGCAAACGCCAGCATCCATGGTAAAGAGCGTGTTCTATTTCCTTGCTGGTCTCATCTTCTTCCTCGTCGTTCTCCGTCTCTTGGTGCGCGCGCTATTCGCGCGGGAGGTTCAAACAATTTCCAACATCCTCCGCGCCCGAAAGTTCAATCGCCCAGCTCCAACGGGCATAAAAGTTGTACTGGCCTCGTAACTTCCGTACCTCCTGCCAAGACAATCTTGCAGGCTCTAACGTGATTATCACTTGATAAGTACACGTCCGTAACTCTACCAACTTTCCAAAAAGTTATGGGCACCTTGTCTTCCTTAATGACGACTACATCGTTAACCTTAAGCTGGTTGCAAGGCTGTACTCGCCTAATGTGTGCACTCCTCAAGCACAAGAGGTAGTCTTTATACCAACGCTTCCAAAAATCAGCCACTATTTGCTGTCTGTACTTCCAATGCTTTAAAGTATCGGAGCGAGTTCCCGACGTTTCAGCAGTATTATCACTAGGCAGTGTAGTAGACTTCCTACCGGTTAGAAAGTGCGAAGGTGTAAGTACAGCTGGATCGGTAGCGTCAGCGGAGAGGTACGTTAATGGCCTAGAATTCACTACATTTTCTACTTCGGCAAGAATGGTCACAAGCTGCTCGAAATCAAAGCAACCTTTCCCTAGAATTTTCCGTAGGCAGCTTTTAACAGTGCGAATCATCCTCTCCCAAAATCCACCCCACCAAGGACCACGTTCTGCAATGAATTTCCAGGTAATGTGGTTAGTAGAGCAAAAGTCCTGTACTTGGAAGTCCCTCAAAGCTCTGTACATCACTTTTAAGTCGCGACTGGCAGCATGAAAAGCTAGAGCATTGTCGGAATAAATAACACTAGGCAAGCCGCGTCGCGACACAAACCGACGGAAAGCCATTAAAAATGACCCCGCCGTCATATCGGAGCACAACTCCAAATGGATCGCCCGAACGACGGCACACGTAAAAATAACGATATAGGCCTTCACGGGACTGGTTCCTTTCACAAAAACGGGACCAGCAAAGTCAACACCCACAACTTGAAAAGGGTGTGATCTCTTAACCCTGTCGGTCGGCAGTGGTGCGGTAGGGGCTGTTGCAGGTTGGAGCTTGAATCTAGCACACACTTTGCACCTAGAGAGCACTTTTTTCACACACTGGCGGCCCTTAATCACCCAAAAACACTCGCGTAGCTCTGAAAGGGTATCGTTTACACCACTGTGCAGCAGGCGCCGGTGCGTGCGGTCGATGATGAGGTATGTGCAGCGGTGGTCAGCTGGTAGTAGAATCGGGCACCTCACGTATTCTGATGTTTTTACGTTGTCAAGCCGGGTCTTGATTCTTAAAATCCCATCATTGTCCAGGAATGGATGCAGATCACGAATTCGGGATGCCTTAGATAGTGGTTGGTTTTTTAACAATGAGGCGAGTTCTATACTAAAGGCTTCCGCTTGCGCATTCTTCATCCATGTAAACTCGCCTTCTTTTATCTCAGGGGCAGTGAGTGGGCCCATCAGACGACGACTGGTGTGCACTCGACAATTGTGAATAAATCTTCGAATCCAAGCTGTGATTCTAACAACTCGTATCCAGCTGCTGTACTTGTCGAGCTCGAAAAGTGGCTCTGCTTGCGAGCATTGACAAGCCAAAATTGTTGTGTCTTCGTCGTTTGATCTACATATTTCATCCGTTGACTCATGAGGACCAGCTTCACTTGCCGGCCACGTTTCTTGGGTACCAGATAGCCAGTCAGGCCCATGCCACCATAAATCGCTAATACAAAGGTGATGCGCTGATATCCCTCTTGTAACTAAATCGGCTGGGTTTGTCTTTCCAGAGCAATGTCTCCAGCGACTCGGGTCTGTGAGCCCTTGGATCTCAATTACCCTGTTACAAACGAAGGGCTTCCACTTGGTGGCTGTAGACTTGATCCAACTCAAGCAAACTTGGGAGTCGGTCCAGCAGAAGTATTCTATATTTGTGTGTGGCAAAGTATCCACGAGTAGCTTAAGAAGTCGAGCTCCAAGAACTGCAGCGACGAGTTCCAGGCGTGGTAAAGTGAGACCCTTGATTGGAGCGACCCGAGACTTAGCGAGCAGCTGCTGGAGTCGAACCGCTCCAGTACTGTCTTCCACTCGTATGTATGCCACCACTCCGTAGGCACACGGGCTAGCGTCCGTGAATATATGCAGCTGGTGAGTGCTTTTATCAGGGCTGATGTTGTCTAGTTGATACCTCTTGGTTCTAAAGTCTTTGAGGTCTTGAAGTTCGACAGTCCACTTGTCCCACTCGATCTTCAATGTCTCGGGGAGAACGCTTTCCCAGTCGAGTCCTTGCATCCATATCTTCTGAAAAAGTATTTTAACTCGAATGGTGAACGGTGCTAGCAGTCCCAAGGGGTCGAAAATTCGTGATGAAGCCTGAAGCACAGTTCGCTTGGTACAAAGTCCCGCTTTTAAGACTTTCGTCACAGAGTCAAATTTCACCGAAATGGTGTCGTCGGTGTAGTTCCAGGATAGCCCAAGAACCTTAGATTCTGTGACCTGCTCAGCTGACGTCTCTCCTGCTTGCTTGAGCTTCTCTCTTAACAGGTCGCAGTTTGTTGACCACTTCTGCATTTTCATTCCGGCCAGCTCCATTATGGCCTTCGTCTCTTCGTAGAGTTGTAGCGCTTCTTTTGTCGTTGAAGCTCCGAAAACTAGGTCATCGACGTAGAAGCTTGCCTTCAGTTTTGCGGCCGTTACTTGGTAAATTTGTTCAACGTGATCGAAATGGTATTTCAACGTTGCAGATAATAGGAAAGGGCTTGCGGAGGTGCCGAATGGAACTCTGGTCATTCGCATTTCTTGTATTTTTGGCAGTGGTCTGCCTGGCATTGGTAGCCCTTCAAACCACAAGAAACGAAGAGCATCTCTGTCTTCTTCTCGAATGCTGATTTGTAGAAACGCCTTCTGCACGTCTGCTGTAATTCCGATGGCGAAAAGGCGAAACCGGATCAAAACCTTGAAAAGGTCGGCATTCAGATTAGGACCTTTTTCGAGTTGTTCGTTGAGAGAACAAGCTCCTGATGCATGCGATGATGCGTCGAAGACTACGCGAAGTCTCGTCGTCGTAGATGTTTCGCGGATTACCTCTCGATGCGGCATGTAGTATAGGTGCTGTGTACAATAAGGGGCATCTTCAACTTTTTCAGCATGACCGTCCACCTCATACTGCCTGATAGCCTTATCGTAGGCTCTCATGGCTTCGTCGTTTGGTGACAGCCGCTTGACGAGTCCATGGAGCCTCGAAAGGGCTACTTTGCGATTGTTGGCCATGTCGACGAGAGGTGATTTCCATGGCAACGCAACTTCATAGCGTCCTTTCCGAAGCTTGGTAGTGTTGTTGAATTCTTCCAAAATATCTGCGTTGCACTGAGACGTCGGCGTGTCGGCAATTCCGATAGCATCGAGGTCCCAAAATCTTTGTAATGGGAAAGCGATCTGGTCGTCTTCGTGGGAACCTGTTCGAAGAACACATACTTGGGTGCTTGCTTTGTTACTCGTGCTTCCACCACCAGATAAGGGGCCTTGGAGAGTCCAGCCCATCTTTGTGTTAATGGCGAGTAAGGCAGGGTTTTCTTCATCCCACCTCACTTCACTCGTGTTGGGCATCAACTTCCAAAGCTGGTCCGATCCAATGAGGACACTCACACCTGGCTCACAATCTACACTCGGGTAAACGACTGCGTCAGCCAGATGTTTCCCCTCCGCTGCGATGGCTTGAAGAAGACGACTCTGCCTTGGTGCTTCAATCATCTCCTCGCAAATAAAGGGCACCACTATGGCCTCAATGTCAATGGTTAGGTCGTCGTGCTGACTGCGGAGCGTGATCGTGACCATTTTGAATCGTCGGGTTGGGTCGCTCGCTCTACCAAACGCACTGATGGCGAGTTCGGTCTCGGCAACAGCAGGTAGACTTAGCTTGGAAGCGACGCTCTCAGTGACGAACGTTCGCTGGCTTCCATTGTCGAGAACACCACGTATATAGCAACAATGAGATGAAGTCGTTACCCAAGCTCGAAAAGTCTGGAGAAGAACATCATTGATGAGTCGGGGAACTGAAGCTCTCTGAGTGGAAACTTGCACCGTAGCATTCGGTTTCTTCTGAGCATTAGTCACTGATGGTGTTTCAGAGCTACTAGCATTGCACATCGAGGAGGCGTGTCTGCGCTTGCATGCTTGGCAGTGCACTCTCCGCCGGCAATTGCGGACCAGATGTCCTTTTGACGTGCACCGGAAGCATCGACCGTCTGTTACAAGTTTGTTGCGCTTCTCGGCCAGAGTCATGTCACTCGTGCAGTCCTCTGTCTTGTGATCGGTAGCAGCGCAGAAAAAACAGGACGAGGGGGAAGATAGTGTCTTGTTTTGAAGAACGGATGCTGTAGGAGTCGCGGACTGCTTCTTGAATGATCTATTTAATACAGGTACGCTGTTGTTCGATGTCGTTGGCAAATTGTTCACTAAAGAACTCTTTTCTCGACATTCAACTTCGATGCGGAGAAATTTCATCAGCTGCTCAAGTTCCTGATCAGATGAAGCCTGGCTCGTTTCCGTCGTGTTCTCCATACTTTCTTTTTTGAAGTATTCTACGACAATGTCAGCTGGTATGACCTTGAGCAGAACTTCATTCAGCATAGCCGCGTAGGATGACTCCGTGATTCCAAGACTACGCAGTCCCCTCCTGTTTAGTTGAACTGTGTCGAAAAGCTTGCGCAGAGCAGTGACATCACTCGCTAATTTCACTGGTTTGAGCGTGCGCAAATTTCCTAAGTACTTCTGCTCAATGACTTTCTTGTTGCCAAACCGACGTTTCAAAATTTCCAGCGCGTCATCGTAACAAGAATCTGTCACCTGAATACCGGCGACGGCCTGAGCTGCAGGTCCATCTAGAAGTGAGGCCAAGTAGTGAAACCGGTCTGTGTTGGACAGCCTTGGGTTCTCGTGCACGGAGTGCAGGAACATATCCCAAAAGGGTTGCCACTTGATCACGTTTCCATCGAAACGAAGAAGCTCCAGCTTGGGAAGTCGTGCGCCGAACTCACGTTGTGGAAGTCGTTCATGCTCGCTCGGTGCACCCTCACAGGTCCTTGCGCCCATGGCTGGAGTTGTAGACGACGCCGGCGTAGCAGAAGTCTTCAGAACTTCAATGTGGTGCTCGAGCAACGCCAGAGTACTGTTAGCGGCGTCATCGTATTGCATGACCACCTCATAGTCGTCTGCCGCCAGGTCGTCAGTGATCAGGGTTTCAACCTCGTTGTTCAAGGCTTTAAGTTCCACGTTGCTGGCGCGTAGGCGGCCGTGCAGCATTCGAAGTCCAGAAAGCTCGAACTCATTGGACTGGAGCACCTGGTTGACCTCGTTGATGATTCTCGTGTTCATCGATCGCCGCGAGGCCCGCTTGCTCTTCGCTCGCTCCATGTCGGTCTAGCTCGCAGCGCAGCTCACCCACACCAGGAATGAAAGGCTCGGGTCGTTGTAGGCTTGATTCCCGGGTTTCGGCACCAAAAAATCGATGTGGGAAAACCACGCTTCGGCGTTTAAAGGCACCAAATGAAGGAGACGCAAACGCCAGCATCCATGGTAAAGAGCGTGTTCTATTTCCTTGCTGGTCTCATCTTCTTCCTCGTCGTTCTCCGTCTCTTGGTGCGCGCGCTATTCGCGCGGGAGGTTCAAACAATTTCCAACAAAGGGCACAACACTCATCCGGTTTCTCTCGTCAGTACTGCTGGTGATACGCTGGAACACCAGGCAGATGCCATAGGCCAACACTTTGAGTATATCTTCAGCTCAGCACATTATACAGAGTCCTTTAAACGACACAAGCTTGCTGAGGAACGTAAGCCCATCCGTGATAGAAGGCCATCTGCTGGAGGCTACAATACTCTGCTTACCATCGACGAATTGAAGGCAGTGCTGGCAACATGTGGCAACTCAGCTGCAGGCCAAGACAAGATTACATATGGCATGCTGAAACACTTACACGAACACACGCTTGATGTCATTCTCTTACTGTTCAACAGTGTATGGTCCTCCGGGCGTCTACCCAAGGCCTGGAAAGAGGCAGTTATAATACCCATCCTCAAACAAGGAAAGGAAGCCACACTTGTCGCTAGTTATAGGCCTATCGCCCTGACTAGCTGCTTGTGCAAGGTTTTTGAAAAAATGGTAAACCGCCGCCTCATTTATTATCTTGAATATAATGGCCTCCTTAACCGCCGTCAAGCTGGATTCAGATCAGGCCGGTCGACAGCTGACCAACTCGTAGCATTCGAATCCTACGTCAGGGATGCCTTCATTCACAAACAACACTGCCTTTCTGTATTTTTTGACTTGGAGAAGGCTTATGACACGGCATGGCGTTATGGCATTCTCCGTGACTTGCAATTCCTTGGAGTGTCAGGGAACATGCTGAATACAATTCAAAGCTACCTCTCTGAACGTACGTTCGTGGTTCGTGTTGGAAATGTTCTTTCAAGGCGGTTTACTCAGGAAAATGGTGTCCCCCAAGGTGGCGTACTTAGTTGCACACTATTCATCGTAAAAATGAACTCCATAAACACTATACTGCCTAAAACAATTTCCTACTCGGTATATGTTGATGACAATCAGATCAGCTTCAAGTCATCTAGCCATCTGCGAACGTCAGATTCAGTTGGCAGTAAATAAGCTCTCAAGCTGGGCAGACAAAAATGGTTTTAAGTTTAACTGTGACAAGACTGTCTGCCTACTCTTTTCAAAACTACGTGGTATAAGGCCACCCCCCAACATTTCAACGAATGGACACACCATCGCTACTAAGAAGGATCATAAATTTTTAGGTTTTGTGATGAATGAAAAGCTCAGCTTTGTCCCACACATCAAGCAGCTGCGACTGAAATGCTTGAAAGCCTTGAACTTGCTCAAGATTCTATCGCACCAGTCATGGGGTACAGATCGGGACTGTCTATTAAACCTTCTATGTAGTATAGTGCTTTCACGTATTGATTATGGCTCGGTTGTGTACGAATCAGCATCGAGATCCACACTTAATATGCTCTACCCAGTGCATCACCAATGGCTTCGTCTGGCTAGTGGCGCCTTCCCAACCAGCCCAATAGCCAGCCTGTATGTTGAGACAGATCGGTGGTCATTAGAACGACGACGGCAGTTCACAAGCATCAAGTATGCAACCAAGGTGCTCTCTCATGTCGACCACCCATCTCGCGAGCTATTGCAGGATACATCAAACGTCCACCTGTTCTTGAGGCGACCATCAGCCACGCCAACGTATCCCATTAGAGTGGCCTCACACTTTGAAAATCTTAATATACCTGTCTCCAATCTTCAACTAAGTTCCCACAAGGACACTGTGGCACCATGGGAAATGCGAGCTATCAATTGCGACTTGTCATTCCTAGAGGTAGGAAAGCATGGCCTCCCAATCGCAATCGATCAGCATTTCATGTACTTGCTGGCAAAATACAGGTGTTCTGAGTACTACACTGATGCTTCCAAGTCCTCGGCCGTCGCATGTGCTGCATACGGCCCAGCGTACTCTGAATCTGCAACAATGAAAGAACATACTAGCATATTTACTGCTGAGTGCTATGGCATACTGCTAGCTGTACGGCACATCTTAAAGAAGAAAGAACCAGCCTCCGTCATATACACAGATTCCCTCAGTGCAGTGACTGCGTTGTCTTCCGCAAAGACACATAAAAATCCAGTGACTAATACCCTTCTAAACTACCTCACGTCAGCCTACAGATCCAACCTGAAAATCACGCTATGCTGGATTCCGGGACACTGCAACATAGCTGGCAATGAGGCAGCGGACCAACTTGCGAAGTCCGCTGCACTCCGCCCAACAGTAGACGTAGCCGTCATCCCATATGAGGACTTGAGGCCACTAATCAGAAACCGAATGCGTAAGCAATGGCAAGATGAATGGAACGCAGCAAATGCAAACAAACTGCACTTAGTAAAGCCAAGAATAGGAAGATATGTGACTGAAAAACGTAACAGGCACCAAGAGGTTGCACTGTGCAGACTCAGGATCGGTCATACACATGCAACACACTCGCACCTTTTAAAGAACTCTCCAGCACCACATTGTGCAAAGTGTGGTGATGAGCTGTCTGTCGTTCACGTTCTAATCACCTGTCCATACCTCGAACCAGAAAGACTGTGTCACTTTCCAAAGCTGTACAAATGTCACATTCCGCCTCATCCACAATTTTTTCTTGAAGACGATCCCTTGTTTCCCCCAAAAGTAGTCTTAAAGTTTTTAGCTAGTGTAGGCTTCCTACATTTCATAACATATTCTCACTAATCTTAGCCTCCTCTCAATCCTGAGGGGACGGCTGAGAGTTTTTTTTATCAAATGTCATGCAGCACGCACTCCTTGTCTTGACAAGGAC
Organism: Rhipicephalus annulatus; assembly: GCA_013436015.1. Classification (NCBI taxonomy): domain Eukaryota; kingdom Metazoa; phylum Arthropoda; class Arachnida; order Ixodida; family Ixodidae; genus Rhipicephalus; species Rhipicephalus annulatus. The sequence continues at coordinate 53,372 of WOVY01010372.1, read as the reverse complement.
TGTTGACGACACGGCATGACTTTGTAAAACCCATAAGCATAGCCAGTTTTAAACCCATCACACATAGTCACTACACCTAAGTTTAAGTCCTATACAATACTATTTTATTCTTGCCACCCTGAATAGAATTTTATAATCAAATCGACCAAAAACCGTGTGTTTGGCGCTCTTTGGCCTGAGTTCCCCTTGCGCCACTAAAATCTACCATCATCATAAATGCCAACAGAGTGGCGAAAATGTATTTATGTTCTACCCTATCGAATGCTTATGCCTGGTATAGGGATGTAAGCCATCCCTTCGCTTGCCGCTGCCTCGTGTAGTCTATTACATCTCTATTCAACATGTTCAGGGTTTGGACAAGTAGGCAGAACACAAGCTGGTACATATGAAAACACTTTGTTCAGTGAGCTTTCGCCCACAACACCAGTTTCACCCTGATCGAGGCGATCAAGACGTCGGCCGTCGGTTACCTGCTCGACTGTGAAGCGCGTCGGCTTTCATAAACGCCTTATCGAATCTTCCAGCACTATTTACTGGTCCCAGCGTTAGATCGAAGACAAACCCTTCAGTGCGCAATTTGAGGGGGCGAAGCTCCTCATGGTCGAGGCTTGTGCCCCCATCGCTGTATCCAGCCGCTATATTCGGAGCGCTCACAAGAGGTGCAGCTGTGTTCTCGCTTCTAGTTTGAACGGAGATCACTAGATGGCTCTGCAGCGCTCGTTACATGCAGATGGCTCTGCAGCGCTTGGTTTAAGAGGACTTGTGGGGAATACTGGACACACTATAGGTGTGGAAGATGGAGCCACTAATCGTTTAAAGGGTATCTATAAAGGTAACAAGGTAGTTATAAATTGGGAAAAACAGGTATCCAAGCCCACAGAGATAAAATGGGGGCTTTGGTAGCGGTGTCCTCTGTCACCCTTGTTATTCATGATGTACCTACAAGTATTACAGGCCAAATTAGAGGAAAGTGGACTTAGCTTCAACCTCTCTTTCGTCAGACAAGAAAAACTCATTAAACAGGCACTACCATCATTGATGTACGCAGATGATATAGTGCTAATGGCCGTCAACAAGAAAGATTTGCAGAGATCGGTCGACATCTGCGGTAATGAGGGAGATAGGTTAGATTTCAGATTCAGTAAGAAAAAATCAGCAGTCATAATTTTTAATGACAATGAAGGTAGTGAGCTTAGAATATAGGAGGTCACGCTAGAGATGACAGATAAATACAAATATCTGGGCGTATGGATAAGCAATGAGGCCGAGTACATAAGGCAACACGAAATATACGTGACGACTAAAGGTAACAGGAATGCAGTGGTGATGAAAAACAGGGCACTGTGGAGTTACAATAGGTATGATGTTGTGAAAGGAATATGGAAGAAGGTCTTGGTTTCTGGTCTGACGTTCGGCAACGCGGTCTTGTGCATGAGATCAGAAGTTGAAGCAAGATTAGAAATTAAGCAACGTGGAATAGGTAGGCTTGCCTTAGGAGCTCACGGGAATACACCAAATCAGGGAGTACAAGGTGATATGGGAAGGACATCATTTGAGGGCCGGGAAGCTAGCAGCAAGATAAAATTTGAGAAGCGATTGAGAGAAAGGGGGGAGGAGCGTTGGGCTAGGAAGGTATTCCGCTACTTGTACATGAAGAATGTCGATGCAAAATGGAGGAAGCGAACCAGAAAATTGACTGGTAAATACTTAGAAAGCGGTAGCGGGCCAAACCAAAAAGAACTACGGTATCAGCTAAGAAAAAGGTGAAGGAAACGGAGACTGACATGTAAAGAATTGGCATGATTAAGAAGTCCGCACTAGAGATCTATCGAACTTTTAAGCAGGAAATTGCCAAATAAAGGATCTATGATAATACTCGGGGTAGTTCTCAACTGTTTGAGGCCAGGACAGGATTATTGCGAACCAAGACATATCAGGCCAAATACAAAGGGGTAGACACGGTATGCAGTACATGCGGAGAGGAGGAGGAAACTGCCGAACACTTGATTATGTTCTGACAAGGGCTTCACCTTATAGATCGGGATCACGGCGCAGAGCTTTTCAAAGCACTGGGGTTTACATACAGGGAGGGTAAAATAAAGTTTAAGTGGGTAGAATAACTAGAAGGAAGTTATCTGATTGGTGGCTAAAGTCACGGCACGAGAGAAAATTAAACTATCCACTGCAAAGTACCAGTCCTATACTTCACTATTTAAAGTAAAAAATGAAAATCTAGTTGGTGGTTCACTAAGTATTACATCTAGGTGGCGTTAGCCGCTACCCGATCTAAAGGGTACAGCCACATCCATTCGTCCTTCCGTCCGTCCGTTTCAGCAGCAGTAAAGATGCTATATAAAAATTTCTGACTTATGTCAAGCGAGTGACGAAACTTTTCAGCGAAGTACATCGCGACGTTTTTTAACGCAGCTCAATTGTGGATGCTGGGTCGAGTTTGTGCGATGTACTTGAATTAAAAAAAAGCGCAAAATGCATATTACCAGTAAGAGCGCGTGTACACTAGAGCGACGTAACACTTACACAATCCTGACGAAGTCTCAAAGCAGACGCAGACCATTCACCGACGAGTCGACCGCCGACGACGCCTCAAAAGACGGCATGTCCTCGTAGTGTAACAAGATGAGAAACCGAAAACACCAGCAGAACGTATCGGCAGACCGATTGTCCGCGTGTCTTCGCGAGATATGCTGCTGTGCGTAAATTTCCTTATGTCTTAGCTTCAAATGACCACGAAGGAGGAAATGATAGAGGAGATGACAATGCCCCCTCCGAGGCTTCCACGTCGTTTGAATAAGCATCCTGCGCACCCCACGGGAGTCTTTTCTTCGGTTCCCTTTTGTGTAGCGCAGCCCCATCCCTTTAAGCTGTGGATTATGGCGGGGGCTTCGCTGCATAGCCGGAGAGCGACAGTGGCAGAGCAGGGAGCATGGCTCAAAATGAGGTGCAGGTGCGCAATTTTAGTCAGTGTCTCTTTGTGACTACGGAGTGGGCCAACGAAAGATTGTAAGCACGACAAGGCGGTGACGGAGACTTCCAGAGACCATCGGGTGACTGTTTATGTTGTTGCAGTGTAAATATGACGACGACAAGGCAAAAGACACTCCCAAAGACGGTATCCCAAAGCCCTTGTATCCGAGACATACACTTATCTGAAATAAAAAGCTGATTGATTGATTGATTTCGATTGATTGGTTGATTGATTGAAGCCCCGATTGATTAGGTTGAACAGGTGGCTATGGCCAGTGTGGTTCTAGAAATAAGTTCCCACGCATTGAAATGACTTATGTTTCATTAATATATTTCTGTTGTGTTCTCAAGTTCACGTTCGATAGTTATAGCGCGAGAACAAAACGACGACACAGAGACAAGAAAGACACGAAAGACACTGTCTCTGTGCCGTCGTTTTGTTCTCGCTCTACAACTATCGTCATGCCATACCAACTAGCCCAAGCTGCCACACTTCACGTTCGAATTCCGCATGGCCCAGCTTGTGAGGAACGCGGCTGCGTGTTACAGTGGTAGTGGGGCCGCAAAGTGGCAGGCGAATGCAAAACCGCTGACGTGGATGGTGGTACTCACAGTGTTCTCTATATTGACGCACGGACGGACGCATAGACGGACAGACAGATAGACGGAAGCGTAAAGTGGGTATGTGCCACAGGGTATACCTACGCATGATGTTGCTCTCGTGAGACACTAATTCATCCTGTCACGAGGAGGTTGTTTATCTATTCGCGCCAGCTTCTTCAAACTTTCGTCAAATATTATGGTATCAGAAAGGCGATCTCTGCCCAGCACGACCTTCTTTGTCGGCTAACCCTTTTCGTCTCACTTTTAAAGTTCCGTCTCGAATGAAATGTTTCGTTAAACCTGCAAGGAATATGCAGACAAAGATCAATGATACTTACTTCTCTGACTATTGCGTCGCTGAGAATGGCGATGTCCAGAAAGTCTAGAACCGCCGAAATAGTGTACGTAATGGAAAGCACGTGCTCCACCGTCCAGAACTCTTCGACGAAATTCAGGTAGATGCCGCTGCAGGAAGCCCAGAGGACCATGGCGCCAGAGACCACTATAGCATGCTGCCAGGTCTCGTTCAGACTTCGCTTGATGTGCGAAATCGCGCCAAGGTTCAACCTGACGTTTTCGACCAATCGTGCTCGCCTTTCCGGGCCGATGTAGTCGTTGCCGCCGCTTCGCACGATGAGCCTGAGAACCGCGTGCTGGTGCTCAATGTACAGCCGTATCACTTCGCAGCAGGGCCTGATGACCAGGAAGGGAGCCGCATCGACCACGTAAAACAAGAAGTTACCGGCGATGCAAGTGACCTTCAATGTTGTGCCCAGCACTGGGCCGCAAGCAAGTTTGTCTACGAATTCGATCGAAAGGTAGCTACTGGTGCATACGTTTACAACGAATGCTGCTAGCAGCAGGAAACGGATCAAATAACTGGCATTTGTCGCCTTGAGACCATTCTTGGGTGCGACGAACTGGACTCGCTGCTCGTACTTGTGCGATTCGTAAAAGAACTTCCGCAAGCTTCTCGCTTTGAGGAGCATGAGTGTTGCGTTCAGCGCAATCTTGGAACTGTCGAAGGCGCAAATGAGTACGTACAGGTGCGTTGTGAAAATCAGTTCGTGCACCAACACAGTGATCCAAAGCTCGTAAATATAGGCAATCTCGTTGATTGCGCACAGAAACATGCAAGCGGCACAATAGATTAGGTAGAACTTGTTCCAGGAAAGGACCTCCTCTTCGGACTCCGAAGTCCTAGAACTGCGCAGGAGCAGAAGACCGAAATATTTGCAGATCCTTCCGTAGCTCTTGAAGTGGCGCCTCATGAAGGACGACATAATGGTCGCTTTGACAATTTTTAAAACAATCGTCCTTTTTTTTGCGGGGAATCGGAGTGAGCAGTCGAGGACTGTGAGGACTGTATAGTAAATCGGAAGTTGTTGACGTCACACCAGTACTCTGCCATAGAAAAGAATGAAAAGTGGAAGAGTTAGTAAAGCCATATGCCTCTTTTTTGTTTGCACTATATCGTACTATATGTGAGGTCTAATAGACTTACTGAATGCTTAATGATGAGCTAGTATGTTGCTACTTTATTAATGAAGCAGGGTGCAAAAAAATTGTTCACGCACTCATAGGTGGAGGACGCAAACAAAACCCGCTGAGTCAACTGTAAGTTGCTTCTTAAGTTAAATTACGCACAGATGTGTAAAAATATATTCACATGAAATCATTTTCATTATGCGTTCATGAAGCTTGTATAGTTTCTTAACTATACTTACTACCTAACGCTTCTTCAGAAGGAAAGGCATCCTAAATAAATGAATGTAGCAGATAAATTATTCAGTAAAGGAAATTTCACTTCTGATGACTTATCTGTATTGGCTTTGTCTGTTGGTGCACACAATTGTTTAAACAACCATCATAGTTTGATACCTATACATGCTTAGTTGTGTTTTTCAGTGTGCCGCGTACATCGGCAATCAATGCCGGGATGCAAATTACTTCGGGTCCTACCTAAAGTTGTACGCTTATAGATAAGCTGCGTCGCACGACACGTTAAACCGCTATAGTTATTTTTCTACCACGTTGCCAATTGTGAGTTGAAATAACTTGCCAACTGTCAGCCTGATCGGGTCGCCACTTACCTGAGCACTGACTCACGACTCTGCAAGTGCTACTTGTGCGCGCTTATTTCATATTTGGCAGTTTTCAACACACCATCAACGATGCTCTTTCGGAAGTTTTCACCGCCACCAAACTGCCGCCCGATGTTCTCGTGCATGTCGGTCGTCCTTGATTCGGTTGCGTAACTATGGATACCATACCTCTAACCTCTTAAGATTGCTTTTTGAGTCAGCACAGTGTTTCCCTCGCTTGGCTGCGCAGGCCAGACCGCAGGTATTTCGCTGAGAGTATAGGATCTTTAACTCGCAAGAACCGCATCGATTTCAGTTGTCGCTATGCGTTTCTCGGAATGCGTTTTTTCGGCACTCAATACGTGGTGGGGACTGCACACTTTATTGCCTCAAGAGACACCTTTTTTGTGTCTGTGTGAAACAGCTTTATTGCGTGCGGTATCTGAGCGCGCGTCCGCGTTCGACAGTTCGAAACACCTATAGCTTACTCGTTAATGACGTCTAACACGCGAGGCAGTATTTGACTGGGGCTCTCCATTATTGCTTCTAATTGTTTCGCCGATGGAGCTACATGTGCGCAAACACACGGATCGTACTGTCAGATTTGGCGTTAGTGAGGCGTTCGCCATGTCTGCAAAGAAGATCGGCGCGTAGATCAGATGCGATAATAGAAGAAAAGCGGCTGCACCGCCACGTGTTTGTTTCGTAAACGTTCGTTTCATGCGCCGGTCGTAAGTCTCCATATTATGATGTCGCTGTATACAGGGCGGGTCTGTAAAAAAACAAAAGAACACCTATACATAACGTGATCTTTACAGGCCGCTGGCATGATTGCTCAGTTTTGTTTCCCGCTAAAACTAGACCAAAACGTTTGTGCTTTTACCCTCATCTCACCCAAGCCTAGCTTCACACAGCAAAACGTTGGTCAAATCGGTATATTTTTGATGATGCATGCGGTTTACCCGTTTTCCCAAACGTTATGCGAGCCTACCTCTGCGTTTGTCAAATCGCACGGTCATAAACGAGCGCTCAATCAAGCGCACGTCCCCGATTTCAAACGGTGGTGTGAGATCCCGGCGCAAGTTTGTCGTGACTGAAAGCGCACAGCGAAAAAAAAAATAGTGACAGTTTCTCCACAAGGGTGAAGCAATGAATGCGATAGCAACAAATTGTAATCCTATACGAAGTGAGGCTGGCAGCCAACTCTTTGGGATTCGATCTCACGCAACTCTACAAGACGCTGGTTTAAGAGAGCACGACCGCTCCAATGACGCTCTTTGCACATTCTCTTCGCGTTGAAAGCGCAGCGCGTATACAAGGGTATGCGAGCCGCCCGCCGCCGAGATAGCTAGATAACGATCGCGCTAGCGTTACTGTGCTCGTAAAAGCAAAGGTCGCAGTTGCGGCTGGAGGGACCCATTCCCTCCGATCCCGTCTTTTCACGCTCGATAAAGACGGGCAAAGGGTTTCCTGTCTACCTGAGCATTCGACCGCCGGTTTACCAGCCGCTGGGATCTTATCGCATGTGCCTAAGAGCGACGGATATCGGCCGGTTCGTTTGATTTCCGCTTCAGTTGCGCCCGCTCGCGTGCTATCACCAGCGTGTAGAAAGTACGATGCGCTGGGGCCCTGGGGGATCTTATCGATTTCGACTTCTACGTGACATGACAGCGACAGCAACGACAGAAAGCCGTGGAGACGGTACGTGTAATTGCTATCGCAATAAAAGAAGCACCAAAAACAATCGAGTGTGCCTCCTCTCCCCCTCAAAACGACAGCTGCGGCGCTAACGAGAGCTCCCAGGTCCACGCTGGGCGATTTCCAGAACCATTTCGAAGGGAAGCATGGTACAATGTCGAGTAGCGCCACGGTAAGAGGTAATTGATAAAGGCCAAACGGAATGCAAAACTCAGCACGGCATACGAGTTACGACCAATAAAACATATTGTATATACCGTGCGCACGCGTTGTCACTCATTTACATGCGCATGTGGACGGGTTATAAAGCTCCCCAGTTCTTTGCTCACTCGTCATGTTTCACTGCGGGGAGATGCGTGGATTACTTTTTTTCTTACCTTGATTTTCATGAAGCAAAAAAAAAAAAACTGGACTCCTGGTTATAGAACCATGTCACGATCTCCTTTACCTTACATAAGAGGTCTTGCAGACTAGCAGACTGGTCCCACGCCCTAGCTTGAGGAGTCTTTAATTCCACGCAACTGAAGTGTCGCACTGCTGTAGCACCATTAATAAGCATGCGTGCACCCATCGGAATAAACCAATCGGGTAGCCGGCCGACTCTCTGTACCGAATCCGGCACCTCCTGCAAGGGAAAGTGATGCCCGGCCACTTTGCGACCACCTTGGTGGAAATAATAATGAAAAACGTTGTGTCAGTCTAATCAAAGTGTGACGGCCCCTCAAAAAATTGAGTGTTTAGAGGTTGTATGCAGGGGTGTAGCCAGAGGGTGGCACACCGGGCACGTGCCCTCCCCCAAACATTTTTTGGCCATTGCTTAGAGAGCGAAAAATGGCCATTTCGAGGGGGTGCCTCTTGCCTAATCGAAGTGGTGCACCGCTATCCCCCGGAAAACATTTCTGGCTGCGTGCCCGGTTGTACGCATTCCTTTTTTTGCAAACTGAGACCGACAGCGGGAAACAAACACTTCACTCTTTCACCACTGCACCAGCAAAGATAACTTCTTCGAGGTGGTCTGAGCATTCATTTTTCACCCGTAAGTGAAATTACGTGCTTCATTTTCATGTCTGAGCCCTCGTACGCACAGCTCAACTTTCGGTTGAATAGTTACCAAAAATATGGAGTTACGGGATTACTTTTCAAGAAGTAAAAAAAGTTTTCAAAAGTGTTTTATAGTCAGCTAAAAATTGCTCTCATCTCTCTGCAAATTAGGGCCACAAGCTCAAAAACCACTCGTCACAGCCATTGGCTGTTTTGAGCATGGAGCGCTCAGTCATTACTGGGGCTGCCGCGGGAGGCCGCGACTTGCCCATGCGTACGTGCGCGATCGCACTGAAAAGCCGTGTATTGGAATAAAAACGAAGAGAAAAAGTGATCACAGTCACTGGCGTGCGTGACGTCTTTTCTTTCCCCGTGCCATCCCTCCCTGCTTAGCTTTCAGCGCTTTCGTCAGTTCTAGAAGAGAGAATACAGTGGCAGCATGCGACAAATTTTTTCAACTCCGCTCGTACTGGACGGATTCTAAAAGTAATTTTCCGTTTTGCATTGCTCGATTACAGTTTTAGAATATCTTGTTGGAAAAACATTCTCGGTTACTAAGGGTATTGATATTGACAGATATGTGGAATTCAACGTCCCGAAACCACCATACGATTATGAGAGACGCCGCAGTGGAGGGCTCCGGAAATTTCGACCACCTGTGGTTCTTTAACGTGCACCCAAATCTGAGCCCACGCGCCTACAGCATTTCCGCCTCCATCGAAAATGCAGCCGCCACAGCCGGGATTCGATACCGTGACCTGCGGGTCAGTAGCCGAGTACCTTAACCAGTACCACCACGGCGGGGCGGTTACTAAGGGTATAGACATGCAAATGTGTGTAGAGACAAAGAGAAAAATAGAATTGTTATATCTGCTTAGACCACTGAAGGTAAGCCTTCAGTGAAAATTTCTGCTCTGAAAGGGACGCTGAAGGGAAAAACAATTTTCCGTTTCGAATTGCTCAATTACTGTTATGGTATCTCTTGCTGGAAAACCACCCACTGTTATTAATGGTATCTACATGCAAATATGTGTACAGACAAAGAGGAATATAGAATTGCTATACCTTTTTAGACCAATGAAGGTGGTCTACATAGATACAACAAACCAAAAGTTGCTATGACAAGACGAGTGTCACATGGCCCACGGGATCTATCAACATGCAAACTGTTCAGATTTAGGGCCTACTTTCCAACCATAGGTTCTGTCTAGCAAGCGCCAATGTGTGCATGCGGTTACCAAACTACTTAATACAATATCTACTTTTTACATCTGTTGAGCCTAAGCTTGGGCGAATAGTGAACTTTAAGTTCGAAGCGAATTGTGAGATTGGTCGAATAATTTCGAATCGAATTCATGCAGTATATATGACATATACAGAAAAATGGGCATACTTATCAATTAACCTGCACAATAATCAAAAAGCATGAAATAAGCCTCCTATGCAAATTCTTTTTTTTTTCATTCAGAGAAAGGTAAAACAACTGTCAGTAGTACCAGAATTCCACTTTTGGTAGATGTAAGTGATAACCTGTCAAATATGTAACATATCAAAATTTTTTGTATACTTATATGGAGCATATAAGCCCACATAACAAGCTTTAGTATATATGATGAATCGGTTTGTGGGCGATATGTTCATTTAAAGGAGCCCTGCAACACTTTTTCAAGAAGGCTTGGATTCACTAAAGAATCTTATTGACTCACGAATTCATCACCGTAATCTTTTATAGAATCCGTCAAGTACGAGCGAAGTTGCGAAAATTCGCGTGCTGCAACTGTATTCTTTCTTCTAGTGCTGACGAAAGCGCTGAAAGCTAAGCAGGAAGGGATGACACGGGTAAAAAAAATACGTCACGCACGCATCGTGACCTGGAGCACTTTTATGGGCAAAGCTCCTCAGGGTGTGGGTCTGTCCCTCCCCCGTCGGTGTATGTACCCACCGGTGGCACATACCCGTTCTGGAGCGGGTATGTGCCACAGGGGATGTCAGATGGCGGTACTTGGAGTGTTCACTATATGGACGCACGGACAAACGCATGGGCGGGCGGGCAGACAGACTAGCAGACGGACGGACGCGCGGAGCGGATATGTGCCACAGGGCATGCGAGATGGCGGTACTCGAGTGTTAACTGTATGGACTCACGGACGGACAGACTAGATGGCGGACGGACGGGCGGACGGATAGACGCACAAACGGACGGACGCATAGATGGACGCAGGGATGGTCGCGCGGACGGGCGGAAGCAAGAACGAATGGACGGACGGAAGCTCGGACGGGCTGACGGACGCTTCGCCCCACTCATCATTCACTCCGTGGATATGCTGCGATTTTTTTTCTTCAAATACGCGGCTTTTCAGTGCGATCGCGCACGTGGACAAGTGCGGCCTCCCGCTGCGACCCCAGTAATGACCCAGTGCGCAATGCCCAAATCAAGCAATGGCTGATTGAATGGCTGTGACGAGGATTTTTGAGCTTGTGGCGTCATTTGCACACAGAAGAGAGCAATTTTCAGCTGAATTCGAGGATTTGTTGCGAATTTCAGGCCGCGCGCTGTGCCAAAATATTAAGCTCGCGCGATCGGTAGCCTCTACTACCGATCGGCAGTGACCATGCACAAGAAGTGTTGCACAGCCCCCTTTTGGTACTCGGCTGCTGACCCGCAGGTCGCGGGTTCGTATCCCGGCGGCGGCGGCTGCATTTCCTGTGGAGGCGGAAATGTTGTAGGCACGTGTGCTCAGATTTGGGCGCACGTTAAAGAACCCCTGGTGGTCGAAATTTCCGGAGTCCTCCACTACGGCGTCTCTCATAATCATATGGTGGTTTTGGGACGTTAAATCCCACATATCAATCAAATCAATCAATTGCAGAGCCCCATTGAATTTGAAGTAGATTTACGCGGCAAAACGGATTTTTCTTGGATAGGTGCTTTCACGCCTTGTCACCTCTACACCTCAGTGAAACCACTTTTACAGGAGGCTACGTGCAAAATAATATACACTTACTTGTTCATTGCGAATACTTAGAAAGTTTCAATACTTCAAATTCGAATCAAAGCATATTCGAATACTCTACTACTATTCGTTCAAATATTTGCAGCATTTGAATATTCGCACAAGCCTAGTTGAGACTATGAAGCATAATATCTGTCTAGTGCAGGTGTACATCACTCTATTGATCACATATGCAGCATTTGATTCACCTTGTAAAACACTTTATTGCTCTCATAAAAAAATTTAATGCCTTCTTTGGGACGTATGGCACTTCCTATTTGGACCCACCTCTCCTGTTATGGGAAAAGTGTTTTTTATAGGAGGAACATAAATTTCTATTGTAACTTTCCTTCAGGTTTGCCTTCGCTCTGTCCATGTGGAATTCAAGCAGATGACTTCACGTCACAATTGTCTGTAGACACAAGTTGCGCTGGAAAGGCTTGAGGCTATGACAATTCCAAAAAGTTGAAGCCTTATTCAGGTACTGAAACTTTCGCGAACAAAGTCCATTGGCACAAGACTCTTCCCGACTGTGGCAGGCCCTTCCGTATCTTCTACCATGCAAGCAGAGTTCGCTGTTAATCTGCGTCTACCTTGCGCTTCTATTACGCCATCATCATCTGCTTCTTCATCCTTTCGACTGCTGGTCCTCAGTAAACTTCTAGAAGCTAGAGGCATCGCTGAAAAGAGGTCAGAAGACAAAATAAGCATCACTGTTCCGGTGTCGGGAGACTGGCATGAGAGAATATAAAGTATACGAGGAAGTGTAATGCAATATTTTTGGTGTTTTGCATATTGAAGCTACACAAATACGAGGCACGCTGTAGTGGATGGCTCAGGAAATTTCGCATACCTCAGGTGCCTGTAAATTTATTCAGGTACACTCAAACCTCGATATAAAGAACGTGGATATAACAAATATCGGTTATAAAAAAGTGAATGAAAAATAGTCTTGCAACAGCTGTAGTGTTAAAATTATACCTTTATAACAAATTTTCGGATGTAACGAAGTTATTTTCGTGTAAGATGCAAGTTTGTTATAATGAGGTTTGAAGTATATAAGCCTCTGCCATTTTCGCCAGTAGAAAATATGCGACCGCTGTGGCTCGGTTCGAGGCTGTAACTTTCGGGTAAGCAGCTGGGAACCCTGAGGACGCACGCCAAGGTAGTGGGCAAACTGGGAACGTTGAAAACACACGAACCCCGGCGAAAGCTTCCAATTCTGCAAGCCTAGTATGTCCTGGTGAAGACGAACCAAACTGCACAATCATCGAGAGAGTTCTGCGTGCTCACCACATCATGACACCCCAGCTTAAAAGAGCACATAAGCGATGTCCTTCGACTCAATCACATAACGAACACCACCTTATCAAAAAACAAATCTAGGATCACCAAGATTGTAATAGCAACTGTGCACTGCTGTAACGTTGTTGTGGCTCATCACCGAGGTACTACTGCATGAAGTAATTACACAGTGAGGCATAGTTAGTCCCAAAACACAACCTCCGGTTGTGGTGTGTCGTCACTAAGGCACAATCTACTGATTTTGAAGGCTTCCAGCTCTTCCATAATTTTTCCTTCACATTAAACAGCCATTATAGACACCTGTGACTAACCTAAAATCAACAGAAGTCATGATCATATGGGAAACTACTCACTGCATGAAGGCAAAGCTGCAGGTGCCCCCCTTACCTATTCTGAATATGTATATCGTCAATATACAGTTCCCTTGCACCACAGGATAGTCGCCTGCGCCTGCAAAACCTTTTTGATGTCACCGAGCGTTGCTTAAGTAAACTAAGCTTTATCTAAATGATCGCCTCTGTCGGTATTGATGGCTAGTGATGTGGATGGCTGGGCAATCCCACAACATGTCTAATGGCCTCCTCTCCTTTTTACGTATCGTTGGGACCCACGGTTGATAAGGTAGTGAGGTGTTAGACCAAATAATCTTTTGTGATTGTGAGAAAAATTAAGCCCGTAGACTTAAGGTTTGCGTGAACCATGCTTCTGTGTTAATGTGTAAATACTCTTTAATGTACGGGGGGAGGTGGTTTTAAAGTTCTCAGGCCACTATCCCATCTATTCCTATGGGAACATGGCCTCGTAGTGTGCCCTACTCCACCCTGTACATATTAACATTCATTAACATTTTGAGACAGTCAGGTTTTCAAGACTTCACAGTGGTGCTCGTAGCCACAACTTCAAAAACTCTTATGTGAAGCAAATGTTGAGTTTTATATTCCATGAGAAAGTGACTTAATGACTGTCTAGCGATAAAATATTGTATATTGTTTATATGAAATGGTTCTACTGTGGGCAAGAAATTTTTGGCATACGTTTTCTTTTCTGGCTTACTAAGACTCCACTTCTGGCAAGACTTGGTTTGCAGCGGACCCTCAGTGCTAGTCCTTTGTGTAAGTTCGTTCGTCTTGTCTATTTTGAACTGTCTTTAGCTTTTGCAGCTGGTTTGTGGAATCTCACAAGTGCATTATTCAGATATGTGAAATGGCTTAACGTGTGTTTTCTAGACAAATAAGTTGCCAACATTCTTGGTGGTCATTGTGGGTAGATTTGCCCCCTAACATTTCCCTAATAGACTGCAGCAGAAGCTTTCTCATGGAGATTCTTTTCAGACAGTGCATAGGCATTGCCTGGAAGTTCATCACTTAGAACTTATATGGCAACACAAGCCATTGTTAGCCAATAATATTAATAAAAATATTAATTCTTGGTGTTTCACATCCCGAATCGACGACATGGTGAGGGATGCTGTGGCGGAATTTCCAACACTTTAACCAACACAACCCAGCACTTAGCCATTGTTTATGCAATATTAGCCATCATTATCTATCACTATGCAAGATCAGCCAACTCCAGTGAGAATTCCTCCACATTAAAATCATTCAGCTACTGAGTGTACAGTTTTCATCATCTACCAATTGTATCCACCCAAAGTATGTGATACGATAACTTGCCAACCCAATTGTATGCTATGTTTACGTGGTGTGGCCGGTGTGCTGTCCTGCTTTCTTTTTGCAACAACTGTGTGATTCGCTTACCACAGCAACACTAGTGGCTGACTTCCTTTCTGAACAGACCGTCCTTGCCGCCCCTTTCACACAATGACAAACACAAACGCATGCTTTTCTCTGGCACATGGATGTGACTGCTAGATGCACAGTGGTGGCTTACGTACGATTAGCGATGGCGGTTACGGCGATAAAGAAGCATCGTCACTTTCTTTGAGACCTTTAAACTGCGTTCAGCTTGAGACCTTGGGAGAGTATAACTTGGCCTCAGAGATGCCTTTGCACCATGTGGTCTTGTGAGCAACCTCTTTTCGAATGCGGCACTGTGTAAACGCATTGATCCCTTTCAAGGCTTTTGTGGGTCCTTTGCTCCATGTCTTGTCAGCAACCTCTTTTCGAATGCGGCACTGTGTAAACGCATTGATCCCTTTCAAGACTTCTGTGGGTCCTTTGCTCCATGTCTTGTCAGCAACCTCTTTTCGAATGCGGCACTGTGTAAACGCATTGATCCCTTTCAAGACTTTTGTGTGTCCTGTAGCCACTGACCTTCGCCCTCTACAATCCAAAGGAAACTGCTTCGTAACCTACAGACAAAGAGAGGTAAGATGTCACAACAAACTGGCAGCACATTACAAGTGAATCTCAATGCACAATAATAACTGTGGGGGCCTAAGGCTTAACGTTACAAAGCCACGACATGGTTGTGAAAGATGCCGTAGTGCATATGTGAATATTGCCGCGTGCATAGCTGAATTTAGCGGCGAGATAGCGACGACAACGAAGAACGCGGATTTGCTCGAGAGGCGCAGCGCAGCAGAGTGAAGAAGACGATAATCTTAGCGGCCTTCTCTGAGAGCGTCTCTGCAACGGATGCATCTATGAGTGGCGAGAAGGCAGGTGTGGGTATTTTTTCTCTCTCATTATTCTGGTCATTTTCATTACGCCTCCCAGATTATACACCAATATTTGAAGCGGAATTAACGGCCGTTATACTAGCTATTCGTAAACTTCCTGCGACTCATTCGACAGCTGTGATAGTGACTGACTCGTATTCCGTGTGTTCATTCTTATCATCGTCGTCGACACCAGCAGTACTAGAGACTTTTAAATCATTAATCCCAGCAAACATTCGTCTAGTGCGAATGATATGGGTACCAGGCCATCGTAGTATATTTATAAACGAGATGGCTGACAAACTTGCGCGAACATCTCTTGATCTTCCGATTGTGCCAATCATGCCTCCTACAGCTTATGTAACAGCAGCGAGGTTTAGAAAACTTTCCCTTCTTGAAGACTCATCAAAAACCATTATACCAAATCCAGATTTCTCGCACCTGCAATTCACATGGAATAATAAATGGTGTCCCACGCGTAAATTGGAAGTCTTGGTAACAAAATTACGTTGCCGTGTACCACCTCTTAATTTCTACTTAAACAGGTCTGGTCTGGTGCCATCCCCTCTGTGCTCAAGCTGTAACGAACCTGAACATATCGACCATTTTCTTATCACATGTCACCGATTCAAAAATCAAAGAAAAAACTGCTTCGAAATTTTATTCAGAAAATTAGGAATATCACTTAATACTCCCAATATTTTGTCTTTTGGGGCCATTTCATTGGGACATAGCGACAGGAACATCTGCAGGGCTCTCTGCGAATTTATATATAACACAAGAAGATTACCTTGCTGAGTCAGCCATCAGCTCTCGAATTTTACTAGTCACACTACCACTTATTATTTAGCTGATACACTGCAATGATTCAACTTTCAGGAGAATTTCATATAACGATTCCACCACAGATATTCAACATATTCTATTATTTCTCCCCCCCCCCCCCTTTTTTATTTTTTTTATTTTTTTTTACATTGCGCCAAATCAATTTCACAGTCAAAACACAGTAATCATATTCCCCTAATCTAGAAAATGTATAGGTGTTTACTTGCATTAACCACCGGCTTCTTGGCCAATCCCCCTCAGTGGGTGAGAGCCAAAAAAAAAGAAAGGAACAAGCAAGCAAGCAAGCAAGCATCGCACGTTTAACCACCGGCTTCTTGGACAATCCCCCTTAGTGGGTGAGAGCCAAAAAAGAAAGGAACAAGCAACCAAGCAAGCGTCTCTGCAAGTCCCACTGTCAGAGTTTTTAAATAAACCCCCTGTATTTTATAACTCGCGACAATATTAACCGAAATTGAGCCAGGCAGAAACAAGCCTTGTCCCTCACCCTTATAGGGCCACTCACCAGGCCCAATACCAAATTTTATTTACAGTAGAAGTTGTTGGTTGTTCGATGAGGAACATTTTGCCACATCATTTTGCCACATCACCCGCCATCCTGCTTCATCTATGGTGATTGCAATGCAGTATTTTAGGCAAAAAAACTCTTCTTTGATGCAACCAGACTTTAATCAATACTTCCTATACGCCATGCACTGCCTAGTCAACCTGTCATATGCTTGATGTACTACTGAAACTGGACCTCGTAACTTCATTACAAGAAGTTAGGGTAGTACTTCACAGCATTTGAACTGGGACCTGGGCTTGCATGTCCTTTCATTTGCAAGATATACTCACCCCTCCCGCTTCGCTTAATTGCGTCTCGTTCGACTGAAGGAGCATTCGTATGGCAAACGCTGATCTGTGTAAGAAGCTGATCTATGGTGGCTCTCCTGAAGAAATAAAAAATCTTGAACAGTTAGCATTTTCATCAATTTCCCTCGCTCAAGACCGTTTCGTGTGCTATTGTTCACGCTGCAATGAGAACAAATATTACTTTCAAAAAACAATCTATCTAATCAAATGGCAAGAACTATATCTGCATACGAAACTTCGGAGATCCGCAGACCGTACTCGCGTTGGTGCTAAGAGCTAGAGCATGAGCTTGAAGCCTATGTTTCATTTTTGTTTAACAAGTAAGTGTGTATATATCGAAGTTTCAACTGCGAGTTGAATTTAAATAATTAAAACAAAATGTAAATATGTTCAAATTTTCATTCATCATTTTACAGAATACCTTAGCTGCCTTGAAGGCATCACGGCAAGGGAGACAGTACAACACATTCCGTTTCTTTACAGTAATAAGCATCAAAACGCACCAAACAAGGTAAAGAAGGTGAAAAAAAAACACAGGTTAACATTCACAAAGCTCACGCAAAGTTCGAGCAGAACCAATGAAATATTTAAATATTTTTTACCTACAAATTGCACAACTGACTTCTGCAAGAAAATTTTTTTCACTAACCAAAGATGAAAAAAGTTTATCGTACAGCAAATAATGTAGAGGTACTCCAAATGTAATGCAGAGCATGCAATCTGCGGCCAATCTATGCAGAAGTGAATGTCAGTGCACGCTATAGAAGAAGACGTTCTCTATTTTTATATGCGAATGTGCCAGAATATAGTGCAATCATTTCTGTATGAAAATAAGGAACCACTTCTCTACTGGAGCGTGGTGGTATTCACTCTTGTGTAGTTTGGCCACAGCTCGCGTGCTCCGTATGACTTTCGGAGCACCTGTACAGGAAATTTGGACATTATATGGAACTATTTATAAATACTATATGCAGCTATATGCCGAGTTGACTAGCGGAACATGGGAGAGGCCTTTGTCCTGCAGTGGACGTAGTCAGGCTGATGATGATATGCAGCTATTGCAAGTTGTCACAAAGAATGCCTAGCTGCTCGATACGTTCGAGAAGCAGTGACACTGTCATGCATGCTACCATCCCTCCACACATGAAAACAGAAATTTGCTAGGCACAGTATAGCACTGACTGACGTGTTGATCTTGAAGTCTTAGTTTAATCCTTTAAGGTTTCTTTCTCAAATGGGTGGAGCAATGAAATCTCGTTGGCACGGTGTTCACAGTGAGTGCATCCTTTCGTGATAACTCTGGAGAATGCTCACATAATTCTTAATTTTTTGCAATAGCTTGCCCACTTGGTTTAGTAGTTCTCTTCGGCATGATTTCAACGCTTTAATGCAGCTCGCTCGACCGCACACACAATGCCATGCTCTATCCATTGCACTAGTACACTGGTACGACGTTTTCGACAGTGCATTGCGTAGGGGAGGGGGTTGATTTATGCATCAAGTTCTGCAAATTTACAAAAGGCATGCAGTATTTCTGCAGATTTTAATGCTTGTGAAAGTGCGATGTAAATCAAATATTTGAGTATTAATTGGCACACCTGGAGATCGAACCGTAATTATGCGGAGGATCATGTCGTTATAGGTATACAATTATCATGTCTAGTTTAACTCCTAAAGATGATAATACTAGCATGCATAAAGATGCACCTTTGCTTCTCGGTGCCACTTTCGGTGATGAGAAGGCATCGTGGTAGCCTTGCGCCTCTTCGTACTGCGTCCATGCAGAAATCCTGGGAGTGACTATGTTGGCCTGCGTAGGCTTGGACACACCCTTCACGCACGATGTGGACTGGTCACGCTGAATGGATCAGGTCCCTTGAGCAACTACGGTTTATCGCACTATTCATGCGACCTAATGGCAGGAACACCATTATTTATTCATATATATATATATATATATATATATATATATATATATATATATATATATATATAGTCCAGTAGATCCTCCGTGAGCGGTCACAACGTAGTTTATTTCGGCGTTTCGGCCTAGTCTGGCCTTCATCAGGATTAAAGGTTCAGTTTGTTGGTGCTCAGCTTTATACAATCTCAAATCAGAGGGCAAGGAAAGAGGAAAAAAGACAGAAAAGAAAAAAAAGAAAAGAAGAAAAAAGAGAAAAATCACTACAACACCACCACCCAGGAAATCACTAATGGTACAAACGAGTACCCATCTAGGAACACATCCTGTGACACTGTGGTTGTAAACTTATCAGACACAAGCTTGTCACCTGACGAAGAAAAACTGCTATCTAAGGGACTAAGCTTCTGCCCGACCACAAAATATTTCAATGAATTCCACTTGCTCCGAGACCTCGACAACTTCGCTCGAAGCTTAAGGTTGCGCGAATATTTCTTAGACAGGCCTTCTAACCACGAAACAATTCACCGTCGTAAATCAAATGATTGGACACCGAACAGTAATCGAGACAAGTGCTTGGACCTTTATATCACCGAAGTACAGAAAGATATAGTACACGAATACCACAGGCTTAAAGGAAACCGAGAAAACTTGACAAAATCTGAAAAAATAAGTATGAAAAATGTGGCATCTAGGGCAGACACAACAATAAAACCTGCTGACAAAGGAGGAGCAATTGTAGTCCTTAATACAACCAACTACTTACAAGAAGCATACCACCCACTAGACGACTCAAGATTTTTCGAACGCCTCCCAGGTGATCCGACAGACGAATAGAAATGTATCATGTCAACAGAACTAAAGAAACTGTTGGATGCAGAAAAGATAACCAACACTGACCACAAACTGATGCGAGCAGCATACCCTCGTCCAGGTCGCTTCTACATCCTCCCAAAAATTCATAAACCCGGTAACCCAGGTCGACCAATCATATCAACCATCGGTACAATAACTGCACCCATATCTCGGTACGTGGACAAACTAATAAGCCACATTCCATGCACCCTCGCGTCGTACATAAAAGACACCACACATATTCTTCGAGACATTGCAGGTCTGTGTGTGCCGAAAAACTCTTACTTGGTTACTCTTCATGTCTCTTCATTATATACAAATATTCCTCACGATGACGGCATAGCTGCATTACAAAACATGCACACAAACCACAGACAATCTAACACCCCAGATTTCTCTGCCATTGCAACTTTGACGAGGATGGTGCTCGAATTAAATTCATTCGAGTTTAACCAAGAGTATTTTCGACAAATCAGCGGGACCACTATGGGCACCAAAATTGCACCTAATTATGCCAATATATTTATGGGAAAGCTAGAATCTGAATTTCTTGCACAAAGTTCCTTGAAACCAATGTTATACAGGAGATACATAGACGACATCTTTCTTATTTGGACCCACAGCGAGGACGAACTTCTCAGCTTTATCGACACTTACAATGCTGTACATCCGAACATACACTTCACACACACATACTCGCAAGTAACCGTAAATTTTCTTGATGTTACCATAACGATAGAAGAAGAGAAGCTCTCTACAACCCTATATCGCAAACCAACGGATCGACAACAATACCTCCATTACCAAAGCGATCACCCACGCCACTGTAAAAACAGTATTCCATACAGCCAAGCTCACCGGTTTAAGCGAATCTGCTCTAGAGACGCTGACTTTGACACGAGCTCACAGAGGCTAAAACTTATGCTCGAGAAACGAAAATACCCCCCACATGTAATTAATGACACTGTTCAAAAAACAAGAAAACTAAAGCGTGAAGACTTACTTATGAAGCGACCACCACAAGAAGACCCACAACGAACAAACCTCTGCTTGACTTGCAGCACAAACTTCCCCAATGTAAACAAAATCCTTAAACGACATTACAACATTCTGGAACAAAGTGAACGTCTGAAACACGCGTTTCCATCCGCTCCAGGCATCGTTTACCGACGACCACGTAATCTCAAAGACACCCTTGTCCACTCTCAAATTAACACATCACCCCCCCCCCCCCCATAATTCATGCCGACCTTGTTTGAAGCCACGATGTCTTGTATGTAAGGTGATGCGAGAAACAGACAAAGCAACCAGCACACATTCCAAGTTTTCGATTAACATACGAGGAAACCTAACATGCGATTCCTCTAATGTGGTGTACCTACTCGAATGCAACGTGTGTGGTATGCAGTACATTGGACAAACAGAAACACCATTTAGGATTCGCTTCAATAATCACAGAGCCCATGCGGAATCAGCCCCAAGTCTACCTCTATCAAAACATCTCAGTCTTCCCGACCATGCATTCGACAAACTATCAGTAACGCTCTTAGAGACGGGATTTAAATCAAATCGAGAACGTGAACAACGAGAGTCATACCTTATCCACCGATTTAACACCCTCGATAGAGGAATAAATGAGAATCCTGGTACAATTGCAGCAATTAAAGCATTATAAAACAATAACGGCAATAACGAAAATAGTAACTGAGTTCACGGCACTGCAGCTGCGAAAGGCACTTGACAACCCAAAACAATTCCAAGTGTAACTACTCTTCCTAAGTGCAGCTGTCGTCTGTTTTCTGTTTTACTTTACTACGCTATCAATTGTGTCATGCATGACATGCCCAACAGCAACCCTGTGCACAGCCGGGAGGCCCCCACTACACGCGTAATCCAGAAGCGGTCAAGGAATTCGCATTGCCCCGCTTACCAGCCTCTGCCACAATACGCGGCACCCCTCTTTCTACGACGAAATGTTGACGGGACTCCGAGTAGTTAAAGACTTAGAACTTCCTGAAAAAGCTCTTTTTTGCCCCACACCGAACCGCCAGTGCCAGGAGGCGCCGCCTGGTCGGGAGGAATGCGTTAGTGAAAGGAAGCATACACAGACCGCTGACATCAGAAAGGTGAAGGGGAGAAGGGGGAGAGAGATGAAGGGGGAAGTGGAAGGAAGAGTGGATTATTTTTCTTATTTTTCTCTTTTTTCTTCTTTTCTTTTTCTTTTTTCTTTTTTGCTTTTCTGTCCTTTTTCCTCTTTCTTTGCCCACTGATTTGAGATTGTATAAAGCTGAGCACCAACAAACTGTACCTTTAATCCTGATGAAGGCCAGACTCTAGGCCGAAACGTCGAAATAAACCACGTTGTGACCGCTCACGGAGGATCTACTGGACTATATGCAACGCTACGGCCACTCAACCACCAAGCCTGCCTCTATATATATATATATATATATATATATATATATACGGAGCAAGATTGTAATAAGCTGTAAAAGTAATTTTCACAAGCGGAACTAGAAACAAATATGCCTGAACCTTATCCTTTAAAGGGGCCACAAACCACCCCTTGCACTTGGCAGAACGAACATTTTGAAATGAGTTGTATGCCTTCTAAAAATACACAGGCGAAATAATGTTTCGTAAAACTATAGTAGGACTGGAGATACAGCGATCGCTATATGTGCCCGACTCATTTCTCCTCAACTCACTTCATTGCACAGCGCCATTCACTGTGCTCCGCATTACGTCATGCTCCCACTGCATTACATCACCTCGCTTCAATGTTATGTGCTTTCCTTTCTTCATAACGTGGTGGTGCTGACGGTTGCTGCTGTCAACTCATAGTTCCGGTTAGCTGCTTATCGCTGCGCTACAGCAGCTGTGCGGTCTGGTTCGGTGTCTCCACTGGGGGAACAGAATGGCACTACAAGCACGCGGAGGTGACGTTGCTGTTTTGTCCCGGGAAGTGACCATGCGACCGCTCGTTTGCTGTTGGTGGGCCATTGTTTGTTTTCTTTAGTTTTAAACAATGACTGTCTGTAGCGCTGAGAAGTGCTCAAGCTGACTAAGAAGGTCTTCAAGGAAGACATTTCATGAGAAGGTACCCCAAAGTTGTATCAAGTTTTTTGCTCGCACTACTAGAAAATAGGCAGTTAGGTGTAATTGGGAATTGCCTGCATTTTTGCGAGATCCCCTACAAATTAACTCTAAGGGTAGGCTGAGCACAAGCCTTGGCTGTTACTATATGTTGGCAATATAGCTGGCTACATCGCAGGCTTTCTGCGTCGGATTCCGCAGCAGTGGATCATCTGCGGAATGTGCCACTGGTGGAGCATCAACAGCATCGGCATTGCATGAGTCAACAAATACGTTTAAGTTTCTTCACTAGCACAGGTGACACGACGCATGCACTTATTACGGCATACTCGATTGGAAAACCCGGTGGCACTATCCCAGTGCCAGATATAATTATTGAACCAGTGTGGCAGGATGCTTGGTGGCTGGCACACTCCGCGATGCACGCTCAACGCTGGCGCATGGCACCCCCGTAATGGGCCAAAATCAGGCTTCTTAATTGTTTTTGAAAATTGCGGTCATTACCTGATCGTAAACAAGCACTGCAACAAGAAAAACACAAGGAAAAGAATTATGAGTGAGTGAGGCTCGAACCCACGACGTTGAGGCACGTGGCAATGCGAAGCTGACATGCTACCGCAGCTTGACAAGACAAGGTGAAACAGCAACTTCACGCGCCGCTTATAGCCTTTATGTGCACACACGGCTGTAATATTTGGCTCAACAGTTCGTAGCAATGGCGGCTTTTTGCAGGATGTATTTTTTTAACAATCCAAAGGGGTGCTTCATGACCAGCATTAAGTATAAGAATGTATCAGCATCTACACGGTGACTGAGAAATACTGCAATGCCATTTGTCAGACGCACTTAAATGAGTCCAATGGACAGAATCAAATAATTGTTTTGGCTTAACATCCACAAGACAACATTGGCCACATGCATGCTATGAGGATGACGAATCATATATGCACTATACAGAAGCCAGAAAAGGAAAGGAGAATGCTTCGGCATGCAGTTTTAAAAAGGCCAACCTGCTGCTTTCTTTATCGGTGCATTACGACCTCTGCCTTGATCTTGTGACAATACGATCGTGAGGGACGCTGTAGTGTCGGGCTTTGGAAACTTTGACCGCCTGGGCTTCTTTAATAATATGCGCCTAAATCTAAGTACACAGGCTCCCAGCATCTTTACCTCCATCGAGAATGTGACAGAGATTCGAACCCGCGACCTTTGTCAGCGCAGTAGAGCACTATAACCACTGCGGAAGATAAGCCCCCCCCCCCCCCCAAAAAAAAACATTCAAGCATAAGGGACACGATTTCTTGCTTTTCTGATCTGGAAATAATGCTTACGCGAAGCCACAACCTTCGAATCGGCGGCAGTTCTCCATTTGAAGAGCATTTCCCGCTCAGCATTCTCCATAAATCCCCGCGAATTTTCCTGAAAGCAAATTCGCAAGAAACATGCGTCGAAGAGGCCCCAAGCGACGCGATCGCGCTAAACGCTGCCAAAGGATGCAAGTACCACGAACATGCCCAACACTTGAACATTGTAGTAGGTCAGGTAGTTCATTTCTGAAAAAAAAAAAAAAAACTCGGGAGCTTTCGCTAAATAGCGCAAAGTTTAGGCGCAACGATCATATATCACACACATTGCACGAACGGCCAAACTCCAACCAACGCCTCGTTGCTCCAACGAAAGTTAACCCACACTGAAACCTGACGCCGGCAGCCTCCGCTAAAGCACAGACCCGACGACCTTTATTTTCGGCCGCCCTGATGTCTGGGTCTTCGCGTAGTAATCGCTTTCTCGCCGTTTCCGTGGCCTTCGCTCGTCGAGCGCATTCCGGATCGGCACGCTGCAGCCTGTTCGGCCGAGTAGGGCGGGTGCCTTCTGAGCCAGCGATTTCTCTTCCTTTTCGCAGCACGTTGAGCCTCGTGATAAGCGGCCACTTCTTCGGCGGTTCGCACTTTTGCGGGTTACCCACCCCATGTCTTGCCGAGGGCCCCACCGCGGTGGTCTAATGGCTAAGGTACTCGGCTGCTGACCCGCAGGTCGCGGGTTTGATTCCCGGCTGCGGCGGCTGCATTTCCGATGGAGGCGGAAATGTTGTAGACCCCTGTACTCAGATTTGGGTGCACGTTAAAGAACCCCAGGTGGTCAAAATTTCCGGAGTCCTCCACTACGGCGTCTCTCATAATCAAATAGTGGTTTTGGGACGTTAAACCCCACAAATCAATCAATCAATCATGTCTTGCCGAGGCACGATCGGGCGCACTCCCTGATAACATAGTTTTATACAATAATACTGTATGAAACTCTATGCCCTGATACGCTCGGCAACTTAGCAGTGCTGTCAGAGAACGGCTGCACGAGCCACCAGAGAAAACCTATCTACACAACCGATTTCAAATCACCCGCCTCAGTCGCGCGCGCGAAGCATCTTTATTTTTCAATCTTCGGAGTTGCCTAGCTCGGACTAATAAAACATCGCTTATTACAAAACTAATGAATGAGAAGCCGTCCATGGAAAAAAAAAACAGTTTGCACTTATTTATATTTTTGTTTTCTTGCACAGTACCACGTTTCCCGCGCGCCTGTTTCGCCTGTTCACGCAGTAAAAACAAATTTACGCGTTTGCGTACCGATGATGAGCGGTGCAAACCACGTTGCTCGCAGGGTTTTGTAACACGGGGTTTTGTAAAATGCAACAAAAAGTGGCTACCGCCGAGCTCGGCGGAGTCGGTGCCTCGAATCAAGGCTGACGATTTGCGGATTTCTAAGCGCAACAAACTTCATCCGACAAGGCGAGGCTGACAGTTTCGCGTTAGCAGCATTTTGTTTTAGATGCGGAAGCATCTTATACTCGCGCCTTGTAGTGCGCCGTCCGCACCGTCCGCACCGCTTCTCGAACATTCGACAGCTGACGCGCGCGCATGCGCCGTCGCGCCGTCGCCCACCATCTGTGCCGCGCGCGCTTCTCCTTCGAGAACATTCGACAGCTGACAGCGCATGCGCCGTCGCCATCTGTGCCGCGCGCGCGCTTCTCCTTCGAGAACATTCGACAGCTGACAGCGCATGCGCCGTCGCGCTGTATATATACTCAAGGTCGGCGCTCGCTCGCTCAGTTGCCGCTCGTCGGTTGGTTTGTACGGCGCGTCGACGTCCGAATTCACCGTGAAATGAATGCCAACGAATCCACAAACAGAATGATCGAAGTCCCTTCGACCAGCGCCGGCCAAACTGTTGGCGGAACCGCTTCCGCATCCTCCTCAGTGTTCCCCCGAGGGAAGCTGCGGGCAATTTTTTCGATAGGGTCAGACATTGCGACTAGCTCAAACACCTTTGCTGTTTGAGCTAGCTAGATGCTTTTTTGAATTATGCCTTTCAACCAATAACACTTGGTGTTATAAACAATACATGATATGTAGATTACATATATGGAGCCATAAAAAATGGCAGCATATCCACGGAGTGAAACAAGGATAGTGGGGAGAAGCATCCATTCGTCCATTCGTTCTTGCATCCGTCCATCCATGCGTGCGTCTGTGTGGCCGCCCGTGCGTGCGTCTGTTCGTGCGTCCGCACGTTCATCTGTGCGTCCGTCCCTGCTTTCGTCCATGCATCTGCTCCTGCGTCCATCCGTCCGTGCAGCCATCCGTACGTCCGTCCATGCATCTGTCTGTGTGTCCGTTCGTCCACCTATTCAACACTCCAAGTACCACCATCTCGCATCTTCTCATCATATATTCCTCATATAGAAGCGCCCTCATCCAGCGGACATTCCAAGGACTGAACGAGAGGAGGCACCCGCACACTTTCTTACCGCTTGCGCTTCGTGTCTACTTCCCACCTTTAACCACCTCGAGTCCATGGTATATACTAGTTCACTGTATTCATGGCACTGCGGCCCAACCTCGCGAAACCTTTCTAAAACCTAGGAGGTTACGCCCAGCGAGTGTAACGTAGCAACCCTTTCTTGTCTTCTGTGCGTTGTTGAACAATAAAAAAATTCGCAGCGTGCTCGTTAACTAAAAGCCTAATTCTCCTGTCTCTCATTCCCCCTTAGCAGCCATTGGCATGTACATTGAGCACTATCTTTTTTTATTCAACAACGCACAGAAGTAATCTCTCACCGGCACCACCTTGGAGGTAGAAATGTTATACTTGTTACGCAGTACTACAAAGCTACGAGGGACGAACTGGTGTCGCTGTTAGAAGCTTTAGCCCTAAAAAAATGGTAGCCATCACACACTCTGAAGGTGCATGACCAGCAAAGCTACGTAAAATAATTTGTATCAGTTCATTTTAAATGAAGCACAAGCTCTCTTGAAGTCTGCAAGTTGCACCTTTTGGCAGTGGTGTGTGCTTGGATAAGTTTGCAGTCTTCAACAACTTGCATAGCTATTATACTATGCCGCAACTGGCAACCTATTTCAGCTGTAACAGAGTTTAGGACTCTGTATTCTCACGTGTTGTGTGTACCTTCATATCTCGGGCTGTGGTATGCACCACATATAAATACACAGAACCTAAACTTCACTGTTATTAAGACTATAAAATGCTGCAAGAACCTCTGGAAAGCAGAAAATTTTGTGAATGCCAGTTTACATGCAGTAATTATATGCAATTATGCCCTCTGATCATATGTCATTTTGTTTGTACAGCTGCCGAAATTTTAAACAAGTGCATGCGAGGGGCAAATCATCTCTGCCACAGTACCTCAACACAGAGCAGATTTGCAAACAGGGCCTGGATAGGTGCACCGTTTTAAAGACGATAGTCTTTCTTGGGGACCTTCGACGCAAAATTTTTGGTATGTCTGTCTATTTGTCAGTCCACTCTTAACAACATCGAGTATTCGAAACGGCCGACCTCATCCGCATCGCCCACCTATGTTGCTCAAGCTTCACCGTTCATATTTGTGTGATTGTCGATTAAAAAGCAATTATTGCGCATATCTGGGGCACCATAACAACACGTATATATTCTGCATGTGTGCCTTTTACTAGAAAAAGCATACATAGGTCATTTTAAGGCCCGTAGCGCTTATCATGCTGCGCTGACCATGCTACGCTTGCACGGAAAGGCGGGTGTTTCCAGCGCTTTGCTAAAGCAACACGGTGGTGGCACCTACCCGTCGCCTTGTGTTCTACACCTTATCACCTCTGAGACGAGCGCGCACACCCGTCTCAGAGCTACGCGCTTTGTTTTTGAAAAAAAAACTGCCAGATGGCACTCATGTCTTACGTGTGACGTGGCTCGATGCGCTCGTTCGCCTCCGCTGCACGCTCGAGGCACTCTAACGCAGCACTCCAGAATACCATTCACCGATTTTCTTGAGCAGGACATAAAATAAATGTTTTCTTCACTCTCTCCACACTTAAGAGTATCGTCTTTCGACGACATTTGCAGGTAAAATGCAGATACGGGGCCAACTTTTCGTTTTATTTTTTTTTCGCTGTGAACAAGCTTTCCGTACAGGGGCCGAAATGTCTTGTTTTGTCTTTGTCTGTTCTTGATCACACATATTTCCATCCAACTATCGATGTCATGTTAGCGTTTGTTGCTTTGGACATGCCCTTCTCACAAAATGTAGACTGGTCACGCTGCACAAAACGGTTCCCTTGAAAAACTGCAGTTGATTGTGCCAGCAATACAACCTGATCGCAGCATGATATAATGCATCCATAAACGTAATAATCATTAAAGCCCTATTTCACTAGTTGAACTGGGAACAAGTATGCCTGAACCCTATCCATTGAAAGTAAGGAGGCGTCAGCATCTACAGGGTGACTGAAAATACTGCAATGCACCTTGTCAGACAAAACCAATTAAGTCAAGTATACAATACGATTGTTGGGGTTTGATGTCCGAAAACCAGATAGTCATGAGGGACGTAGGAATGAAAGGGTACAGAAATTTCTGCCACATGTGGTCCTTTCACATATGCACCTAAATCTAAGTCAATGCTTCCTCTACAAAGATGACAGGCGCGTGAGCCAAAAATCTCTTGCCCTTGCCTTTTTCCTCGTTTCTATGGGGCATGGGGTGATTGGTAAATATACAGAGTTTGGAAAGCTCGAAGGTATTTTTTTTTTTATTTGAATATACTGCAGGCCCTTCACGGCCCAAGCAGGAGTGGGTACACAGATACATCGAAATACATACATTGCCAGAGAAAAAAAAAATGCACAAAAAAAAATTCCTTTGAAGTTTTCCTCTGAAGTTAGCCACCATTTTACAAAACAAAGAATGTGTTGAATTTAGTTCATATGATACACCCTTAAAACGGCTCATTTCTCAAAGTGCGCCCACCGCATCGGCCAAGTGGTGGTGGGTGGTTTTTATGGAGCCTATGTTTGTGGTGGGGAGAACCTCAATATCAAAAAATCACGTTATCACAGAAGGCACTTTAAAGGCATTCTGGTGCATCACATGAGGCTGTGCTTTTATGTGACGGTGCCTGTAACCTGTAAAAAGTGGATGAATTAATAGCTTAACTCGTCATGTTTTATGCATGCCGCATAAATCTAATGCCCCCTTGTCTCATACCCCAGACCTCATCATATCAAAGTTGCATCTTATACAAAAATAAATTTGTTATATCTAAACATTCGTTATGCAGGTTTATTCCTAACACTATATCTATGGCAAGACTATTTTTCATCTACTTCCTTATAACCTATAATTTGTTATATCCTGGATTGTTATATCGGGGTTTGAGTGTATCGCTTCTGCATAATAAAACTTCCTACAAGAAGTACCGCACATAAAATTGTACAATGGACTGCTAAAATATATCGTAGGTGGTTAGTATTCGAAAAAAAAAGCCACAGTTTCGCCAAAGAGGCGAAGCAATGAATGCGATCTAGCTTCGGCTTCTCAATGCTAAAGTTCTGCACGCTTCAGTCTAACACCGTGGAGAACCTAACGACCATCGATCACAGTTAAAAGGCGATCCTGCAATATTACTGAGAATAGCTGAGGCTCCACCCAGTACCGCACAAGTACCTTTCGGCCGTGGATTCTGCGGCGTTGGCACCATACAGACACACAAACATCCACAGATTACATACGTATTGCCGTATCCCACAGAATACCAATACATATGCCGGCGGAGTGAGAGCACACTGACACCGAACCACAGCACATGGGAATGCACAGCTAGCACCAAAGGGCAGGAAGAGATTATCAGCAGGCTTATGTGAAAGGCAGTGCAGTCCAGTCCTGCACTCGGAGACCAGCTGAGGCTAGTCAAGAGGGATGAAAGGATTGCAAGGCAGGATGGCGGGTGGAAAGAATGGTTAAAATTAGTTTCATCAAAAATAGAGCAAGAAATCTGACACCATCCAATCTACCGATAGATGCAAGCTTTCGACTCTCATTTATTTGCTAATTATTTGCTGAAAATGACCACTGCAAGCAAGTGTGTGCTCGCAGAATCGGCACTTTCCCTTGGGCTGTGTCAATGTAAGACGCGAGGATACTATTTCAATATAGAATAATCCGTAGGCACAGGTTGCATTGGAAAGGTCACAGCACTGTCGTAAGTTCAAAGCCTCCAGATCTTGAAACCTCCATGAGAGAAGTGCGCTGTCACTGACGATGAGAAGTGCGGGCTCTCGATTGACTGTGGCAGGGCCTTTTTCTCTCCTTCTTCAGTAAAGGTGAGCCTGCTGTCAGTCTGCACTCATCATCACCATCTGTGATGCCATCACCATTTCAATATTCCTCCATTCGACTGTTGGTCCTCGTTGGATATTCCAAGACTAGAGGCATTGCTGAAAGAAGCCAGAAGTCTGAATGAGCTACTCTGCAAAGGTGTTGTAGAAGAATTGATAGCTGAGCAAGTTGGTAATAGTTCTTTAATATCTTGAAGGCAGTGTATAAGCGACACAGGCAAGAAAAGAGTTCTTCACTAGAAGCTAAATATCTTTACATTGAAGCAGACTTAATAGCTGACAACAGGCTAATGCATGTGAGGACTTAGCGCACATCATCTGGAGGCACCATTCTGAATCTGATAAACTAAAAAACATGAAAATTCTCATCCCTTCCACGTGAACAGCCACAAAAAAAAAAGATTGATATGGTGAGAAACGAAGTGATCAGTGCATCAGCTCTCCCTCCATAGCGTGGCATGATAATGAGGTTCAGGACCACAGCAAACTTCTTTGTGGCTGCTCACATGAAAGTGATTGGAATTTTCCATGCCTGGTATTCGTTTCTAGGATTAAAAATCGTGCCTTCTGACCTCACATGTAAAGTGGCCACCTTTGCGACAGGTCATCAGTATTTAAGTGTGCTTGTATTTTTATTATCATTTATTTCAGAAGTTCAGTGCTGCTGTAATACTTCTTTTTGTCTGTGTCATTTCTGAACTGTCGTCAAAGTTTTCAGACGCAAAGGTGCTGTCAAAGCTGGCAGACTGGTACAAGAGCGTACACAGTCCGAGAGAGAGTAATTATTAATAATTTCTGGAGTTTCACTAGCTAAACCATAATACGATTAGGAGGCATGCCATAGTGGAGTGCTCCAGATACTTCGACCACCTGCGGTTCTCGAATGTGCGACTAGATCCAAGTAAACGGGCCTACAGCTAGCCTCCATTGAAAATGCAACTGTTTCCAGCCACGATTGAACCTGCAATTTTCGTGTCAGCAGCCGGGCCCCATAACCACTGTGGGTGGGACGACCAATCCGAAGGGGCATTTCATGGCACTGAAAGAAAGAAATTGCTGCCACATCCGCAGTGAAATTCGAAAAAAATTTTGCGAATCCCAGCAGACACTTCAATTCAGAACCGTAGTACTTTCTGCTGAAGACAAACCTTGGATATGCACAGTTATCGTAGAATTTGTAGAATTTGTGCATGTACCCCACATAATGACACACTAACTAAATAGTGCACTCAAGAGGCGTTCTTCAACTCTTGTGACAATCCCAGCTTTATGAAACAACTTTAGCTTCACCACTGGCTGTAACAATAACAGCACATTTGGAATACCATTATGACTTACCACGAAGACACAGATAAACTGCATAACTATTGGCCATGAAATCGGCCTAGAGGTAGCAGCGAAGTCGCCGTGTTAGTGCAGATACAGTCGATTCTTGTTAATTCATCAAGTCACAGCAGAATAAAAAGATGAAGTGATGTAATAATATAAGGCCCCTGTTCAGCGCTTGCCTGCTCTGCAATACTACAGCACAAGATGCAAAGGCATCGCGTAGGCGACCCGCACTGCGAAGAGCCCACGAGAAAAATCGTCACAGAATTTGTTGGCAAAATTTCACTATGTTGTAACATTACCTCGTAACATTTTCATTCTCCCGTAAGAACAAATTGAGCGATTACTGTTGTGGCGAAAAACTTCGCCTTACTTGGTTTGCGCAGTGTGCAGCAAGAGTGACCACTACCAAATGTGGGCAGGCTCACCCTCCCCCCCCCTAACTTTTCTCTTTTCAACCCCCCCCCCCCGGCTGGTACGCCTATGACCATGCATGTGCTTCGCTTCAAACATTTGTTTACAAGCAAAGCGTTGCTCCTTGAAACCCTGAGGTGCTTATTTCTCATTTTTAGACTGTTGGGAATATAAACACGCAAACTTTTAAATAGTAGTGGGAAAGCAGCAGATATTTTCTGATAGGGAAGTGCAAAAAGTATGAATTAACCAAATGATTAAGTTTGAATTAAGAACCTTTTAAATACATTGAAAAAATAGAGGGCAACTAAAACAAATTTTTGTTAGAATCAACCGAAAGTAAGAATTGTCAGAGTTAGAATTATTGCGAGTCTACTGTATATTGCTCGATGTGTGTGGAAGTACATGGGGCTCCTGGTTTTATGTCATCATTCTGCGCTCCATAGGTCTTGAAAACACTTCAATTTTCAAAGGGAGGTATTGTTTGGCTCTGCAACACCACACATACAGCACTAAGCCAGAGATTAGTTTTCATTCCTCTACAGAGGAGGCCCAACATCACCAATGGGGGCTTTTCAGGTGTTGGAACTTCCAAGGCACTTTCAGATGCTGCTGATTTGAAGATGCAAAGTGGTGCACTTACACTTTGGGACAGCGGTTCCGACGATCAAGAAACATTGTCGCTGTCTTCCAGATCGTGGGATTGCATCCAACAGGAGACCGTGGGAGAGTACATGTCGGTCTGATAGATGCCTGTACACCATGTGGTTTTGTCAGCAGCCTCTTTTGCATATGCACTGGCACCTTCCACGACTTTCACAGGTCCTGGAGTCGCAATTCTTGGTCCTCTACAATACAGAGGATGCTGCTTTGTAACCTAAAGACAGAGAGAGAGATAAGGTGTCACAACAATGTGGGGACACATTTGACTTGCAATTCGATGAAGGATGGCAAGTGTTGGGGCATAACGTCCCGAAACCACGATATGATTATGAAGGACACCATAGCGAAGGGCTTCGAAAATTTCGTCTACCTAATGCCACTAAATACAGTGACCGCGGACATTTTAGCATTTACGGAAAATGTGCCCACCGAGGTTGCGATTCGATTCCACGACCTTTGCATCAACAGTTGCGCACCACAACTGCTAGAGCAACGAACGCAACGGGTGAATCCCAATACAGCGAAGTATCGTAACAAAACATATAAAGTATAGTCAAGAGTTTGACGAAATCTCGTATGGTCGGGGACACACAGCGGAAGAAAACAAAAACACTGACCAAGGTAAAATGCACAAAAATTTTTTAAGACTTTTTGGTACAGAAAATTTTAGCGAGTGGCGAGTTTAAGTGAGCCCGGCTCAGGAAAATTTTTCTGAGCGAGTCCCAAGTGCAAAATATATTTCATGAGCGAGTTTGAGTGAGCTCCACAATTTTTGCCGACCTATGTAGTCGACTAAAACAAAATTCACTGAGCAAAGTAAAATAAACAAAAATTTTGAAGACTTTTCGGTCTTTTATGTGTAAAGAACCGGAAAGTCCATAAAATTTCATTCTTTTATGTAACAATTAAACCTGACAGAGTGCAGAATAAATATGATATTGATTGCATGCTAATTGCACATAGTTACTCAAACTCATTCATTTTCTCATCTCATTTTCTTTCTTGGGATCTAATACCGAGTGCCTTGAATTTATGTTGCACGAGTTCGACACATTTTCATGTAGTCCACTACAGCGCGCACCTCAAGGGTTTAGGCCCTGCTTCAATTATGCCATGCACTGCTTTACGAACCTATCGTAGATTAATCAAATGACTGAAGCCAAGCCTCGTAACTTCATTACAATAAGTTGTAGCAGTACAGTAAAAGCTCGTTCATTTGGATTTCATAGTACTGGAAAAAAATTTCCGAACTGACAGAATGCCGAATAATCAAAAGTATCGAGAAAGCAATAAACAAATGTCTATTACGTCGACGCAATTTCATATTGCCACGAACAAAATAACAGACGGCAACGAATCGACGTCTTGCTCGCCCCCCAGACCAGGAAGGAAAGGCCTCTTCTTTTCTTCACTTCCAAGATATTTCACGCTACAGTTGATGGCTCATACCCATTACCTGTGGCATTATTCCCTCTCCTCGAAAAACATCGTCTCGATGCTGGTAATGAGGGTTGAGGAAAAAAATGAAAAAAAAAAGATGCTACCATGGAATCCAACAAGTGCGTCGTAAGGAAAAAAAATGGGCTGGTGTCATAGTACTCAATAAAGAAAGGAGTTAGGACACAAGACAATCAAAAAGAAACAAAAGTGACAAAAAAATCGTCATTGCATGGTAAGTCAGTCCACGTTCGATAGACAACGCGAAAAATATGGCTTGAGCCTTGACAGACACATGCACCACATCACTTAGTGGAAACCGACGGGAACGTCTTGAGGTGCTCTCAGGGAAAACTTCGTATGTAACATCATAGAGTCGGCTTAGAACTTTGTACGGGCCGAAGTAGCGCCGCAGCAACTTTTTAGAGTGACCACGCTATCGGATGGGAGTCCACACCCAAACTTCATCGCCTGGTTGGAAGGTAACCTCTCGGTGTGTAAGGTTGTAGCGGCGTGCGTCCGTAGTTTGGTGAGCCTGAATACGGCGTCGGGCGAGTTGACGGGCCTCCTCGGTGCGTTGAGCGAACAGGGGTAGCGTCCGCGTTGAACATTGAACCCAGAACTGCAGCGCGAAAGACGGTGCCCAGGCTGATGGCA
This sequence comes from Rhipicephalus annulatus, assembly GCA_013436015.1. Taxonomy (NCBI): domain Eukaryota; kingdom Metazoa; phylum Arthropoda; class Arachnida; order Ixodida; family Ixodidae; genus Rhipicephalus; species Rhipicephalus annulatus. The sequence goes on along the minus strand of WOVY01010372.1, from coordinate 18,309 downwards.
CTGAAAACGAATGCAACGCTGCGACCACGGAAAATGGCATCTGCAAAATGTCAGCGCTCATTCACGGCGACGAGCTCGAGGCACTTCATGAGTAAGGAGCATCAAGTGAAGGTCGAAGAGTTCGTCAGGCAAGGAAAGCTAAAACCAGACAGGAATAATGCTGGAGCCAAAGGTCCAAAGCACGTAGACAAGTGTGTACACTCTGGCGCTTCCACCTCACGCACCAAGCAGCAGGCCAGCCGTAAAGGCGGCGGGACCTACAAGGACAGCATGAGAGGCTGGCAGCTCCTGAGGTCACACATGGAATCGTGGACTGACTGCGCCGGTATGTGGTCTTGCGCGTTGTGTGCGGTCCGTCATGGCCAAGGCTAGCAGCTACTGCATCACGTCTCTCTCTCTCCACTTTTGCCGAAGGGGAGGGAACAGTATGCGAGCGGCGGCCGCGAGCCTGCCAATGACAAAAGGAAGAGAAGGACGACGATCGCGGGTGTGGTCATGGCACACGGTAGCAGCTGGCAGCGGGCAGGTGTGGCCTGGGTTCTGGTCGATAAAGAAGGTTCCTGGTCTGGCTCCGCGTCTTTCCTGGGGTGTCAGGGCCGAGCAGCCTCGAAACCTTCTACAACGTGTACCACAAGCAGATGGCAGATTTGTCACTATTATGTTGCGAATTGCTGTCACCACCATGACACGTCGCGAAGTCACCTTTGCGATATCAAAACCAAAAGTGTCTTTTTAAAGTGACGGTATTAAAAATAAACATGGCGTATTCCCATGCACCGCATTCTTTCAGAGTTCTCAAATCCGCATTCTTATACAGAGCAACAGTCCCAAAATATTTAAAATTTGTGTCAGCCCTACTTTAAGCTGCCTCGAAGGCATTATTGCCACGGAGACAGTTTGAGTACTATGCATTGCATTTTTTATAGCAGTAAACAACAAAATACATAAAACAATGTAAGTAAGGCAAAACCGACAATATATAAACATTCTCTAAGCAGATAGAAAACTCAAACAAAATGGGGGCAACAATTCAAATATTTCTTAATATGGGTTATACAGCCGACCTTTACAAAAAAAAGGTTGTTTTCGGCAACCATAAATGAAAAAGTACATAATACAGCAAATAATGTACAAAAACTTTATAAATTGTACAGCACTATTTGCTGGCAATGTAAACAAACCTACGCCACAAGTTCGAGTTCGCTGGCACGTGCCTTGCACTTCTTCTAACTGCAATTTCCTCCTTTGTCCCTGCAACTTCGTGTATGCTGGCAGTGCTGTGATGTGAGAACTGCGTACCTGCTCTCATGCGCAGCATGTGCATCACAGTTTTGAGTGGTCACCGTGGCCAGCTGTGCTTACCTCTCTCTGGAAACTGCTTCTGCTGAGGTTGGCACTCTGAAATGAAAACAGAGAGTGGGTGCTAAACAAACGAACATCGTGCACTCACACAAACAGTTTCCAGCAGTGATAAGTCGGTATTAAGATACCTACTTCAAAAAAAAAGCAAGGTGATATATTTTTGTGTTAGCGCTCCTTTGAAGGACCACTCCTCAAGTTTGACAATTTTGAGCTGACGAGCGCAATGCATACATGGGCCGTTCACGATCAGTTCTGCCAAATTGTGCTGCAACACTACGTGCCGGGAAACTGGTTTAAATTTCAAGATGAACGCTGCTTGCCCTTCCTTTCATGCACGTCCACCCTGAGAATAAGGGAATGACGTAGAGTACAGAATTGCCCAGTTTGTGTAATTTATTGCCTGAATATATGAGTAAAACTTGAGATAAATAATGAGACACACACACAGGGAATGTGTGCGTCTTTTTCATTTTTTTCTCGTGAATTGCAACGAGATGCGGGGCTATTGTATCTGCATTTTGAGTGCGTTCGTGTCCCCACTGTTAATGCATCGAGCAGACGCCAGCCCTGAAAACTAAATAGTCCTGCACATTCGAGCACTCAATATGCTCATCTATTCTGGCGTGTCTATACCAGCATCTCTAAATCCATCCTGCAGAAACAGGTACTAGACCACAAAGTAATGGTGGTCAAGAAAACAATGCTGCCTACATCTTCTCGGCGGAGGGGCTTGCTCGGGGACATCATGCACGTTTGACCGTTTGCTCGGATGCCAGAGACGATAGAGAAGAGATTTAGCTTGCAAAGGCAACGTGGGGCAAGCAGCATGGGATTTGAGCTCGTCTCCTCGCATCATCTTTTTGCACCGCTTCAAAATGCCACTTTTTTCAGCTCGTAATGAATTGATTGAAACATTTTTTGTGGCATAATGCTCTTCATCAACACCAACAACTGCCACGGCCCAACTAGGGGACCTGGCGAGTAACCCTTTAAATGTCCAAGTTTTTCGACAGTGCAATGGATGAGGGAATGTGATAACGGATTCTACCTTGTCATTACGTTGAAAGTCGGGCAAGTTGTTATGGCAGCATAACCTGAAAACAATGTGCAGCAGAACAGGACACATACAAAAAAAGGATAAATAAAAGTAACCCTTCAAATGTCCAAGTTTTTCAACAGTGCAATGGGTGAGGGAATGTGATAACGGATTCTACCTTGTCATTACGTTGAAAGTCGGGCAAGTTGTTATGGCAGCATATCTTGAAAACAATGTGCAGCAGGACAGGACACATACAAAAAAAGGATAAACAGGAGACAAAAAAGGTGCCCACAAGCTACAAGTTGTGCTTTTTTGTCCCCTTTTTTTGTTTGTCCCATGCTACTTCAGTCTTTTCAGAAGATTATCACCAGCTTGTCAATTTATGCATCAAATTTTGCAAGATTGACAACAAGTATATAGCCCTTGTGCCAATTCAAATACCAGTTATCAAGTTTTGTGGCATTCGAACATTGCAAGTGCCACATGTACGAAACATTCACACATCTGTACCAACAGGAATCTCGCCGTGAAAATGACGAGGAATCTGTCATTGCTGTATGCAATCCTAAAATCCTGATGTAACTTTTAATGACGGTAATAGTACTAATATGCATAAAGGTGCACCTTTGATTGGCTGTGGCACATTCGCTGGTGGGCAGGCGTTGTAGAAACCTTGTGTTCAATTTGCGTCGATACATGGTGTATCTTGGGGACTATATTAGCCTCTGTTGATTTGGACACGGTTTTCTCACACGATGTGTACTGGTTGCGCTGCAAAGAACGGTTATATTGAGCGACTTCTGTTGGTCAAGTCGATGATGCAACCTAGTGGCAGGAAAAGCAGAATGTGATATAAGGCATCCAACAATGTCATTAACTGCAAAAGCCGATTTCACTACATTGAACTGGGAATTAGTATGCCTGAACATTGCACTTTAAATGTAAGAGGGAATGAGCGTCTACACGGCAACCAAGAAAATACTGGATACTAGACAAAAAACGCTAGACACCAAAATAAATCCAAGAGAGATAACTTCGTTGGAGTTCAATGTCCCGAAAGAATATGACCACGAGAGATGTCACAGTGAAGGGCTTGACAAATTTCGACCACCTAGGGACATAAGTCATGCATTTAAACCCGAGTACATGGGCCTATGTCATTCTCGCCTTCATAAAAAATTTCCACAGAGATTTGATTCTGTGACCTCAGCAGTGGGACACCACAGGGAACATTTCTTGCTTTTATCTGTCTGGTAACAATTATGATAGATTAAAATGACTTATAGTGGGTACAAATCCACAACTTTCGAATTGGAAGGCTGCGCTTTCGGGTCGTCTGCGCTGGCCATGGGCGAAAGCTTTCCATCTTAAGGACTTTCTCTCCTAACCTCGGATTTTCCTGCATGAAACCTTGTGCAGCGGTGCGAGCATTTAATTTTGTAAAAACCGCAGCCACAACGAGGTTCTCAAGGAGGCTATGCGGCAGAAAGAGGGGTCAAAGGATGAAAGTACCACAAAGTACCTTACACTTGTTTATGTACTGGTGTACTTCAAAATGCAAGGCTGCGAAATAACGAAAAAATTGGCGCCTTCATCTTTCTACGGGGGGGGAAGGGGGGACTTGAGTAAATCCGTCGCTAAGTGGAGGGGATATGGCATGAATGTTGCGTCTACTCGAGTCAAGGAAAGCGCTAAGTCAATCGACAGACAAATAAAGACGCCCTTCACTGAATCCCGGAACGCCCGCTCTGCGGCCTATATACACACCGCCCGCATTCGAGGAAAACGAGACGAGCCGACCATGCGCAGTGGGGGTGCAGACAACGCAGACGCCAAAGTGCAACATCGTAAGACTAAGAAATCCTCCGCATTTAAAAAAATCGCTCTAGCCGTCTGAAGCTTAGAAAACGGCAAAGCTGGTCAACGACCCACAGCACTTGCCAGCATTTCATGTGTTTTGCATTGTATCGAACCAAGCTTAGCATGATAGATTACAGTTAAAGGGACCGACTATGCATTTTTTTCAACACAGTGTTTCCCGGCTTGCCTTTCGTAGTGTTCGTTGTGGCAGCAGTTAATCCCAAAAGCATGTAGTTGTTTATAAGCAGCATTTTTCGATCTGAAAGGCTCTGAATACTGATTTTCCTTTTTGTCCAGTCAGCATTCATAGTGATGGCGGTAGCCCTTCTCGTGACTTGTGCATGCTGTCGTTGTGCTTTCGCAGCAGTTCCCATAACTACACTTAGCCACATTTATTCTGAGCTTTAAAACTATTTTTTAAAATAACAAGCCGTTACAATGAGATCATGTGGCTTTATACAACTTCCCTGTATTTGTACTGCATTGCACGTGCCTGTGTCGTGGATGGCTTGTCCCAGTCATCATTACTCTCTCAACACAGGAGCCAAGCCAAGTCACCAAACATGTCATTGCACATAGCGCGGCGTTGCCGAGCAGAGGCACACGTTATTTCTGAGACAAAATGTAGGTATAAGAACCACATCACCCCAAAATCTTAGTGACCTGTATACTGCATGCATGGTTTCATGAGCACGCAGAAATGTTGCTCAAGAAGCGCTGACGAGCATGGGATGATTACGTCATGCAAAGGCAACGCCACTTCAACCCGTACTACTAACGCAGGCTTATATGTACATTTTTATGAAGTAATATCTTTTACTCTGAAGAAGCAAACAATCTTTCAATACCAGCAATAAAATATTGAGCATGTATACTAGTCTACGATCACGTGACAGGGTACATCAAATAATAGTTTACGACTCCAGGTGACGCCACAGGCCATTTCTCACAATTTTCAATGAATAAATAACTATCTAACTCCACTTCTCACGAGAAAAACAAGGTTGCTCTGAGTCGCTATGAGGGACAATCTTTCCATTCGTGCAGTCATCTCGTTTCATGTTTTGGACAGTTGTCGGTTCACTTGAAAAATTGCCAGGTCTGCACTGAACGAGCAGCCGAGTTGCAGCGAAAGCTGGAAGAGTGGCTTTTCAGAGCCTTTTCTAAACACTCTGTGGGTAACTGCTGCGAGTACGCTTTCTGGGTACCCACTAGGCCATAATCATGTTTGTGTAGATGGCCAGCATTCTCTATGCCAGCCATCTTTCGTCGTTCTTCGAAGAATTGTAGTATCTGCTACTCACTTGCTAGAAATCTTGTGTAATTTTTTAATTCAGTGGCTGACAACAACAAAAAATTATGCCTGAAGGGGGTATGCACCACAGTTAATAGGTGACCAAGAACAAGTTTTCTAATGGGTTGGAAGTCGCTCGTTACCCAGTTTGCATGGAGCAGTGCCTGGTTGTTTTTTTTAATGTTTTAAAACACTTAATTACTCGTATTAGTGTGATTACTTCCCGTCATCAAGCCTACCTAAGGCCAGTTTAGAAATGAGTTCTAAGCACTGGCGTGGCTCAGTCGTAGTATACTGTGCTGGCATGCAGCGTACCCGGGTTCGAATCCTATTGTGTCCCTCCTGTTTTTTATCTAGTTTTTTTTTTCTTCTTGCGAAACTGGTTACGGACACTAGCGGCAGAGAACTACGGCGCCGCACGTTACCGGTGTTCTGATCTCAACAGCCTTTGCTGTAAAACTACAGCCTGTCATGAGTACGGATCCTGAGGGAGGGTGATCGCTCCCCCCACCCCCAAAACCTGTGTGAGCACCAGTCTCCCCCCCCCCCCTTTAAGAGTGCTTGTCCACCTCTTACCACCAATTAGAATAAACGAGTGGGACCATTTTGAGCACACATAACTCTTACTAATGCTTGACGGCTTCTTCCTGCTACTAAAAACAAAAATGTTAGGACCCCCGCCCCCTCCGGAGTTACTTTAGGCCGCTGCCCCCCCCCCCAACATAAAATCCTCCTCTGCCTGCAACAGACCTAGGTCAAACCCCAAAGCCAGAATTGCGAGCACACCTGGATGTGGCCCCTCAGGGTAGAAGGGCGGGCCTTTCGTCACATAATTGTGCTCGGCTCGACTCTCACCTGGCACACTTCGCTTGGCCCGCTTCCTCGCCGCGCTCGCTTCGCGTTCCCGTCGAGCATAGTCGGGATCTGATTGCCATTTACGGTTACATTCTCGGGCCGCAGCACGCCTAGCTTCGAGGTAAACGGCATCCTCTTCGGCTGTGCGAACTTTGCACGGCCGACCCGTTGCTTCCGAATGTCTGAACCGTACCCTGGTGGTGTTGCCCGAACACGGCCGAGCAAGCGCTGGCGCGTTCCTACAGAGAACATCTGGAGCTATGAAGTAGTCATGGTTGCTAAGCGACAACTATGCCGACGTCACACCAGCTGCGCAGCATGAATGGTTAGCAGGGATGGCTAGCATGAAAAGGTCTATTTGGCATGGAGGACAACTTTGCTGATAAACAGTGGTGCAAATATCACTGTAGTTGCTGCACTCTGCCCGAACTCGATCTTGTTGGAGCATGGAGCACACCGATGACGACGTGACGGTGCTGTTTGTCGTTGATGCTACTGCGGCCTTGGTCAGGTTGTTGTACAACCACAGTGGGTCGCATACCTTGCAGATGTGCCCGAAGCTCCTATCCAGGAACTCGCGCTTGAACTGCGCTGCCTTCGCCGCCGACTCGCATTGCCGCGCCGCTTCCAGATTCGCTGCTCGTTGTTTACGTTTCGCTTCGGCTTCGCGTTGCCGCTACGAGATCTGCTACTCGACGTTGACGCTTCAATTCCCGAGCTCGGAGAATGGGGTCCGCTAGCCGCCGTTTCTTTTCGGCTTCGCGAGTCCGAAGTTCGGGATCGGCACGCCGCCGCTCCCGTTTCGCAGCCCGAGCCTTCTTCTCCGCGGCGCGCTGGCATTCATCGCGGCGTTGCGCAGGGGAGGTGCGCGGGCTTTTACACCGTTATACACCGCCGAACTACCGTCCCCAGCGGAGTGTGCAGCTGTCTCACCACCTGTCATGCGCAGAGGGGAGGGGACCCCACGGGAGGGATGGACAAAGCCCCCAACAAAATGTGTGGCAGCTTGGGCTAGTTGGTATGGCATGACGATAGTTATAGCGCGAAAACAAAACGACGACACAGAGACAAGTGTCTTTCGTGTCCTTCTTGTCTCTGTGTCATTTTGTTGTCGCGCTATAACTATCGCCCCACCTAAAGCTGCTTGGAATCTAAATAGACGCTGCGCAGTGCTCCCTACCGGTTGCCCTTCTAACCACCACCATCTAAAAAGTTCTTCCTTTAACTCACGTGCAACCTTGGATGTAGAACGCCGGCAGCAGGGCGGGCCTTTAGACCGGCCAATTGTCGCAGTTTTCGCCTCCGTGCCGCTTCTGCCTCGCGCCTTCGCTTTGCATACTCCGGGTCCAATCTTCGTTCCAATCTTTGTTGTCGCTTCCTGATTCTTTCACTGGCCATGTAAACGGGATCTAATCGTCGTAGACGACAACGCTCACGATCCGCTGCACGCCGAGCCTCGCGGTAAGCGGCTTCTTCTTCGGCCGTGCGCTTCTTCCTCGGTTTACCCATGGCAAGCGTTGTAGGCAAACACGGCTAGCTCGGCGCCAGGTGTTCCGTGGCCAGGCCAGGCTCCGCGACTAATCCACACAACACCTACCACTTATCTCCGTCACGGACAGCAGGAAAGAAATCACTACTGCATGACAACAGCTTCGGTGCTGCCCTACTCTTCGTGGCTCGAGTTAGTTACTGTATAATGCTTTCAAGGTCGCGTATACAGTACCTCTAGCTCGAGCGGGCGCGCTGCGCACTCTTTACATGTGCCCACAGAACACCTGCCACAGAACACCTGCTGCCTGCCTCTATGGTGGCTAGAAGGAAAGGTGCCACTGAGCCAGCACCATCCCGGCCGCGCCTTGAAAGGAGACGTGCTGATATTTCATTCGGCCGTGGAGCGGCGCGCAAGTCGCCACCATGATCAGTTGAGAGCGCTTGTCAGCCGCTAGTGCGGCACTTTTAGTCGCTTGCTCGTGTGCTCGCAAGCTGCAAAGTCAGCGCTTTCCCTATTTGGACTTGTTCGGGATCAATACGTGCCAATGTGACCATGCAACAGTGATGAGTAAGCAGCAAAGACACTTCTTTGCACCTGGATGCATTGCGGGATATGCTTCGGCCCGCAAACAAGGGAAGAAAGCGTCTCTCTTCTCTGCTCCAGCCGACGATGAACAGCGCAAGGCCTGAGAGCGTACGATTCCTCGCGCTGGCAAACCATTGGAAAAGAACTCCTTTGTGTGCAAAACTCATTTCGACGAAATATTCATCGTCCGTAGCCACAAGCATGTTATCAACGGCTTCTTAGCAACTTAATTGGGAAAAAGCTGTACCTAAGGAGGGTGGGTTCCTGAGTGAATCAAGTGCCGGAGGACTCCACGTCACTCTAACCAGCGCCCTTTCCATCCGGCACAATGTCATGAAAACATTGGGCTATAAATACTTGATGACGTCTTGCCTCTGCCAAGACGCACTTACAATCTTTTTTTGGAATTCTGAAGCAAATGTCTGGCTCGATTGATCACCCTTCGCCGACACACTTTTTGATATCTGTGAATTGCCTCAGTTTATACAGTTCGATACAGTCCCCCTCGAATGGAAACATACCTTTTGGAGTTCCGAGCAGCTTTCTATGTCCTGGCATCCACAGTGATTCAATATAATTGCAGGATAACTGGATGAGTTGCGAGATTTAAGGCGCCTCAATGAGCTTCATGGAATTGTTATTGCTCGAGAACCTCTCCCTGACCCCACTGATCTAATTGGACGCAAAAGTGACTACCTGATCACTTATTACGTCAGTGGCTATGTGGCCCGGGAGGTGGTGAAATATACGAAGTTCAACGAATGTAGCATGTTGTTGCTTTACCCAAAATTCCAGCTTGCTACCGGCAGAATCATGACTTCTGTACCCGTCCGAGTCCCCAAGAGACCTGTTCAAAGCTAAGGAAGATGTATTCGCCTATTGCTTCAGTTTAAACAAGTTGAAAAGTGACAGCATAACAGACCTTATATCTTGCCTGTCTATGAAGAAGTTAAATATGGTCGGTTGTGAACACCACAAATTGGAAGTGACAAATCAGATAATTATATTCTTTACACTGACCAGAATGCATTTTCTCCTTCCTGGAGAAAATGCCCCCAATAAAAAAAAGAAAAAAAGTGAAGTGTTAACTCAGCGAACAAGGTTTTTTTATGTTATTGAGTATTACTCATGCTCTGTTGTTTCTTGTGATTTTACTATTGTATTGTTCGCATTGTTATAGATATCCCATTAACAACTGGGATGTCACTGTCTGGTTGTGCTTCACATATATAGAAATCAATTGTTTCGTGAACTGGTTTGTGACTGTACCTATGTTTGCCAATGAAATCTCAATGTGATGTGTGTATGTATGCCCATTGTATCATCGTATATTTACTGTTCTCTTTAGTTGTCTCATTCACTTGCTTTAGCTGAGTTTCATATAACTTGCAGTTTTCTTCAACCATAATGCATATGTTGTGTTTATTTTCATGTTGTTTTTTTTTCTGTCGAGAAAATAAATGTCTTGCTTGTAAAATTAAATCTTGATTGCGCAAGTCATAAAAATAACGGCTGCCAATACCTTTACATGCATTGAAACCACGGAGAACACTATGGCGTCAAATTTTAAAACTGCACGGACTTTGTTTTGGTGTCAAGTTCACGGCAAGTTACTTGATTCTCTATCTTCTAAGCTTCGTAGCTGATATACTACGAAGTCAATTGAAAACACTAGTTTTCAGTGCCAATACGTGCTTTGCAGCGCGCCGTCAGAATTGTGACAGGTGGACTTTGTTATAATCCGCAGGGTAGCGTGAAATATTTGCAACGAAAAACGACTGATGCGCGGGCGCGAGAAGGGGCATCTCCACGCAGGAATTCCTCCGTGGGCATCTCGAAAGCGACCGCAGCGCCACCGCATCCGGATGAATTCTCGCTCGCTCTCCGGCGCGCCGATGCTGACACCTCTCCTTCTAGACGCTCGCGGCCAGTGTTGCCAAATGTCCAAAAGCAAAAGTCGCTAAATAGGCGTGTAAAAGTAGCTAAATATTTTTTTCACCATTTTGAAAACAATTTTTAGCATGTTCTCCTCATGCAACAAATTTATTGGTGGCCTTGTCATCTCAAAGATTAGAGACAGCTGTCATATTACGTTTTCTTGCAGGCAGATCATGATTTAGCAACAAAACAATGTACGCCTGTTTTAACCCCTAGAGTGTTTGCAGACTTTTTAACGCGCTCGCAAATTACGAGCTGCGAATGTATGTAATATTGTAACGCGGACTGAAAGAGCGAGAAAGAAGAAGAGGAAGGACGCTCTTGGGCGATGGTGATTCGGCAGGGACGGTTGAGCGCTGGCATTTTCAGTGTAAATAAACCCATCACATACTGTAATTTTTAGCGAATTGGGCAGCCGCAAAAAAAAAAAAAAACTGAGGGAACAAAAAATTTTCTCGGCGAGCGGAGTTCTTCATTGGGATGGGCAAGTAGCCAGAAGCTTGGCACACCAAGTTGAAAAAAACTTCGTTGCGACTTTGTCGTCAAAATGCGAAAGAAACACGTTGAAATCCGTGACGTCATCATCGGAGACAACAGCGGGAAATTTAAAAGGATGTCTTTTGACAAATATTTATGTCTGTTAACCTTGGGCGATGGTATTAACGACAGTGGAGTTTTCAGGTTCTAAGGTATCTGCTAAAGTAGTTTATGTTGTTGATATTTAGTGTCATTTTAGCTTAACCTTTCATGCTATCATGCTTAACATGCTATCAGATGTTTTAACATACATCAACGAAATTGCGTGGTTGAAAATCGGGAAACATATAGACACCTGACACACATAACGTACATTAGAGATTTTAGCTTACCTCTGAATGTACAATGAATTGCATTGGCGAATAAAACATCATGGCCTATATTTGTATACAGGAAGCCATATATCATATGGTAAATAGTAATGATGAAAGCCTGCCTGCCAGCTTGAGAAGTGAAAAACGAATTCGCAGTACAAGTGTAAAGCCATGTCAGTGGTGCACAGAACTCCAGGAATAAATCTGCAAGTTGCATGGCATCTTCTGCTGCTGCATAGGATGCCATCGTGCCGATTTTCGCAGCCACGTCATCTAGCAGGTTATATTCGTGGCACTTTTTTTTGTATCTCCGAAGGCCGTACAGCATTTTCAGTTACGCATTCAAAGTGTGCAGCCTGTAGCGACACCTGCACTTCACAATGCTCATGTCGCTCACCGTTCAATGCCGGCATTTGAGAAGGGCAGCGACAGCACTGTCATGGCGAGTTCAGTGAAAGGGTTCTCGCCGTGCGCATCCTTGTAAGAACTTACTTCCTGCCAAAAACTATCGGTTCTGTTTGTACACTGCAGCACCATTTTACGTGCCGCAAGTTTTTCCACTGCGTTTCGCGATCGGACAGGGCTTCCACAAAGACGAACTACGATGCCGATTCCGTAATTAGCTCTTGTATTAGCTTCAGTGCGTGCTCTACAGAAAGGAGAGGTATTTTGCAAGAACTGAATGTTTTCGGAAAGCCGTTAACGCAGCTGCTTGCATAGTTCCATGATGATACATCGACAGTGAAGGCGTAGCTCTTTTTCGTCGTCACTTGGAAAGGATGCGTCTCGGAGTGCTGTTTCAAACCATTGACCAAAGCACGAATTAGGGTAAAGATGCTCGTTGATATTGACTGTTAACACGTCGTATCGGTAAGCTGGTAGGGATACTTTGTTGGCTGTTGACTTCACAAGAATCATCAGAAGTCGAACCTTTTTTCTACGTACTTTTCCGTTATTCCTGATGGCTGCGGTAGATTTGGACACGCTCTGCTCAACGCTATATATCCAGCGTCCAAGCGGATTAACTGTACTGATAGGACGGTGGCAGTTCTTTTTTCATCTTGAATATCACCGAAATGTCCGTTCCGGACGCTAACTCCACAATTCGCACGAGTATCGCTGTAATGTGGGACGTAAAGGTGCGTCTGGAGTGCGTTTGCGCGATTTATACTTGTCTTTATCTTCGAGACGGTGATCGGTCCCTGGATTCTCTGTCACGTCCCCAACGCCAAGTGTGCGGCTCAGGACGCGCTTTTGGACCGCTTCTTGCTGGAGATGGATACGAAGTATGTCGCCACCGACTCGCTGGCTATAACCAAAGAAAGTTCACGCGTGCTCGTTGGTTCCGGAAAACGACAGCCCGACTACGGGCCCACGACGTGTACTGCTTCACATTCTAGACTTCGTCTCCGTGTGTTGCACTCCACAAACCACGAGAGGGGTATTCTAGTGAAGTACACGAAGTTTTCGGCTACACTCTAGGCTGTGATACTAACGGCTTCTAGCGAGGCGAATACTTCGATCGGAATGTGACGCACCACGTGGCCATGTACCAACAGTGCGCTGGCAAATGAATATGAAATGTACCGGACGAAGTTCATTGAAAGATTGCGATCTGTCGGGACCGTCGCGGCACCTGGCGGAGCAGATCTGAACCACGCGTTTCTTTCTGCGTGGCCTCTGAGCTGAGTGCGAAGCGCAGTCAACGCAAGCAGCGCACCAGTGTACGCGAAGGCTACTGCCAGACACATCAATGACTGCGGTAACCTCTTTGATTCTAGGATTTCGTGTTGAAAGCGATTGCTGCTAAAGCGAGCGAAGGCTTCCTTGTCCCGTCAGTGCGCATGCGTGAGACAAATGGACAAAGCCAAGAAAGTGTTTCTGTGGGATCTGTGCAATTCCTTGCAAACCGCCGAGTTCCATTGGCGTTCCGCGGGGATAAAGCTACCAAGGAGAAAAACCGAAAGCACCCGCTTCGGGGTAGAAAGTTGTCCCCCTTGGCAATGAGAGGATACCCAAAGACGGCCTTCTGGAACTCGGTCCTAAGAGCTGCGTCCACCCGAGGCTTGATAAAACTGAGTTGGTCAGTCTCGTCGGACAAGCCTCTGGGAGAACTGAGGCTGATGAAATGGAGAGCTGCATCCAACAAGGAGTCAAGTGTCTGCTCAAGGAACCCGCGAGCGAAGAAACTTCAGGAATTCGGCATGTCGTGTCTGCTCCTAAAAAAGCGAACATCTATTTACTCCAGTCTGACGAGAAAGGAGGATTCGTCCTGGTTTCCGAACCAGTGTACGAAGAAAAGGTGGCAGCGGCTCTATCAGGGAACTTCAGAGAACTGCAGAAAGTAACTCCGGCAAAAGCAAAACGAGAAGGTTAAAGGCTGTATGAACCAAGAGGGGGGCTCATTAGGTTGGCCCTGTCCGGAAGGACATGCAAAAGTGCCAGCCTCTCTGTCTTTTTCACGGCCAAGACGCACAAAGATTTGTGTCTGCTTCGGAGCATGACTCCTGGCAGAAACTTGTCGGACGGCATCTGCAAATGCCTTGACCGTTGAAGATACGTTCCTCGTAAAAAAATCCCCGGGACGTTTTAGATTTTCTAGGGGACGAGTGCCCTCAAAGTGCTTGTGCGTTTTCGGTAGACGTTAAAGACTTATTTTATTCCCTACCTCAGGACATTTTGTGCGAGGAGGTGAAATCTGCATCCAACGCTGTGGTGGGGCTTTGTGGAACTAACGTAGACAGCTTTCTTGAACTTTTGAACTTTTATTCGCAGTCGACGTTCGTCACAAGAAATGACAAATGATACACTCAAATACAGGGCATGCGCATTGGGTCATGTTTAGCTCCAGTACTCAGTGGTATTTTATTAGCTCGTTATGACAAACGCATACAGCGAGGCTTGCTGAGACAAATACCGTTAAGGTATTCCTCTATGCTAATGATTTCTTAGTCATTTATAGTGCGGAACAGTGTGACACATGGCAGGACGCCGATGAGGGTTGAGCATTATTTCTGATAGCATGACTAATCTGGATGCTGACGGCGGAGTTTCCCGAGAATAACAAACTTAGATTTTTAGACCTAGAGCTTCTGCCAGAACCTGCCAGAACCAGAAAGGTGTTTCTGCCAGAACCAGAAAGCCCTGATACATTTTAGTTGAGCGCATTCCAAGCTTATTGAGTGAGGAACTGCGAAAGCACGCGAGATGGCATCAGTGTCAAGGCTCTGTCATCACCAGGTTGAGAGCAGCTTCGGCAGCCATATTAACAGACATAAGAAAGCAGGCTTTCTTTATAAATTGCTCGGTGGCACAGAAAAGTCACTTCTGAATTAATTAAAGCAGGGAAAGATTATGGAGCACACAATTCAGGAACAGCCAAATCCGAAAGTTTCTGCCATACTTTATATGCACAAACGTTCACACTGCCTAAAAAGAATTATTTGGGGGAAAAAACTAGGATGAAGGTTGTCTTCACAGCAAAAACCATCCAGTGTTTCTATACAAATTATGAAAAACGAAAGATCTTCAGGTATAGGGTATTATAGGAAGCTTGCAAAAATGTTCGTAGAATGTAATGTAGGTGTTGTATATCGATTTGCTTTATCATGTGGCCGATACTACATTATTCAGATGGGGCGCTGCATGGCTGAACTATCTCCTTAAGGAGTACGCGGATCTCAAGCGCGGATGAGTGGGCAGCCACCTGGATGGTGACTGTGCCCATTGTTAGTGCACCCCGATGCTTGAAGAATGCGAAGTAATGGCAAGATCGACAAGAGGGCACGGGAAATGAAGCGTTTTTGTTTCGCAAGGTGGTAACCGAGTGTGTAAGTGCCCCATTCGGACAATGAGTACAAGTATCTTGTCAGTTAAAACGCATCTTCAAGATTCGTATAATAAGATGTTCTGGCACATGTACCATCATTTTTCCAATATTGTGGGTCTTCTTCTCGCCCTCTTCGCTTTATATATACGGCCGCCATCTGTGCAATAAAGTGGTTGCAAGTGTGCGCTCTGTTCCATGTGACTTCTTTCCGAAACGCTCTGCGCACCAAGAAAGTATATTTCTTTCAAAAGAAAATAATTCGTGGCGTTCCACTGCTTGCAAAGCCCACTGTTTCCGCCATGTGATGTTTCGGCTGTCCTGCTAGAACAGATGCAACTTGGTAGACCTTGCGCTGTCACCCGAGCCAGGAAAGTGCGAAGCGTCGTGAAACTTGTTGAGAAATGACAAGCATGCTCGGGGAGGGGGGGTCGATCGCGTATGTTGGAGAGTAGAAATATCAACAATGCTTGAACATGGTTGGCCACAAGAGACACAGTTGAGAAGCAAATATACCAGAGAGCATGGGCGCATATAAGGGTTTCCTTATTTGACTTGTCAATAGCAGGATGTGTCGGCCTTGGATAAGACCCGACATGTTTCATTGGACACGAAGTGCGAAGTCCCTTTCTCATCGCCTTCGTCACAGTTATGAAGGAACATGTACATAGACAGCATTAAGCCATTCTGTCGAGGCCTCGTCACTCAGCTAAGATTAAGATGATGTTCCGTTACGCAGGTGACGACAGATGGGGAACGGATAGGATGATGCTCTCTTCCAGGTGGCGCTCACACACACAAAATGGGCGCTCGAAGAGGAACGCGGCAAGAAATTAATGTATGAAGCTAAAAGGAAAGTGGAAATTTTAGGTTAAAAATGAAACATTGAGTAAAATAATGTTCAACACAGCTGTCACTACAGCTTTAGCAGGTGTGGTACTTATCAAGATTTTCGTGGCTGCAGTGTCCGATGGGGATGCGTGGTTATTTGTAAGTCGTCAAGTGGTTTCGGCAAACTGCACAGTTCATGAAAAATTTTGGTCCGTCAAATGACATCGTCTTGATGCTGGAAAGAAAGACAACCAATGAAGAATTGTTTCGCAAGTGAAATAGTTATTCACGGTGGATAACGCAATAAATCGGCTACGGCAGTTAGAAACCCAAGCAAATCGCTACTGGTAATCGACGTTACGGAAATAAGCAGTGTTATATATATACCCCCTGTCACACGGCCACCACCAAACTCCGTTGAACGCTGTCAACGTAAATCTCCCTAGGGGGTTTGACGGAGAAGGAGTTGTGGCAGTGTCACACGGCAATGACAAGGTTTAACAGTTGCCGCGAGGGGGCTCAGCTGGCGCTGTTTGATTTTTGGATAAGTATTCTAATTTAATCCCTATTGATTTTTTTGTGAATCCTCGTTATGCGGTTTTTACAAAAAAGCACTATTAAGTAGGTATGCGACTAACAAACCAATAAAAATAATTTCAAATAAAAACGCATTTGCTAAATGTAGCAATGCTGCTAGTGACGCTGGCCACATTGTGCTTTTAGTTGTTTTGTTGCCTGTGTACATGCCTGGTACGAAAGTTCTTATGCTTCCTTGCCTCGTGAGCGCACATTTTGTGTTGTGAACTCTGGTGGGCGTAAATATTGTAAACAAACACGCGTTGTGAATGAGTACTACAACGAAAGAACGTTTAATATTGCCAAAATGTATTATTCTTTCACGGCGGCCACTTAGTGCTCAAAATTTTTCTCTGACCTCTAGACTGCCGAGGACGAGAGTACCTCGTTTTGCTGCGAAGGGAGATCGTTGAACGTTCTTTGCGAAATGCTCCGTTCAACTTCGTTTGCGTAAGGGTGCCCGTGTGACAGTGACCGCATCTTCGTTGTCGTAAAGACGAGGGAGTTGAACGGTCTTCACGGGTGCCCGTGTGACAGGGGTATTAATTCAAGGACGCAGAAAAAGACTGTCGGGCTTGCAAAGATCGCTGTGTGTCCCGACGTTAATGGCCGCGGAACCACGTTCAGCAGAGATGTTACTAGCAATGACTGTTCAATGAGTATTTTGTTTTGAGCGTTACGTTCAATTAAGCAGAAGAAACCGCACCACATAATTTTCGTGCTTGATAATTGTACGCTAAATTCTGGATTATCCAAGGAATGCTACATCAATAATGGTATAATTAAAAATGAACGTGTTTTACCACATCTACGCAGTTACTATCGCGAAAGCAGACCTGTTCGTGACGTTGGCTACACGGATTACGGGCTTAAATTCTCTTGGCAGAGCAACTACGCCATACATAGAAAGAGAAAAGCCCGCGAAAATGACTTACGGAAAAGTCGGTGGCCGAAAAGGAGAGACAGTTTACCACGTTGCCCACGGACGGCATGGGTGAGAGTCGGCGGCTGCATCACGGGAACAATTGGAGGACGCCAGCATACAGCGACCTCAGTTCTCGATAAACGCCGCAACGGTAGCTTCGTGGCGGATTTCCCAGCGTCTGTCGGAACGGTTTCGAGTAACGGCGAATGTATGTCGGGAGTCCTCGTGTATGGCTAAGCAGGGCTTTGTGTACCAGTCGACGAACAAGTAAGGCCTGAAGTCCCTGCCTCTCTCTTCTTCGGGGACGAGCAGGCAGGTGCAACAGACGTTTTCCGTCGCCTTGGCGAACACGCCGTGGACGCGTCTCTGCCGCATTTTTTTCAGGATGTCGCCAACGATATCAGTGGGGTCCTCCCTACGGTCAGCGCGATAGAGAACCCAGTACCCTATGACGCCCAGGCCGGCCATAGGTGAATAGGTGGGCCGCGCAGTCCAGACGGTCGCGCAGAGCGGCTATGGATTCCAGATGGGCGCGAACCGCGCTGACTGCTTCTGGTACAGCTTTGTCGGCGAGCTTTGGAAGGTCGGTGAAGCCGTCATTGTCCAAGCATCGCAGTTCGTGTTGCGGCACTCTCGAAAGGTGGTGAGCAGAGCACTTCCACGTACGCCATGGCTGCCAGTGACCCTGAAGGCGCCTACGGAAGCTGAATGTTGCGTGGAGTGTTGGCTATGGCTAGAGGGAACCCTAGTTGTACTTGCTGTGGTTAAAAAGCTTCCCGGCCGATGGGGCTTTTGAACATACTTTTTTTCAGGACTGCGGCGACAGGCTTCGCTTCGTTCGAGCGTTGGTGGCGAATTGCAATGCAATGCCTCGC